>CM040240.1:223105640-223478612 GCA_022545495.1 Chrysanthemum lavandulifolium | reverse complement strand
TAACTTTCGCCATATGATAGTTTTGTACCTTTCATCGTAATTGACAAGAGTATATTTTTTAATGTGATCCGTGCCAAACCGTCAAGTTTTATCACCAAGCCGGCCACTTGAATGGCCGAATCGTAACAAACTTAAAACAGTCGAGCACAAACTCAATGAAGATCGGGGAGTATAGGGTTTCCGGTCGTTATGTCCCAATGAGTTGTGCAATGGATCACCAAACGATAATGATCGAGAGATTTGAATCGGAAAGGAGATTTGAATGATTATAACTACGAAAAGCTCATAAACTAAAGGGCTTAAATGCAAATTAAAGAGAATTAAAAGATAAAAATATTAAATAAACGCTATCACTATTTGCAAAATGATGTTTTTGATTTTTATGTTTTATAAAAGCGAATTAAAACTACGTTACGCATAAAATGAAAATGTGAAACTAAATCAATATTAACCCTAAAAATATGAAAATGATATTTTACAAACCTAATGATAAAATAAAATTATTAGAAAAAGAAAATTATTTTTATAACTATTTATCTAATTATTATTAATTAAAAACTAATTTTAACTATTAAATAATAGCCTACAATACAAGAAAATATGAAATAAAGCTAGAAAAATAAAATTATGACTTGGAAAATCTAAAATAACAAAAGAGAATTTTCAAAACTATTTTATATTTTTCTCGATTATTTTTCTATTTTTAGAATTAAAAACTATTTAAAACTAATTAAATTGCTTAAAATACAAATTTAACTAAGAAAAATTTGGAAAATAATTTTTGTCTTTTATATTTATCTTAACTTAAGAAAATGGAAAATTATTTTTTGAAGCTTTTCTTAATTAATTGTATTAAATGCTATTTAAAATGCTTAAAACTAATTAAAAATGGGGAAAATACCAAACCGACCTAGAAAAATCAAAAATTCAAGATAAGCTTAAAATAATATGAGGAATCTAGGAAAATGGAAAACAAGTGCTTGTGTGAAGGAAATTGAGGTCAGCAGCTGAAACCGCTTATAAATAAGACTTTGAGATAAGCATATTAGAACCAAAAGCCACCAAAAGATTACGTAAGCTTGGAAATGCTAAAAGAACTCTAAAGCAACTAAAACAACAAGCCTAAACCTCTGGAACTAAAATTGCTATGATTTGATTGATTTGAGTAATGAGCTAAAAATGCTTTAGGCTCTTACTTTGATTAGAAAATAAGCACCGAGATAAGTCGGAATCAAGAAAACAAAAGAAGGGACCTAAAGAAGACCTGGGTGAGAGCTTGTAAACCAAAAATGCACCTATAGGAGCTATGATAAGCTATGTACAAGCTTTGCAATACCCCACTGCGACTGATCAATAATCGAAATCATGCAGGGCACATAAGCCCACATTGACAAGCTAATATGAAGCTTCTATAAAATTCACAAAAATATACTAAAATGGAGATAAGAAAATAGACCAGTAGGACTTTTTAAAACCACAAGTTTCATTGAAATTGACTCAGAAATGAGTCCATGAAAATTCCCTCTAGTTTGGCTAAAAACTGGAATTCACCACTTTGACTTTTTTAACAAAACTGAAAATTTGACCAACTTGAGATTTGATCTTGATTTAAGGACTGAATATGATGTTAATAGATGAAATGAACTTAATGCAAGCTAAATCTATGAATTTGAGACACAAAACAAGTTTTTGCTTTAATGAAAATCCAACAGTTAAGTATTTTAGACAGATAAAAGGTAATTTGGACTTTTAAGGTTTGCAACTGAGATTTAATGACCCAAATGGTTCAGGTTAACCTAGTTGAGACTGAGTAGACAAGATCTAAGTACAAACTACAATTCAAACTCCAATACCACTACTGACCCAAACCCACCTGTTTCAACTGAAATGCAATTAAATCTAAACCAACTGTTGAACTAACTCTAGCAAATACTTAAACTGAATCTAAATATGCTAAATACAACTATATAAACAAGTTTGAACAAGTTATAACTACAAATACAAATGCAAACACAATCTGCAAAATTGATGAAAACTGAAATTGAAATACTCACTTACAGATGACCACCGACTTCTCAAAGCAAACCAACCAAAACTAACCTAATCTAGTCTAATTCAACCCAATATCACCACCTTTGATCAACCTTTATCCATTTCCAAGACCAACTGCACCCATTTTGACTTTTATTGACCATAAACCAAATTTGCTTGAATCGATTCAATAAGTATACTAAAGACTATAATAAGCTTAAATGAGCTTATTTGATTTTAACATGAGCTTATTAAAAGCTTGAACATAAAATTTGAAACCGAAAATGAGACAAAGGAACAATAAACTTGATATTTGATTAAACTTTAAAATTGATACTCAAAAGCACAATACAATAATGTTTCAACTTAAATGTGATACAAACAAACCGAAATTACAACATTTTGATTTAAACTAATACATTTATAAAAAAACGACATTAAAGAAAATTATAAAACTAGCTACCACTTCTCCTTCTCTCATCCTTCCTTTTATACACCAACTTGTCTTCTCTCATCTCTCGAGTATATCCCACCATTATTCGAGGGCCATTGGATGACTTCAATGTTGGCCATTGATTTCATTTTAAGGAAATGTGTATTTTGACAATGAGGTTGAGTGCAAGGAGGTGCATTTAATGTGTTTGGAGGGAGGTGGAGGTGGAGGAACAAGATAGTGTAAAGGTGAGGAAGGGGACGGGTTGGAAGTGTGTTGCAGAGAAGCAGAGCGATTGGGAAGAAAGGGTTTTGGCGCGTTTGCTTGTTTGACCAAAGGTGAGATTGACCGGTGTTAAATATCAAGGGGTCAAATGAAGGGAGTCCAAAAGGGTTGGCAGGGTCCAAGGTGAGAATGACAAGGGTCCAAGGCTTTTAAAGGTTTTAAATACACAAGGACCTTTGTGTAATTTCTGAAAATTAAGGGACCTATTCTGCCAATTATGCAAAGTTGTTTCAAGGGCTGAAAATGACAAGTGTCAATAGTTCAAGGACCAAAGCTGACATTTTCAAATTTTCCAAGGACCATTTTTGCCAATTTTTAAACTTGGAGGACCAAACTTGTAATTTCTCAAAACTTTTGATATTTTTCACCAAAGGACTAATTTTGAAAACTTATGATTTTAAAAGGACCTTTGGTGATTTTTCTTTGAAATTATGGCTCGAGGACTATTTCGACAATTTTTGAAACTTGGGGACTCAAACCGCCAATTATGCAAACTTAGCTCATTTTCATCCGATTTTGAACATTTTGCATCCGAAACATATAAAATGCAATTTTGGAATATTTTCGATATTTTGATGCATTTCGAGCATTTTTAAACGTTTCATAGCTCAGATTTAACAAAAATGATGAGTATTTACACACTCATCAATCCCCCACACTAAACTATTGCTAGTCCCTAGCAATCTTTTGAGAAAAACTTAATGGATTTGAATCTCTTTACCAAAAGCCATTACTCGAGTAGCCAAATGTTTCAGCTCAAGTAAGAACTATGGTACACCGATAACCATGTGATTTTGAGCAAACCACCAAATTTCAACGGATTTGATTTGTCTTTACCGTGCCGCTTTGCTCGGACTAGCCAACTCTTAGATAAATTATCAATATTATCTTTGGTGAGTCGATTACCAATTATGGTTTTTCCATCGCCTTTACCACAAGCCATAAACTCATGGGCTAGCCAACTCTTCACTTTTAATGATATGCGAATGAATACCATACAATTTTGGGCAAATTGCAAGTCGTCAACGGATTTGAGATATCGCTACCAAGAGCCGCTTGCTCTGGATTAGCCAATCCTTTTGTTTATTAGACAAGGCGGATCGATAATCAATTGAGTAAGTGCAAAACACTTACTCCAAAAAAATTTGGCCAAAACGGGAAATTAGGCGTATAATTACATGATAAAATTCGTGAGAATTCCCCACTTAGAAATGAATATTGCCCTCAATATTCAAAGTACCGGGCGGTTATGCCGAAACAAAGAACGAAAAGGAAATACTACGCCATTATTTTGAAAGATTTTTTTTTTTTTTTTTTTTTTTTTTATATAAACTTATATATATAACATGGGGGCAACTCCCCACACTAGGGTGGTACACACGGGTGAAAACCCATGTTTATCTATCGTTATTGATTACCGAGTCGCTAGCTTGACTCGACCCGAATTAATTTGTTCATGGGAAGTAAGTGGAAGAGACAATCTCCATCGACTTTCATTCAAGATGTTTGGACAACATTTGCAGCAACGTGAAAGTTCCACACCGATGAGATATACATAGAACCGCTCAAGAATGATAAATGAAAATGCCGGGTCAAGATAGTGTCTTCATTCCCGAAGGAGTGAAGATGAAGAGAATCACAAGATATTTGAGGAAAGGAAGAAAGATTTTGATAACAATCAAGATCCATTCTTCATCCTCAAATGTAGACATATCGGGAGGAAGGGTGAGGGTAGTATCATTAATAGGAAAACTCGTATGATAGAGTACACCTTCCTCCGAGCCAATATCATCCTCAAGATCAAAATAGAAATGATCATGTTCCGGAGGAGATATGTCATGAGACGTTCACCGGAGAACTCTTTATGAAGAGAATCATTCACATGAGTGAAATTGTGAAACTTTGTTCCATTGCTGGGCTCATCACTATCCTCAATCTGAGTATCAAAGAGTGGATTCTCATAAATTAAAGTGAATTCAGAGTCGAATTCAAATAGAGGATTGGTGAAAGTAGCTTTGAATGTTGCGGGAACAGAGTGATCAATATTCTCTATTGGACTGTTGGGATAAGAAGTGAGTGAACGATCATTGATGTGAGTGAGTTCATCGGTGAACTCCTCAAGAAGATGATCAGCATCAGATTGTGGAAGTGATGCCTCAACGTACTCGATGTTTCCATAAGAAGTACAATATTCGCTAAAATCGGAGAAAGTTTCAAAATGATCTTTGAACACTCAAGAGGGAAAGAGAATCACACATATGATCAAAGTTCCCTCGTGACTCTCTCGGATTGGGACAAGGTTCTCAACACTAGACTTTATGAATTCGTCCGATTCCTTTTCGTGAACAAAGGTCAAGATGCTCGCCCCCATGTTTAGAGAGTGAGTGGGAGCTGTGTGATAGCGCTTGTTTGAGACGAAATCTCAACTCATTGGATATCAACCGAATGAGGAGTTGAGAATATTATCTTTAAAAGGATAAAACTCTCCTCGTCATCATCATATAGAGCCGCCTTAAGAAATTGGGAACGCCTTGTAGCCGCTTGCTCTAGGACTAATAATTCTTCCCTAGATTTGGGCCTCTCGCTCTTCTCGTTTCGCCAGAATTCTCCCATGGTCTTTTCACTACCACTTGATTCTTAAAGTTACTAATCATATCATCAAGTGTTTTCATTACGGTTTCAAGATCTTGGGAAATTTCTTGAGATAACGGCTCGTGGAGTTTGAACCGTATGGTGGTTGTGGAGGTTGGAAATTGTCAAACTGAAGAGTCATGATTGTTACAAGGAAATGGATTCCCTATTTGACAATCGAGTGAAATGGGACCTCCACAGACTCACAACAAGAAACTGCTGAGTCTCGGATCGGTGAATCATATGGATTTTGGTTATAACCAAAGTTCTCGAGCATCACCGAAAACTGCTCATAGACAAACGTGTTTCCGGATTGACAATCAAATTCTAGGTGAGGACCTCCACAAAATTCACAAGCAGTATGTTGATTATATGAAGATAAGTCGGCCGTGGTGTAATTGGAAAAGTTTGAGGAGTCGTTAAATGAGTTCGGATTAGGATCATAATCAAATGAATTCTCAACCACAAAACAAACAACTCCCGTTATGAATATCATTACCACATTGTACACACGACACTGAACCATGTGGTGAACCAAAAGAGGTTCACCACAACCGACACAAGGAATAAACGATTTCATTTGAGAGTTACGAGAAGGAATCGCTTTATTCAAAGAATCAACAAAACCAACATGGTGATCCGAATGACTATCAAGTCTCAAGAACATTTTGAAAAATCCGGAGGTGGGACAAGTGGTGTGCTCGAGAGCTAGCAATTTCCACCACTTCCGTTATGGTCTCGGTTCTCGGTTCTCGAGAAACGTGAAGATTAGGCAAGTCATTCTTGCTAGTCACCTGTTTGAACGGGTTCATCGTAATCAATTCTGATTCGACCTTTTTTCATCGGCATGAATTTGTTCAATTAGATTACGGGCTCTAAATTCAAAGAGATTGTCCTCGTAACCCTCGGTGGGTGCTTGAGGTAACACTAACATTCGAACGGGTTCGTCAACATTAGAACGTATTTCGGGATGTGGCGTGGGGTCGAAATAACTTTGAAAAGACTTTTTGATGGATAATTCTCACAAATCGCAAAATTCGCTTGAACTAGGCCTCCCACACCGCTCACACACGTACTTGTGACAATGATGTTGATCCTTTTCCATACAATCAAGATGATCGTCGTCATTAGAATTAAACATATAGAGGGTTAAGAGAATCAAATGGTCGTGAGGATAAAGATGAGTATTTTGGATTTTTATAAGAAAATATAAATATATATAGATGGATGGTATGAAAAAGAGTGAATATTCAAATCACTAACTGCTAGACGGAAGATAATCAAGACACCGCAAGGGCGCCAAAATTTGATCCGCCTCAAACCGTCAAGTTTTATCACTCAAGCCACTCATGAATGGCCGACCGTAACAAACTTAAAATAGGTCGAGCACAAACTCAATGAAGATCGGGGAGTATAGGGTTTCCTGTCGTTATGTCCCAAATGATGAGCAGAATGGATCACCAAACGATAGTGATCGAGAGATTTGAATCGAAAAGGAGATTTGAATGATTATAACTACAGAAAAGCTCATAAACTAAAGGGCTTAAATGCAAATTAAAGAGAATTAAAAGATAAAAATATTAAATAAACGCTATCACTATTTGCAAAATGATGTTTTTGATTTTATGTTTTTATAAACTCAATTAAAAACTACGTTACGCATAAATGAAAATGTGAAACTAAATCAATATTAACCCTAAAAATATGAAAATGATATTTTTACAAACCTAATGATAAAATAAAATTATTAGAAAAAGAAAATTATTTTTATAACTATTTATCTAATTATTATTAATTAAAAACTAATTTTAACTATTAAATAATAGCCTAAAATACAAGAAAATATGAAATAAAGCTAGAAAAATAAAATTATGACTTGGAAAAATCTAAAATAACAAAAGAGAATTTTCAAAACTATTTTTATATTTTTCTGATTATTTTTCTATTTTTTAGGAATTAAAAACTATTTAAAATTAATTAAATTGCTTAAAAATACAAATTTAACTAAGAAAAATTTGGAAAAATAATTTTTTGTCTTTTTATATTTATCTTAACTTAAGAAAAATGGAAAATTATTTTTTTTGAAGCTTTTCTTAATTAATTGTATTAAATGCTATTTAAAAATGCTTAAAAACTAATTAAAAATGGGGAAAAATACCAAACTGACCTAGAAAAATCTGAAAAATTCAAGATAAGCTTAAAATAATATGAGGAATCTAGGAAAATGGAAAAACAAGTGCTTGTGTGAAGGAAATTGAGGCTGCAGTTGAAACTGCTTATAAATAAGCACTTTGAGATAAGCAGATTAGAACCAAAAGCCACCAAAAGATTACAGAAGCTTGGAAATGCTAAAAGAACTCTAAAGCAACTAAAAACAACAAGCCTAAACCTCTGGAACTAAAATTGCTATGATTTGATTGATTTGAGTAATGAGCTAAAAACAGTTTTAGGCTCTTACTTTGGATTAGAAAATAAGCAATCGAGATAAGCCGAATCAAGAAAACAAAAGAAGGGACCTAAAGAAGACCTGGGTGAGAGCTTGTAAACCAAAAATGCACTCCATAGGAGCTATGATAAGCTATGTACAAGCTTTGCAATACCCCCAAGCGCACTCTCATCAACATCGAGTCAATGCATTGGCACATAAGCCCACATTGACAAGCTAATATGAAGCTTCTATAAAATTCACAAAATATACTAAAATGGAGATAAGAAAATAGACCAAGAGGACTTTTAAAACCACAAGTTTCATTGAAATTGACTCGAAATGAGTCCATGAAAATTCCTCTAGTTTGGCTAAAAACCGAATTCACCACTTGACTTTTTAACAAAACGAAAATTTGACCAACTTGAGATTTGATCTTGATTTAAGGACCGAATATGATGTTAATAGATGAAATGAACTTAATGCAAGCTAAATCTATGAATTTGAGACACAAAACAAGTTTTGCTTTAATGAAAATCCAACAGCTAAGTATTTTAGATGATAAAGGTAATTTGGACTTTTAAGGTTTGCAATCAGATTAATGATGACCCAAATGGTTCAAAGTTAACCTAGTTGAGACCGAGTAGACAAGATCTAAGTACAAACTACAATTCAAACTCCAATACCACTCATCGACCCAAACACACCTCTTCAACCGAAATGCAATTAAATCTAAACCAACTGTTGAACTAACTCTAGCAAACACTTAAACTGAATCTAAATATGCTAAATACAACTATATAAACAAGTTTGAACAAGTTATAACTACAAATACAAATGCAAACACAATCTGCAAAATGGATGAAAACTGAAATTGAAATACTCACTTACAGATGACCAGCTGACTTCTCAGGCTAAACCAGAACCAAAACTAACCTAATCTAGTCTAATTCAACCCAATATCACCACTGCATCAACCTTTATCCATTTCCAAGACCAACTGCACCCATTTTGACTTTTATTGACCATAAACCAAATTTGCTTGAACTGATTCAGCAGGCATACCAAAGACTATAATAAGCTTAAATGAGCTTATTTGATTTTAACATGAGCTTATTAAAAGCTTGAACATAAAATTTGAAACCGAAAATGAGACAACAAGGAACAATAAACTTGATATTTGATTAAACTTTAAAATTGATACTCAAAAGCACAATACAATAATGTTTCAAATTAAATGTGATACAAACAAACCGAAATTACAACATTTTGATTTAAACTAATACATTTATAAAAAAACGACATTAAAGAAAATTATAAAACTAGCTACCACTTCTCCTTCTCTCATCCTTCCTTTTTATACACCAACTTGTCTTCTCTCTTATCTCGAGTATATCCCACCATTATTCGTATTATTGGATGACTTGAAGCAATGTTGGCCATTGATTTCATTTTGGCGGAAATGTGTATTTTGAAAGTCAGTTGAGTGCAAAGGAGAAGGGTGCATTTAATGTGTTTTGAGGAGGCGAGTGGAGGAACAAGATAGTGTAAAGGTGAGGAGGGGATGGGTCAAGCTGTGTGCAGAAAGTGTAGCGAGCGGTGGGAAGAAAGGGTTTTAGCGCTTTTGCTTGTTTGACCAATGAGAGTTGACCGTGTTAAATATCAAAGGGGGGTCAAATGAAGGGAGTCCAAAAGGGTTGGTGGTCCACTTTGAGAATGACAATGGTCCAAGGCTTTTAAAGGTTTTAAATACAAGGACCTTTGTGTAATTTCGAAATTAAGGACCTATTCGCAATTATGCAAAGTTGTTTCAAGGGCTGAAAATGACAAGTGTCAATAGTTCAAGGACCAAAGTCGACATTTTCAAATTTTCCAAGGACCATTTTTGCCAATTTTTAAACTCGAGGACCAAACTTGTAATTTCTCAAAACTTTTGATATTTTTCACCAAAGGACTAATTTTGACAACTTATGATTTTAAAAAGACCTTTGGTGATTTTTCTTTGAAATTATGGCTCGTGGACTATTTCCGACAATTTTTGAAACTGGGGACCGAACCGCCAATTATGCAAACTTAGCTCATTTTTCATCCGATTTTGAACATTTTGCATCCGAAACATATAAAATGCAATTTTGGAAT
The DNA here is from genome assembly GCA_022545495.1 of Chrysanthemum lavandulifolium. Taxonomy (NCBI): domain Eukaryota; kingdom Viridiplantae; phylum Streptophyta; class Magnoliopsida; order Asterales; family Asteraceae; genus Chrysanthemum; species Chrysanthemum lavandulifolium. Next base: position 223,468,668 of record CM040240.1, on the reverse strand, counting down.
ATTTTCAAGAATTTGATGCATTTCGAGCATTTTTAAACGCTTTGCAGCTCAGATTTAACCAAAATGATGAGTATTTACACACTCATCATAATGCAACCAGTGTTATCTATCACTTGTGATATTATACTCTTAGTAGAAATAAAATGGTTAAAGTCTCTTTAGGTGAATTCTTATTTTGTTCAAAAATGCTAATTTAATGCAACACTTGTTTGAATTTGAGAATATTTCAAATCAGATTTTCATAGTTTGCTTCATTTTTATTCATTTTGATATTTTTAAGTGGCACTTATTATCTCTTGTGATATAACACCGTAAGGAAGATGAAGAGTATTACATTCTTCATCATGTATGTTATCAATTTTGATACCCAACTAAGAATGTGAAATATTACATTCTTACCAAATGTGATAAGAATTTAGTATTTTACCAAGTATATATGAAAGAAATAATAATATACATCACTTATTATATCACTGTGATGATATTGTTCATTTTTATTTGTGTTTTTGAAAATATTTAGAAGATTTTTGTGTTTTATGATAATATGAAATATTAAAAAGATGTTTAATCGAAAACAAGAGATGTTATGATACTTTGGTTAGACTTGTGGTGACATTTTCTTTTAATAGATACATTGTGCATACCGACAGGTTTATAGATTTAAAATATCATCGTTGAATCAACAAACCAAAGAAGCTGGTTGAAGAAAGCACCAACAAACTTAGCAAGCTCAAACACCGCGATATCACAAGTGATATAAACTATGATATCACACATACTACCACCGGTGATATCACACATGATATCATGATGTGATATCACCGTGTTATCACACATGATATCACGTGTGATATCATGTGATAACATGTGTGGTGATATCACCGTGATATCATGTGTCATATCACGTGTTCGAGCTTCCTCGCTTGTTTATAAAGATGTGTGATTTCTTCAACCGTAGCTTTAGTTTGCCGATTCAACCATAGATATTTTCAAACTCGCGATAAAACCTATCGAAACATGCACATTGTATCTATTAAATAGAAAATCCACCACAAGTCTAACAAAAGTATCATAACATCTCTTGTTTTAGTTGAAAACTTTTCAATATCTTATAATATCGTGAAACACAAAAATCTTCCTAAGTATTTTCAAAACACAAATAACCCCAATCATCGAATCATCACATTCTTAGTTGATTATCCCAACTGATAACACATACATGATAAATAATGTAATTCTCATCATCTTTCTTGTTGTTATATCACAAGAGATAAATAAGTGTCACTTATCGGACATTGGTTTTCATAAACACACAATCAAGCACATCAACGGGCGTATGATATGAAGAAACTTAGAGAGAAAGTAGGACGGGAGCGCTTTCTAGAGAGAAAGTGAGAGAAAAAAAGAGAATGTTAGATTAGAATGAAGGTCCAACCCTCTACCTTGGGAGTAGAGGGTATTTATAGTTACATACTACACGCCCTCTTTCGGATCGTGGATCGTGCATACAGATGGTAAAGACCCATCCTTCCTCGCACGGTGTTGCACTGCTAATAACTAACCTAATAGACAAGAATAACGATATGTCTATGAGCTAACTTATGCTAGACTATAATTGGGGTGACCAAGACTTCCTCATGGAATTTCCAATTCCTAACACTTACAAATATCAAATGAAAACGTCTAAAATGGACAAAACGAATAAAATGAATGAAAACGATAAGAATGTATGAAAACGGACAAAAACGCTATAAACGGACAAAAACGCTTTGAAAATGGACAAAACTTATAAAACGGATGAAAACGTATGAAACGGACGAAAACGATAAAAACGGACGATAACGTTCGAAAATGTACGAAACGTCTAAAATGGAAGAAACGTAAAACGGACGAAACGTCAAAACGGATTAAAATACATGAAAACATACAAATAGAGACAAAACGATAAAACGGACGAAAATACATGAAAACCTAAAAAAGTATAAAACGTATGAAACGAACGAAACGGCGAAACGTCTAAAATGGAAGAAAATATAAAACCGGACGAAAACACATGAAACGGACGAAATCGTATATAAACCTATGAAACGGATTAAAACGATAAAAACGGACGAAAACGATAAAAATGACGAAAAACATGAAAACATAAAAACGGACGAAACGTATGAAAATGGACGAAACGGTAAAAACTAGCGAAACGTAAGAAAATGGAGGAAAACGTTGGAAAACGAACGAAATGTATAAAACGGACGAAAACACGAAACGTAAAAAACGGACGAAACGTATGAAACGGACGAAAATGTATGAAAATGAATGAAAACCAAGAAAACGTAAGAAATGGAGGAAAACGGAGGAAACAGATGAAAACATACGAAACGTATGAAAGCGGAAAAACACTAATAAAAAGCGAATAACTCGAAAAAAAAAAAAAAAAAAAAAAAAACTTTTATTTATAGAAATTTTATTTTCAAAGTATAAACATATATTTCATGTCCTAATAATTTAACCATAACCTTGAGGTTATGGTTAACAAATTCTTTAATTTTATCAGTATTTAAATTTCAAAAAACTAACAAATATGTGCTGACAAAATTCATTCACTTTGCAAAAGTTACTTCATGGTTAAAACTTCCACTTTTAATATCTACAATGTCTATTATATTTAAGAATCACATGGTTTATAGATATTTTTTTCACTTGCAATGTGTTCTCGAGTTAGATTTATGGAGGAAAAAAAAGAAAGTGAAAAGGAAAAGAAGAGATTGTGTTCTCAAGTATTACTTAAATAGGAAAAGAAAATGAAATAGAATGAAAGTTAGTGTATTTTTGTTAATTCTTAAAGTAAGTGTTTCCTCCCAAATTTGGAAGGAAAATACCATAAACCCTACTTTTCTTTTCTTTAATAACAAAACTTAAGAACACAGTGTTGATGTTATTGTAAGGCTGGTCATAATGGGAGGTCGACCATTGGATCGGTCGCCTCTCAGGAACTCGTCCCCCACCCCTACGAAAGTCCTAACCGAACGCGTCTACCCCCTCCCCACTTTTTTTTATGGCTTGGTTGGGTCACAATGTCAACCGAATGCAATGCAAAAAGTAGCCATTGGCTAGTTAAATGGACCATTTGGGTGTTTGATTTTAAAAAATAAATAAATTTTAATAAAGTTACCATATAAATACTCCAATACTTTTCTATATTTATACACATTTTCTCAACCTCAATCTTTTTACACACTTTGACTTCTTAACTCAAACAAATGAATTCGATCAAAATTTTTACGGATCCAAATGAAGAAGACGGTTAATAGTTTAACCTTGGAGTTTTAAAATACGCTTTGCTTATTCATGCTTCCACTTCGACAATCCCAAAGAAACCCACGAAACCCGGTACATATAGATTGTTACGGTGTTCATGATCGTTACTTCGTTGAAAACCCAATGTGTGACGCACGTACATTCCGTAAGCGGTTCTGAATGAGTCATTCACTTTTCATACGCATTGTTCGGAATTAACTGGTAATTCGTTGTATTTTCAATAAGGTATTGATTGTAGAAAAAGTTGGCATTTCCCTGTTGATGAAGCGTACCTCTGCAATTTGTCAATTAGCATACAACACCGTTCCTGATGCTTAAGAAGAATATCTGCAAATTGGTGATAAAACTTCTCGTGATGCTCTCGACGTTTTCATTAAGGGGTTATGGACTTATATATAGAGGAACATTTGCGAAGGCATACTAATACCGATGTCGAAAAACTCTATGCTTTTCACGAGGAGAAACATGGGTTGTCTGAGATTTTAGGAAGCATTGACTGTACGGATTGGTTGTGGGCTCAATGCCCAACTACATATCATGCTTAATTATGCAGGGGTGATCACGGGTCAAGTACATTCATTTTATTGGAAGCGGTTGCCTCACAAGACTTATGGATTTGGCATGCGTTCTTTGGTGTTGACAGGTCGAACAACGACATCAACGTTATACTTCAATCGCTTATTTTCAATGATCTCAAAGACGGGAAAGCACCATAGGTTACATTTTTTGCTAACGACGTGACTTATGAATGGGTATATTATCTTACTGATGCTATATATCCGAAATGGGATGTTCTTGTTAAGTCTATTTTACAACCAGGGGCGAATGATACGAAGCGAATAAGGTATAAGCAATCACATAAAACAACAAGAAAAGATGTGGAACGAGCGTTTGGCGTGCTAAAAAAAAGTGGGTTATAATAAAAAACTCTCGCACGGTCGCAAAGTCTTAAGAAAATTATGGATTTGATGTACATTTGTATCATATTACATAATATTATTTTAAAAGACAAAGGGAAGACAATCTCTCACGACTTTTATAAGGAGCAACATTATGAAGATGATTTCGTGCTAACGCCCGAAGACGTGTTACAAGTTATCAGAGATATACAAAGCTAGAAAACTCATCTAAGTCATAAAGCCGATTTAGTGGAACACATTTGGTGTCGAACAAATGAGCAATATTATTACTATAATGTTTTTTTTATTTAAGTTATTAATGTAATGTGTTTTTAGTTATTAACGAAATTTTAATTAAAAAAGATTTGGTCATCGTTATGAGCATTTGATCATGCATTTAGTTTTAGAGAAAAATGTTAAGTTATCGTTAAAGTGACAAAGGTAGCTCAGGTCACTTGAGGTCACCACTACTAGTCCAAGTCCAAGTTATAATTAGGGAGGTGATTTGCACACTTTATTAATTGATTGACACATTAAAAAATATTGTATCTTGACATTAATATCTTTATCGGTGAACATGAGTAAAAGTGATATATGAGTATATATTTTAATACACAATACTTTGAGTGTCATTACAATCAATTAATAAAGTTCAAGAAATCATCTCTTTATAATTAATGCTTACATCACAAATTGTTCACCTTTCTTTTCAAATTATCTCAAATCAATCGTCTATTACTAAAGAGTAAACGACCAACATTTTAAGAGACACCATATAACTAGAACACTTTTCCATTTTAAGCGCAAAGCTTTAAATTTCTATAAAGTCCATTTATGGCTATAAATATTTACAAGACAACATAACAACAACATATAATGAACTTTGTTTGATATCATTTCATTTCCGTTGCCTAGGAGCAGTCTAAAAAGCTTATATCCTCCTTTTTGGTACCAATAATTGAAATTATTGAGTTGTCTATTATTTAAAATGGTTATCTATGAATGTTAAAGCATGTGATATAAAACAGAGAAAGTGTTATGTATATTTTTTTTCTCTATATTTATCTTCCTAATCATATACTTGTGATATTTGGAGAAAACACTTGACTGAACGATGAGCAAGAGAGTTAGGGTATGTTTGGCGGAGGGTGTGGAGCTTTTTTTTAGGTGAATCGATGAAGAATGAACATTTTAGTTTTTAGTAGTCAAGAAAATGAATGGTGAGTTTTCTTATTTTTAAGAAAGATCATTTTTCAATCTTCTTTAAGAAGTCATGAATGATGAATTTTGTACAAACACAACTATAACTTACATTTCACCACCATCGCTACTTTTAACAAACACACATTTAATCAAATATACATGACATGATTCAAAGATAGCGGTATGCCAAAATTCTCTTAAACATACGTATACTTTAACTAAATATTCATGAGTTTATGACAGAGCCACTCACTTAGATTGATATTTCCCATTTTCTTTGAGCTCCAAGTGTACCAAATTCAAGCTTGCCTAACAAAGTCGTTTAAGTATCCAAATCGACCTTCATTTTTCATACAATGTATTCGTCGAGCTCGAGCTTAGTATTGGTTTGACTTATCTTCAATCCCACTATAAAGTCTTATCTTATCAATCTAAATTGGAGAGATAATGCTATAGTCTTTACAACATCGTCTCGCCTATCTTCAAGTTACATTCAACAACTTCAAATATCATCCCTTATCCCGCTTATGAATGTACATTGTACATCTCTTAGACTAGTGGTAACAAGCCACCAAGACGCGTTCTATGGCCTTTAAAGACGCGTCCCCACTTATTAGCTTGACTCATGAAAGACGTCGTTGGGTTGAAAAAAGGAGAACTCGGTCGCTCGAGACGATCGAGTTGTGGAGGTGTGGAAGTTGTTATTGTAGCGTGTGTGTGTGATATTTTATTTTGTAAGGTATCTTTGATTTAAGTGGGGTATGTTTTGGTGTTGATGTTGGTTGTGTTATTACAATATGGTCTTTGGTGATTTTGGTGAGGAGAGAAGTTGATACTGTGGCGAGTTGGCGATGATGATGAATGTCACTATTACCACTAGTCTAAAGTGGTGGTAGTAAGACACATAACGCGCCTATGTGACTTGTTGGCACCCCACCTATGTCTCTGTTTGCTAAAAAGACACCTTGAACAGCACGTCTTACATGGAAAGAAAAAAAGAAGTCGTTGTGTGAATAGACCGACTTGTGGAAGTTGGTTCCGTGTTGTTTTGGTTTTTGTCAGGTATATGTATATTTAAGTATACTATGTTTGGGTTGTGAAGTTGCTTGTTTTATTAAACTATACGATGATCATATTTAGGAGTGTCAAAATACCCGACACGACCCGAACCTGATAAGCCTATTTGGGTGGGTTACTCGAGTCAAAGATTGAATTCGAGTTATTCGGGTCAACCCGAGTAACCCAAATACTAAATAGGGTCGGGTATCGGGTTAAAATGTTTGACTAACTCGAGTTCGGGTCGATCCGTTTGACCCGAATAAGGGTTTTTTTTTTTAATTTTTTAATATATTATTTTATAAATTATCAATATAAATTAGAACAAATATGCAAATGTATGACTATAACCAAAAGTGACCCGACCCGACCCGAGTTGATCCGACTAGAATTGATCCAAATCCAACTAACTCGAGTTTAAATAAAGTCAAATTCGAGCATGTTATTTTTAGCTTGACCCGACTTTAACTCGACCCGAATGATAATAACCCGACCAAGCCGACCCGACTGATTCCGTATAGTGTCGAAAATACCGGGTACAAGATGAGACTATGGTGGGGCCACTTAACACGTGGGAGTACTAGATTGGTGTTTGTACAAGGAGACATTGTTATCATATGTTTGGAAACAGGAAGGGGTACGATGATGCTGTAGGTCCCATGTGGAACGTGCGTGGGTCCCACTGAGTGGTCAATAGTCTATAGTCCTATGAGGGACATGAGATTTGTTGCGAGTTTATGGCAGCTTTGATATCAAGCCCCAATGTACAATTAAAACGTGGTCACACCCCAAACATGTACATTAATGTACAACGAATAATGCACAAAATATTGTGCAATTTCAAATCAAAGCTTTGTTTATAGTGAATCAATATTGTTGTATCATGTTTCTCATTTTAAAAACATTTTAAACATTAACCATCGTCCATTTCGTCTACATGCCACATCAGTTGACTTACTTGCGTACAAGTAAGTTGAAAATTACAATTCTAGCACGAAAGAAATTTAAAATTGATGATTAATAAGCTTCATATCAGATGGTGTCAAAAAGGAGGACATCTTCCCCCTTGTACAACGGATATCAAAAGATTGGATTTTGACCCGATGCAACTTGTCCGTTTCCGATTGGAGCGACGGGATTTCTAAGCCTTTTGAGATATTTTTATAGTCGTAGTTTGGTGCTTGTCTTTGTTAAGCGTGTGGTTGTTTGTCTACGGGTTTGCCCATTGTTTTATATTTGAATTGTTGTATCCTTTTTAGTGGTTTCCTTCTTCGGATCCACTCTTCTCGTGTTTATAAATCTCAACCTTTAAAAAAAACAAAAATAAGCCCGATATCGAGTTGTGATTTTAACTTTTCATTTCAACTCTATATAGTATATATTTGCATTAACTACGATCGTAATTAATGTTTTATTTTATGTCTATTTTAATTTCTACATCACCTTGGATAGGTACAGAAATGAACTCGAACGCTCAAGAAACATTCCACGAACCGCATAAGAAAAGTTTGTTTATGTTCGTTTATTTATTAAATGAACGAACATGAACAATACTTTATGTTCGTTTAGTTAAATAAACGAACATGAACAAAAGTCACATCCGTTCACTTATGTTCGTGAACGTCCGATTATGCGTTCATTAACATTCGTTTATGTTCATTTATTTATTTATGTTCATATGTCATATCTTTTAATTGTATAATTTTAAAATTGATATATTTAAGAAAACAAACTTATAAAACATTATATTATGCATAATTTAATAAACTTTATATTTTTTCAATTATGTTTGTTTAGCGTCGCTTATTATCTTAATGAACGAACATGAACAACTCATTTTCTTAATAAACGAACATGAACAAGAAAATTTGTTCGCTTAAGTGTTAAATATTCGCTTATTTGTCCGGTTAAAATTAAATGAACGAACATGAACAAAACTTCGCTCAGATCCGTCCGATTCGCTTACATCCTTATCATTTGGATTAACCAACATGTATGGAGTTGCTAACGAAAAATCTCTTATATAATAAGAGATTTTTGTTGAATATGTATATATTTATAAACGCGATGTCCGGATTCGAACTCGTGACCACAGGATTGCACACATTACGAATGAGATCTAAAGTTAAAATAATTAATGTAAAATGGTTACGATTAATTATTACACAAAGTCGACTAACGATCGTTAAGTATTTAACGGAAAAATGACTAACGGTCATTAAATGTAAAGAGAAGGACTAATAGTGAAATTGTTATAAAAGGAAAAGATTTGGGTGTCCACCTTTGGTCCTTGAACGTTTTTGGGAGGGTTTTCCAACCAAAAACCCTAACTTTTTCCCAAAGTTTTCCATTCACTATATAAGCAAACCTAGGGTGAGAGTTTAGGGTTAACTTTTGTGCACACACATTAACCTAAACTCTACTCTTTTTCTCTCTTGCATAATCGGCCAAACAACCCTAATTTATTAGGGTTTTGGTTTTGTTTTTCTAAAACAAATTTTGTGTTGTTAGATCTAGCAATCTCTTTAATTCGTGTGTACAAGAACGTGGTGTAACACACTATTGTTACATCAATTGGGTTGAGTTGTAAAACGGTGAGACAACTCTTTAAACCACTTCATCACATTCATTGAAGAGATCTAGCCAATTGCAAGAGGTATATTACGCATTCTTTCGCTAATTAATTATTGTTATGTTCCTAAGTCTTCCGTTGTGTTCTCTGTGGTGTCTATATGGTTTATTTGTTATCATATATCTTAAACTCAACAGTGGCATCACGAGCCTTGTATAACAAGTAATTAATTACTAAAACACATAAAATATATAAACATGATTGTGTTATTAATTGTATGCGTAGATCTAGGGTTTGCAAAACCTAAACCCTAATTTTTTAGGGGGGGCATTTTTTTGGTGCCCTAATTAGGGTTTTGTAAACTTGAGTTTTAATTGGATTAGAAACCCTAGGTTGCATGCAATTTTATGTGTATTATGTAACTCGCTTAATTGCATTAATTGTTAAGTGTGATTTATATCCATGATAATTACATGCATGTTTTATCATAGATCTGCTTTTATTGTATGTTTTACTTGGTTAAGTGGTATACACTAAACATTATGATAGATCTAAAATTGGGGAAGACCTCAATCATTATTATTTAATCAATTATGTGCTATGTGGTATATGTTTTAATTTTGACTTACGCAATCGATGAATCAATGCATGTGGCTCACCTTGTACATAGCTGAAAACGGGTGAAAGTCTTAATTAAATATATACATATTGACAGATCTAGAATTGATTATTTATATGATTTATCAAAAATGTTTGCATGTGGCTATTTGATATGCATGACTTATTCTTATATTATGCATTCATTGTTTATTTGTTTATTTTTTTTTAAATACTTGCTTGTTTGTTATGTGTAACAAGGGTATTTTTTCAAGAAAAATAAACTGACATAAACAATGGTGAAACATGTATTTTTAAGCATAGTAATCATAATCGTTTAATTGATTGATTTTTGCACAAAATAGTTAGAACGGCTCACCCATTAATGACAAACCGTGTGATGGGTACAAGGAGGGTACGATTAAATTATGACCCTAAAGATGAGGGTTTTTAATATGCTTCGCGCTGACCTGATTCTCCGCTCGTTTGTGCGTCTTAATGGAGCTACCAAGTATTCCTATATGTGTGCATAAAATCTTAAGGGTGAATTACTTTAAATTCTACGTGCCAATTTTGTGGTAATTATCCGAATAACTTGGGTCTTATGACTCATGCAGTAGTAGGATATAGTGGTAATTAAAGGTAATTCTTTAATTGGTGTAACCAATACCTCGATTAAAGTTTGATGATGAAAAGCTTAAACATTAAAACAATGCTACGAAGATGAATGCATGACATCTTTGTACATATTTGATTTGACATCAAAATTATTACCCTTAATTTAAGTTGTATGCCATCCAATGAAACGAAACACCGAGATTACCTTTATTTGCGTGAGAACGTGATTTAGATCGTAATCAAAGGGTAAAATATCCACGTGTCGTGAGAACGGGCATGGATGATTTTGCGCTTTCTTTAGTTGGACAACTTAATTGAGTTTTGTAGTGAGCGGCAACTCAAGGCATAAGATGGGGATAAAACATGTTTACATGGCAATTGAAATTGGCTAAATGTAAATCCCATAAATCTAGGAATTGCAATTTGAAAATTGGCAATTGAGGCTCGACTGTACCATTTTGAATAATTTCATTACTAGCGATCAACCGATGTGATGAAACTATGTCAATTTGGATCCTAGTTTTCGATGAAAATTAAATGGTTATATGTTTATGAACCATGGGTATTTAATTTTCTTGAAAGGTTAATTATCAAAATACTAAAATTGAATTTTGTAATTCTTTGAATGTATTAATGCAACATTTAACCGTAAACGAGGTTTAGTCTTTTATTAGTAAATTGATCCATTATGCTGTCAAACAAATGTTTGATCGAGAATAAATTTACCGAAAAGATAAACAAAGTCTCTTTTCCATAGGAGAAGAATGAGACTCAATCCTCTTCCTTTTCATGAATGAGAAAGGTAATAATAGGAACATTTGAATTGTCTAAATTCTAATGTAACTCATAGCAATGAATTGCATATCTTATTTTCCATAAAGATTTCATTACCTTCATTTGGTGAATGAATCCTTTGTAACAAACATGAATGTTGGTTAACCGGAAAACATGTATATGAGTTACTAAATTAGAAGCTAGACTAATTATCATGAATGTTGGTAAAAGGCAAACTAACATATTTTATCTAGTTGTTTTACTTTAGCCTTTAAAGGTGCTACATACCGCATGGGATGGTAGGCTCATTAAGGAAGAAATTGCATACCCAATTTTTGAGTTAATAACATTGATGGATAACCCATCATTCATAGAGTAGAATACACCTTTAGTACCTTAGTAATGATTACGTATGGTTCTTCAAAGGTATAGGAAAGTAAAAAGCAAGCAAGTAGTTTTCATCGGTTATGAAACATTTAAAATGTTGTCAAATTCGATGGGAGCATTGTGTTTCATTACTTGAATAAGAAGTTGTTGAAACGATTTCTAATTCAATTAGGAGCTACAGCCTTATTTGTCGGTAGTAATCCAAATTATCTCTTGAATATCATGTAGATAATTACTTTCCAAATTGTAGGCACTTATGTTTTAAGGATTGTCATGCGCGTTTCCTTACTAAACAATATAGTCCTACATCTACTTGTTATATCTATGACACAAATCATATTAATCAAATAAACGAACGTGTATCGTGTTGTTTATCTACTACATGATGTTGTTCCATGCACAAGTGGGAGAAATCCTTATTGTGTGCAAGGTACAACACATATAAATATGATTTAAATGGATTCTCTTGACCGCAAGGTAAGAGAGTAACGTTCTAATAGGAATTATACATTTAAAAGTGTATGATTGCCCATTAAGAACATGTTTCAAGATGATAACAAAGACTACTTTATCTTAAATATTTATGTCATTCAATATTTAAGAAACACTTGTTGTTACAATTTATGTTACGCGAGAACGTGAACTAGATTATAGCCCAAGGTAAAATATCCACGTGTCGTGAGAACGAGCATGGATGATTTTGCGCTTCTTCGTTGAACATTTCATGGAATGACATAATTAAATGAAGTAATCTAATACTACTTTGATTTTAAGTATTCGTTGAATGACTTTAATATATGTAGTAAATATTAACTTGAAATTATTAATTGAAACCCAAGGTGGTGTTCATAATTACTTTAATTATACATGTTTATGACTTCTTTGTAAAGTCACAAACATGAAGTCTTTAATACGAGACTTACAATATAAAGTAAGACGTTAACTTGCTATGTTTTAAGACATATGCATGAAGTCAATGAGTTGATCAATGACTTATAACGATAGTGGGATTATAAGCATTATGTCTTTTGACTTGGTCTAAAATACTTGTGTTATAATGCATGCAATTGACTTGGTAATTCTATTGTACCATTAAGTTTTACTTTGTTGGTAAATAGGTAAGTCAAAGAGTAGATGGTTATCTTAAATATTGTTAGATTATCTTACAACATTAATTCTAATGAAATAACATAGTCTTATGGTATGTTCAGTTAGAAAAATCAAAATGTATTGGCATTGTTTGATTCAAGATAACTATAGTTTCTTCCAAAAGTTATCAAGGTTAGTAGATTGAGTATAGATTGAATATACTCAATAAGACTCCAACCTAGAAGATTAATAAGACATCATTTGTTTATGGAATGTGATGAATCACATTAAGTCTTATAATGAAGTTCTGAATTTGTTAAACCACTTGTAAAGTGGGTTGTAACAAACTAATGTCAGAAACTGTCAATGTTTTTATAATATCCCAAAAGAGAACAATGTATTGTTGCTCTACTTGCTAAACTATTTAAAGGTAATCTTTAAATTGTTAAAGATAAGTGGGAGTTTTGGTTTAGATCTTGAAAGATTAAAATTACAAAATACATAATCTTCTAAAATGCACTAGCAAATATCATGATGAGGCTAAACATGTAAATGATACACCTCAATATGATGGAATTGTCATTCATAGATCCGAAATGATATCTCAGATATTTAATATGCTGAGAAATATGAGTTAAAGGATCATGGTAAGCCTGATAATCATAATGATGAATTTACCAAATGTTGAATTGTGGTAAATCAATCATACTAGGAATGTTGAGATGTTGTACATAAAGATAATCAACTTTAGAAACTTGGTTTATTTTAATGAAGATGATTTTCTTCAAAGGATGAAAACCCTAGTGGTTTAAATCTTTGTGTAGAAATCATATGGACAATATTGTATACGTATTTAATGTATGTCTAGTGATAATAATATTAATCATACTTAAGCAATTAACTATGATTGAATATTCTTTCCTTGACACATTAAATAGAACTATAAAGATTATAATTGTCATACTTAGTTTCATTGATATGAAATTTTGACAATGAATATCAAAACTCTTTGTTCGGAATTACTTTTGAGGACGATAAGTAATGCAAAGGAGTTTTTATGAATTCAAATAATCTTAGAATATGTACAGACCGCAAGAATCCATGAATGGATATATGCATGCATCTAGGAGATGATTCTTATGTTTAAAATTAAATCCATGTTTGATTTCATAATTAAAATAAGATTGCTCATAAGTATTCCCGAAAGCTAGTGGAGTATTATTTTATTTTCTTAAATCTTATATGTTGTATGGGCAACTACATTCCACCTAAATTAAGTTTTAGTTGGGAATGAAACTTCGCTTGTAAGATTTGGAAATAAGACATACAACCTTGGAATATATGTTTATTACTATAAACATATGCGGTAAATAAATGAGTCTAATAGAACATGATGGATATATAATGAGATCTTAAAGTCTATCTTGAAGATTCATCATGTACATCATGTTGTAAGATTGTTGTGTCATGCTTGATTACAAGATGATTTGACAACATTGAAAGTTGTTAGTGTAATAAATATTTTAAAAGGAATATGTTTGGATTTAGAATCACATTCCACGATGCGAGATGCTCCTAGATTCTATGGATGAAAATATGGCAATTGTTTCATAATTGTCATTTCCAACAAACTTGAGTTTTGGTAGGCACCAACATTACACTATAACTGTTCAGAGTTTACAGATATTTAAAGAGCATATTGTTGTACACAATGATGCTGGTATAATTGAGATGACACTCAATTCTAGTCACGGTATCCTTGGTGATGACCATGTTGACTAGTTATGCTCAACTAAGAGCATAGTTGCATTATACATTAAAGAAAAAAGAATACTTTAAACTTTAAAGTTTTGAAAGATGATTGTCATAAAAGGTGGTTCAGGTTGTCACACACCTTATGGAATGTTATGACAATATCAAGATATGTAAACACATACAAGAAATTCACTTATTGAATTCTTGAAATAAGTATTCTCAAAATTCCTATAGATCAAAGTTAGTTGAAATTATGCCCCGTCAACAAGTATGATTATCATGACTTGAGGCAAAATTCATTAACTAAGAATTATCATGCATTGATCTATTTAGTATTTGGATAAAGGATAATGTAAACATTATTATTCAAATGAAATAAAGTATTTTTGTTATGTTTATTTATTATGATGTTATCCTATATTTGAATGTTTAAATCCTTGAATAACTTAAGTTATTCTAAATAGTCCGTTGTCGATCAATAACATGGGAATGATATTGAATTAAGACAAATTTGAGTATTAGTTAGAATATACTTGAAAGTATATTGATGCGTAGCATGACTAATTTCAGATGATATTCAATGGATTGAGTATAGGACTTATCCCACCCACATGATGGTACTTTATGGATCTTAGTCATTAAGTACATCATGAATATTTATCCTCGACTAGAGATACCGAGATCTGTCATGGATGTAGTGCATTTACGTGAAGCAATCTAACGTTATACGAATCGGTAGTTATAAGGGTTGTTTTCGAAGTGTTGCGAAATTTATGAATTCTTCGCGTAGTCAAAACAAGATTTGTTTCCTTCAAATATATTTTGAAGTATAATCTTCTTGGGCCCTCGTATGGTTGTCAAGATGTTTGCATGGCCATGCCCAAGGTCTTCATAATATGTTCGTAAGAATTGGTAATCTTGATCAATCATATAAAGCGAGAAACATAATAGTTAATTAAGAAATGAGTGAGATCCATATTCTTATTAACATGGTATTAGAAACAAAGGATGAATATGATGATGAATCATCAAAGTGGTTTTCTCCGAAACCATACACGAGTCGCACGGGGCATTGGCGTGTTGCTAGACGCTAACCAATGTCATTACACGCTTTGTAAACATATCCAGTGGGGCTGTTGGAATATGTATATATTTATAAACGCGTATGTCCGGATTCGAACTCGTGACCACGGATTGCACACATTACGAATGAGAATTAAAGTTAAAAAATAATTAATGTAAAATGGTTACGATTAATTATTACACAAAACTGAATAACGATCGTTAAGTATTTAACGGAAAAATGACTAACGGTCGTTAAATGTAAAGAGAATGACTAATAGTGAAATTGTTATAAAAGAAAAAGATTTGGGTGTCCACCTTTGGTCCTTGAAAGTTTTTGGGAGGGTTTTCCAACCAAAAACCCTAACTTTTTCCCAAAGTTTTCCATTCACTATTGATTCGTGCTAAACCGTCAAGTTATCTCACACAAGCTAGCCACTTGTGAATGACTAACCGTAAGAAACTTCAAACAGCCGCACACCAATGCAATGAAGATCGAGAGAGTATAGTGTTTCCCGTGTCGTTATGTCCCAACGAGTGCGATGAATCACCAAACGAATAGTGATCGGAGAATTTGAACGAAAAAGAGTTGTGATTATGAACAATTATACCTAAAGGAAAAGTTTATAAATTACAGGGCTTAAATGCAAATTAAAGAAAATTAAAAAGATAAAATATATTAAATAAACGCTATCACTATTTGCAAAATGATGTTTTGATTTTTCTTTATAAAATTTAAATTAAAAACTACGCGACGCATAAAAGAAAATGTGAAACTAAAACAATATTAATCCTAAAAATATAAAATGACATTTTACAAACCTAATGATAAGAGAAAATTTTAGAAAAGAAAATTATTTTTATAACTATTTATCTAATTATTATTAATTAAAAACTATTTTTACTTATTTAATAATAACCTAAAATACAAGAAAATATGAAATAAAGCTAGAAAATGAAATTATGACTTAGAAAATCTAAAATAACTAAAGAGAATTTTCAAAACTAATTTTATATTTTTCTCGATTATTTTTCTATTTTCTATGAATTAAAAACTATTTAAAACTAATTAAATTGCTAAAAATTACAAATTAAACTAAGAAAATCTGAAAATATTTTTTGACTTTTATATTTATCTTAACCTAGGAAAATGAAAACTTATTTTTTGAAACTTTTCCGATTTAATTGTATTAAAAGCTAATTAAAATGGCTTAAAACTGCTTTTAAATGAAGAAAAATAGCAAACAAACCTAGAAAAATATGAAAATTCAGGAAAAGTCTAAAATAATATTATGAATCTAAGAAAATATAAAACAAGGGCTTATGTGTGAGAATATGAAATCAGACGCACAAGTGCTTATAAATAAGCACTCAATAAGCAAAAGAACACCAAAGACCACCAAACTGTCACGAAGCTATAATATGCTAAAAGTACCCAAATGCAACTAGATACAACTATCTTAACCTCTAAATGCAAACTACACAGATATGATGATTTGATTTTAAGTGCCAAAAACAGCTTTGATGTTACTACTTTGTAGCTTAAGAATAAGCTACCCAATAAGTCGAAAACTGGAAACCAGATATTGGAACCTAAACTAGACCGGCTAGCTACTTATAAACCAAAAATGACTGGACAAGCTCTTATGAGCTTGTGACAAGCTCGCAAGAAGTCGAGAAAATGATCGGTGACTATGCTCGTCACAGGGCATTTTCGACCTTTTGACAAGCTCATTTGGAGCTTTTAAAAATTTACAAAATCTACAAAATGATATTAAGAAACTAGACCAACCAAGTTATAAAACCCCAAGTTTCACTTGATTTGGCTCAAAATTGAATCAATGAAAATCATCCAAGTTGGGTGAAAAATGACTTTTTCAACTTTTGACTTTTGAAGCGCTTATGATATTTTGACTTTAATTGAGATTTGAAACCAATTTTATGGACTGAATATGATGTAATATGGTATTATAAAACTAATGCAAGCTACTCTATGATTTTGAACACAATACAAGTTTTTGCTTTTACAAATTCCCAACAGATATGAAATTAAGACATGATTAAAGTGATTTTGACTTTAGCTACTCTAGGTGCAATTGAATGACCAAAATGACTCCAATGGACCTAAGTAAGACTAAAGCAATTGAGTTAACCACCGAACTAACCTAAATCTCAATGTCAACTACCTAATGCCAAACACTAGTTTAAAAGACCGATATGCAAGTTTAAACCATTCTAACCATCGAACTAGTCGAGACAAACACCTAAACCGAATCAAAATGACCTAATCTACAACTAAATGAACAGATAAAAACTAAAGAACCCACGATTCAAACTCAATTAGATTTTGCAAACTATACTAGATATGGAGAGAAAAATAAGAACTCACAATCGTCTCAACTTATTTGCCTTAAACTAAACCATAACTACACTAAATAAGCAATCCAACCCATGCCAAGCTCGCATCAACCCAATCCATTTCCATTTCCATTTGAGCCCGCTTGACTTTCGTTGACCAAATATCAAAGTTGCTTGAAACTTAATTGTAGCTTACCAAAAGCTATAAGGAGCTTAAATAAGCTTATTTGAGCTTAAAAATAAGCTACTAAAAGCTTGGACATAAGAATTTGAAATCCGAACTTTTAACAAGAAGCACAAAACTATGAAACTTAGTTAAACTTTGAATTGATGCTTAAAAGTAGATTACAATGATAATATCACTTGAGTTTAATACAATAAAACAAAAGATTACAACTTCCAACTTAAACTAAAACATTTATATTAAAACGACATATATGAAAATTTTAAAACTAAAATCTACTACTCTTCTCTCTTTCTTTCCTCCTTTTATAGCAAATGTGCTTCCCACTTGACTTCCGAGCTATTCCCACTTGTTTTAGGACCATTGATCGCTTGAGACTATATTGGCCATTGATCACTTTTGGCGGAAAAATGGTTTATGCCACTGGGAGGTTGAGTGAAAGGAGGAGGAAGCATTTAATGCATTTTGATGTTGTTGAGGAGGAGGGAACAAGGAGGGAGAGTGTGAGGTTCAGGATGGAAAGGTCCGAGGTCAGAGGATTTGGTGGAAAAGGAAGAAGAAAGGAGGAAAGGTGTTTGTTTGACTTATTTACCGGCTTAATATATAAAGTTATCAAAAGGGTTCAAAAAGGTTATGGCAGGGGTCATGGTCCAAAGGGAAAAGGTCCAAAGGGTTTAGGTGTAATAACAAGGACCATTTTGTAATTCTCAAAAAACCAAGGACCAAATCGCCAATTTTCCAAAGTTGTTTCAAGGGTCACTTTTGACAAGTTTCAATAGTACAAGGACCATTTTTGACATTTTCAAACTTCCAAGGACTATTTTTGCCAATTTTGAAACTCGAAGGACCAAACTTGTAATTTCTCAAAACTTTTGATATTTTTCACCAAAGGACTAATTTTGACAACTTATGATTTTAAAAGGACCTTGGTGACTTTTCTTTGAAATAAGTGCTCAGGACTATTTCGACAACTTTTGAAACTGGGGACCGAAACCGCCAATTATGCAAACTTAGCTCATTTTTCATCCGATTTTAAACATTTTGCATCCGAAACATATAAATGCAATTTTGAGATATTTTCAAGATTTTGATGCATTTCGAGCATTTTAAACGTTTTGCGCTCAGATTGACCAAAATGATGAGTATTTACACACTCATCAATCCCCACACTAAACTATTGCTAGTCCCTAGCAATCTTTTGAGAAAACTTAATGGATTTGAATCTCTTTACCAAAAGCCATTACTCGAGTAGCCAAATGTTTCAGCTCAAGTAAGAACTATGGTACACCGATAACCATGTGATTTTGAGCAAACCACCGCCTTCCAACGGATTTGATTTGTCTTTACCGTGTCGCTTGCTTCGGACTAGCCAACTCTTAGATAAATTATCAATATTATCTTTGGTGAGTCGATTACCAATTATGGTTTTTCCATCGCTTTACCACAAGCCATAAACTTATGGGCTAGCCAACTCTTCACTAATTAAAGATATGGTGAATAATACCATACAATTTTGGGCAAATTGCAAGTCGTCAACGGATTTGAGATATCTTTACCAAGAGCCGCTTGCTCTCGGATTAGCCAATCCTTTTGTTTATTAGACATGGCGGATCGATAACTATAAGTCGAGTAAGTGCAAAACACTTACTCCAAAAAAAAAAAATTTGGCCAAAATGGGGAATCAGGTGGTATAATTACATGATAAAATTCGTGAGAATTCCCCACACTAGAAATGAATATTGCCCTCAATATTCAAAGTACCGCATGTTATGCCGAAACCGAGAACGAAAAGGGAAATACTACGCCATTATTTGAAAGATTTTTTTTTTTTTTTTTGAAACTACTATATAACAATGGGGCAACTCCCCACACTAGGTGGTACACACGGTGAAAACCCATGTTTAACTATCGTTTTTGATTACCGAGTCGCTAGCTTGACTCGATCCCAATTCATTGGTTCATGGGAAGTAAGTGGAAGAGACAATCTCCATCGGACTTTCATTCAAGATGTTTGACAAACATTTGAAGCACGTGAAAGTTCCACACCGATGAGATATACATAGAACCGCTCAAAATGATAAATGAAAATGCCGGGTCAAAGATAGTGTCTTCATTCCCAAGGAGTGAAGATGAAGAGAATCACAAGATATTTGAGGAAAGGAAGAAAGATTTTGATAACAATCAAGATCCATTCTTCATCCTCAAATGTAGACATATCGGAGGAAGGGTGAGGGTAGTATCATCAATAAGCAAACTCGTATGATAGAGTACACCTTCCTCCGAGCCAATATCATCCTCAAGATCAAAATAGAAATGATCATATTCCGGAGGAGATATGTCATGAGAGAGTTCACCGGAGAACTCTTCATGAAGAGAATCATTCACATGAAGTGAAATTGTGAACTCTTGTTCCATTGTGGGCTCATCACTATCCTCGCCGAGTATCAAAGAGTGGATTCTCGAAATTAAAGTGAATTCGAGTCGAATTCAAATAGAGGATTAGTGAGAGTTGTTTTGAATGCTTCAGAACAAAGTGATCAATATTCTCTATTGGACCGTTAGGATAAGAAGTGAGTGAACGATCATTATAAAGGAGACTTTCAATCTCTCCCGATCGGCTTCAAATCAAAGAGACCATCATCACTTCCGATGAAAGTGGATTGATGTGAGTGAGTTCATCGGTGAACCTCAAGAAGAGGATCGACCGGAAGTGATGCCTCAACATACTCGATGTTTCCATAGGAAGCACAATCGTCGCTAAGATCGTAGAAAGTTTCAAAATGATCTTTGAACACTCAAGAGGGAAAGAGAATCACACATATGATCGAAGTTCCCGTGACTCTCTCGGATCGGGACAAGGTTCTCAACACTAGACTTTATGAATTCGTCCGATTCCTTTTCGTGAACAAGGTCAAGATGCTCGTCCCCATGTTCGAGAGAGTGAGTGGAGCTTCGTGTGATAGCGCTTGTTTGAGATGGAATCTCAACTCCGGGATATCAACCGATCGAGGAGTTGAGAAATAATATTCTTAAAAGGATAAAACTCTCCTCGTCATCATCATATAGAGTCGCCTTAAGAAATTGGGAACGCCTTAGAGCCGCTTGCTCTAGGACTAATAATTCTTCCCTAGATTTGCGGGCCTCTCGTTTCGGCTAGCAATTCTCCCATGGTCTTTTCACCACTCACTTGATTCTTAAAGTTACTAATCATATCATCAAGTGTTTTCATTATGGTTTCAAAATTTTGGGAGATTTCTCGAGACAACGGCCTGTGGAGTTTGAACCGTATGGTGTCATGGAGGTTGGAAATTGTCAAACTCTGTGAGAGTCATGATTGTTACAAGGAAATGGATTCCCTATTTGACAATCGAGTGAAGGGGACCTCCACAAGACTACAACAAGAAACTGTTGAGTCCGGACCGTGAATTGTATGGATATTGGTCATAACCAAAGTTCGAGCATCACCGAAAACTGCTCATAGACAAATGTGTTTCCGGATTGACACTCAAATCCTTGGTGAGGACCTCCACAAAATTCACAAAGCAGCTTATGTTGATTATATGAAGATAAGTCGGCCGTGGTGGGTAATTGAAAAGTTTGAGGGTCGTTAAATGAGTTCGGATTAGGATCATAATCAAATGAATTCCTCGAACCACAAAACAAACAACTCCCATTATGAATATCATTACCACATTGTACACACGCACACTAAACGATGTGGTGAACCAAAAGAGGTTCACCACAACCGACACAAGGAATAAACGATTTCATTTGAGAGTAATGAGAAGGAATCGGTTCATTCAAAGAATCTTCAAAACCAACATGGTGATCCGAATGACTATCAAGTCTCAAGAACATTTTGAAAAGTCCGAGGTGGGACAAGTGGTGTGCTCGAGAGCTAGCAATTTCCACCACTCCGCTATGGTCTCCTGCTCGTTCTTGAGAAACGTGAAGATTAGGCAAGTCATTCTTGCTAGTCACCGTCTAAATTTCGCATGATTGCTTTTAACCGTAAATTGTGAAAGTTTAGGATCAATTTTAGACGGCTTAGAGCAATTGAGGGTTAGATCTTTGATAACCGTAGGTTGGACGATTTAGCACCTCCATTATCGATGGAAGTACCGTCCTTTGTCACCCCGTTTCTCGCTCCATTTCCCTACGCAGAATTAATGGATCATCACGAACAACACGAATTCTTGACATTTGTGATAAAGTATGACGTTTTTCAAATTCGTCCCGAAATTGGTCGTAGTCGAGAGATTCCATGAGAAGAAGTTAGAATCAAATGGATAGAGGGTAAAGGGATAAAGAATCAAAAGGGTAAGAGGGTAAAGAGGAATATTTTGGTATTTTTGAAAAACATGTTGTAAAACAAAGAATGAAAATCTTTTGGGTTTTTGATTTTTAAGATGTTTTTGGATTTTGGATTTTATAAGAAAATATAAATACATATAGATGGTATGAACAAGGAGTGAATATTCAAATCACTAACTGCTAAACGGAAGATAATTAGCACACCTCCAAGCATGGCGCTAAAATTTGATTCGTGCTAAACCGCTGTTATCTCACACAAGCTAGCCACTGTGAATGGCTAACCGTAAGAAACTTCAAACAGCTCGACACCAATGCAATGAAGATCGAGAGAGTATAGTGTTTCCTGTGTCGTTATGTCCCAACGAAATGTGCGATGAATCACCAAACGAATAGTGATCGGAGAATTTGAACGAAAAGAGTTGTTGATTATGAACAATTATACCTAAAGGAAAAGTTTATAAATTACAGGGCTTAAATGCAAATTAAAGAAAATTAAAAGATAAAATATATTAAATAAACGCTATCACTATTTGCAAATGATGTTTTTGATTTTTCTTTATAAAATTTAAATTAAAACTACGCGACGCATAAAAGAAAATGTGAAACTAAAACAATATTAATCCTAAAAATATAAAATGACATTTTACAAACCTAATGATAAGAGAAAATTTTTAGAAAAGAAAATTATTTTTAAAACTATTTATCTAATTATTATTAATTAAAAACTATTTTACTTATTTAATAATACCCTAAAATACAAGAAAATATGAAATAAAGCTAGAAAATGAAATTATGACTTAGAAAATCTAAAATAACTAAAGAGAATTTTCAAAACTAATTTTATATTTTTCTCGATTATTTTTCTATTTTCTATGAATTAAAAACTATTTAAAACTAATTAAATTGCTAAAATTACAAATTAAACTAAGAAAATCTGAAAATATTTTTTGACTTTTATATTTATCTTAACCTAGGAAAATGAAAACTTATTTTTTGAAACTTTTCCGATTTAATTGTATTAAAAGCTAATTAAAATGGCTTAAAACTGCTTTTAAATGAAGAAAATAGCAAACAAAGACCTAGAAAAATCATGAAAATTCAGGAAAAGTCTAAAATAATATTATGAATCTAAGAAAATATAAAAACAGTGGCTTATGTGTGAGAAATTGAAATCAGAGACAAAGTGCTTATAAATAAGCACTGAATAAGCCAAAAGCTACCAATGACCACCAAACGATTACGAAGCTATAATATGCTAAAAGTACCCAAATGCAACTAGATACAACTGCCTTAACCTCTCAAATGCAAACTACACAGATTTGATGATTTGAGCTTAAGTGCTAAAAACATTTTTACCACTACTTTGTAGCTTAAGAATAAGCTACCCAATAAGTCGAAAACTCAAAACCGATATTGGAACCTAAACTAGACCGCTAGCTACTTATAAACCAAAACCGCACCGGACAAGCTCTTATGAGCTTGTGACAAGCTCGCAAGAAGTCGAGAAAACCGCATCGGTGACTATGCCCTCGTCACAGGCATTTTCGACCTTTTGACAAGCTCGATTTGGAGCTTTTAAAAAATTACAAAAATCTACAAAATGATATTAAGAAACTAGACCAACCAAGTTATAAAACCAAAGTTTCACTTGATTTGATCCAAAATGAATCAATGAAAATCATCCCAGTTGGGTGAAAATGACTTTTCAACTTTTGACTTTTGAAGCGCTTTTGATATTTTGACTTTATGAGATTTGAAACCAATTTTATGGACCGAATTGATGTATTATGGTATTATAAAACTTGATTAAGCTACTCTATCAATAATGAACACAAAACAAGCTTTTGCTTTTACAAATTCCAACAGATATGAATTTAAGACAGATTTTAGGTGATTTTGACTTTAGCTAATCTAGGGTGCAATTGATGACCAAAATGACTCCAATATACCTAAAGTAAGACTAAAGCAATTAGAGTTAACCACCGAACTAGCCTAAATCTCGCCTAACACCCATGCCAAACACTAGTTATTGATTGATATGCAAATTTAAACCACTCTAACCATCGAACTAGCCGAGACTAACACATAAACCGAATCAATATGACCTAATCTAGCAACTAAATGAACAGATAAAACTAAAGATACCCACGTCATTCAAGCTCAATTAAATTTTGCAAACTATACTAGATATGGAGAGAAACCAAACTCACAATTGTCCCAAATTATTTGCAGCTTAAACCGTAACCAAAACTACACTAACCTAAGCTCAATATCAACCCAATCCAAGCTCTGCATCAACCCAACATCATTTCCATTTCCATTTGAGCCCAGTTTGACTTTCGTTGACCCAATACCAAAGTTGCTTGAAACTTAATTGTAGTCTTACCAAAAGCTATAAGGAGCTTAAATAAACTTATTTGAGCTTAAAAATAAGCTACTAAAAGCTTGGACATAAGAATTTGAAACTGAAGTTTTTAACAGTAAACACAAAAATATGAAACTTAGTTAAATTTTGAGATTCATGCTTAAAAGTAGATTACACTGATAATATCACTTGAGTTTAGTACAATAAAGCAAAAGATTACACTTTCCAACTTAAACTAAAAACATTTATATTAAAACGACATATATGAAAATTTTAAAACTAAAATCTACTACTCTTCTCTCTTTCATCTTCCTCCTTTTATAGCAAATGTGCTTCCCACTCGACTTCTCGAGCTATTCCCACTTGTTTTAGGACCATTGATCGCTTGAGACTTTATTGGCCATTGATCACATTTTAAGGAAAATGGTTTTGCCGCTTGGAGAGGTTGAGTGCAGAGGGGAAGCATTTAATGCATTTTGATGTTGTTGAGGTGGAGGGACAAGGAGGGTGAGAGTGAGCCGGGAGGATGGAAAGGTGTGGTGTTTGCAGAGGATTCAAAAGGAGGAAGAAAAAAGGAGGAAAGAGTGTTTGTTTGACTTGGGGTATTAATAAGGCAGGGGTCAAATAGGTTATTGGCTGGGGTTCAAAAAGGTTATGGCAGGGGGTCATGGGATACAAAGGGTCAAGGTCCAAAGGGTTTAGGTGTTTCAATATCAAGGACCATTTTTTCAATTAACCAAAAACCAAGGACCAAATCTGCCATTTTTCCAAAGTTGTTTCAAGGGTCACTTTTGACAAGTTTCAATAGTACAAGGACCATTTTTGACATTTTCAAACTTCCAAGGACTATTTTTGCCAATTTTGAAACTTTGAAGGACCAAACTTGTAATTTCTCAAAACTTTTGATATTTTTCACCAAAGGATTAATTTTGACAACTTATGATTTTAAAAGGACCTTTGGTGACTTTTCTTTGAAATAAGTGCTCAGGGACTATTTCGACAACTTTTGAAACTGGGGGACTAAACCGCCAATTATGCAAACTTAGCTCATTTTTCATCCGATTTTAAACATTTTGCATCCGAAACATATAAAATGCAATTTTGAGATATTTTCAAGATTTTGATGCATTTCGAGCATTTTTAAACGTTTTAGCTCAGATTGACCAAAATGATGAGTATTTACACACTCATCAAAGCCAATTGCAAGAGGTATGTTACGATTCTTCGCTTAATTAATTATTGTTATGATCCTAAGTCTTCCTGTGTTCTCTGTGGTGTCTATATGGTTTATTTGTTATCATATATCTTAAACTCAACATTTTTGAAAAGTGTCGAATGAATGTTTAATAAATTAAAATTGGATCATCGAGAGAGCTCTATTTAAAATTGAATATTTTTTATGTAATTGAAATTCTTTTTATCAAACTTAAACAAACTGCTTATGGAAAAAAAATTAAAAAATAAAAAAAATAAAGTATAAAAGTATTGATGTAAAATTTGTAGGAAAAAAAGATGCGGTAATAAATGTTACTTTATTTGTTTAAGTTTAAATACATTATATTATTTATCACTTTTATATACTTTGAAATTTAACAAATACCCGCTTATTTTTATAATTCGTTAGATATTATTATTTTAAAAGAAAACACAACATATATGTTGTCTTGATACATATTATTAACACTACAAATTAAGTTAATATATATGAACGTGATTATAAATATCAAATGATAGCAAAATTACCGACAACAACTACAATACCTAATCCCGCTGAGCAGGTATGTATAGAGGCGTAATACTTCGTGAAGACCTCCGTAAAGTGAAAGTGTGAGTGTGATAGTGCTAAAAATAAAATAAAATGAGTCCACTTGGTCGGATCCAAGTTCACCTTTAAGTGAGTTCGTTACACTGCTTTTTTTTTTTTTTTTTTTTTTTTTTTTTTTTTTTTGATGGAGGTTAGGATTCGGGCGCCTTGGAAGTTGATAATTGTTTGTTTAGTATATGGTTGTTGTTTTGCTTATCTGCTTACATGTTTGTTGGTTTACTTATCGATTGTTGGTTTTGTTTATCTAGTTGTTTGTTTTGGTTGTCTGCTTCTGGTTGTTGTCTTGTCTTCTCGCTTTCATTATGGCTATTATGATTAGTTCTTTCGACCGTAGTAATCCTATGTATCTCCATGTCAATGATTTTAATGGTGCTTCTATTGTTGCTATTAAGTTGTCTAGTGTTGAAAATTATAGGATATGGGTTAGTGTTATGAAATTGGCTATACAAATTAAGAATAAAATGGGTTTTTAATTGGAACTTTTCTTAGAATTGATTATGTCGCTAGTCGATATTTCTTGAACAATGGATAGGTGTAATGCAATTGTGTTGTCTTGGATTTTGAGTTCTTTGTCTCAAGATGTTTATCCGTCATGTTTTTCCGATAATGTTGCTACTGTTGGAAAGAGTTAAAGGATACATGTGATAGACTTGATGGTTCAATTGTTTTCAATTTAATTAAAAGATTAACTTTTTAAACAAGGAGGTTTACCGTGTCAATATTATCATAAGTTGAACTCTTTATGGAAGGAGTTTAACATTCTTACTAAGTTGCTGACCGTACTTGTGAAGCTAGGGTAGAGTTAGTTGACCATGGCAAACTTTTGAAGTTAATGCGCTTTTATGGGGCTTGATGACATTTATCAACCTATAAGAAGTAGTATTCGACCAGAAATCCTTCTGAAGTCAATGATGCTTTGTTATTGTCTCTGTGAAGAATCCCACGAGGGATTCCTTCCACCTCGCTAAAACCGATAAACCTTAAGTGTCTGCTTTGTTTCCAAGTTTAATGATAACAATAGAAGGAACACCTCTAATTGGAATAACAATAATGGTAATAATCGTAATATAGGAATTATGATGCTTTTGTGTAAAAGCTATGGTTTAAAGGGTCATACTATTGATGATGTTTTGAAATCATTAGTTATCCTCCGGATTCAAGAAAAGCCAAATTTAAAACCCGCTAGCAACTTTAATAATAACAAGAATACTATAGTGACGCTTAGGGGTTCTGGGGTTATAGTGATATCAAAACTCTTTTGACACTATGTCTTTTACAAATGAACATGTTATGAAGTTGATGAGTCTTTTGAGTGATAAAACCTGTTATGCTGCTCATGCCAACATGGTATGTAGTAGTTCTTGTTACAAGTTTTTTTTATGGTAATATAAAGGTTAATGGGATTAGTTATCATTTGGGTTGGATCATTGATTCAGGGGCTAATCAGCATATGACTAATAATATTGAAAACATGTTTGGTTTAATTGATATTATTGATTTAAAACTCACATTTGGTCACCCAAATGGAACTATGGCTAACATGACCCATGTGGGAAACTTGAGACTTAATAAATATGTGGTTTTGTTTGATGTCCTTGTCGTGACTGAATATTGTATTAGTATGTTGATTGTGCTTAAGATGATTAAAGATAGTTAACTCAATGTTGGTTTTGATAAGACTAAGTGTTATATTCAGGATTTGAGAAAACAATCGCTTGGGACCTGGTAGTGAATTTGGTGGTTTGTACTTGTTTGATAAAGAGTATAATAAGTCTGATGTGGTTAATCAAAGTGAGTTTTCTGTTTGTTACGTGTCTAAGGAAGTTTGGCATAATAGGCTAGAACACCCTGCTAATCAAGTTTTGAAATTGTTAAAAGGCTCTCTAAAATTTTCAAATGTCAATCATGAAGGTCCTTGTGAGGTTTGTCATAAGGCAAAGAAAACAAGGGATTCTTTTCCTTTAAGTGAAAACAAATATGTGGTTTTTGGTCAACTCATTCATCTTGACGTTTGGGGATCTTAAAAAGTGATTAGCAGGGAGGGTTTTAGATATTTTCTGACCATTGTGGATGATTACAGTAGGTATGTGTGGGTGTATATGCTTAAAACTAAAGATGAAGCTTTTGAGATGTTTGTGAACTTTTATAATATGGTATTGACACAATTTAATAAAAAGATTAAAGTGGTTAGGTTTGATTATGGTATTGAGTTTGTAAATCATAAAATGTCTGATTTTTTTAAGGGAAAATGACGCAAATAGACCGCATACGATGCATATCACTTTCTAGACCACTTTTATTTTAATTTGAAAATAGACCGAGGGCAATCATTGTCATTGGAAACTCATCGACATTATGACAAGTGTCCCATATGTGTAAGGTATTGTTTTTGGGCAACTAAAAAGCGGTGGGCAACCGTATAATTTTAAAAAGGGTTCTATCATCATTTTACGTTAGACAAAAAGTACACATTTGAATAGTAAAAGTACATTATCCATTAATTAAGAGAGTTCAAAATCCAAAAGTCATCAATTAATAAAGCATCCATAGTTATCGGTTTTCTTGCTTCTCAAAGATTATTTTCACAAATCAAACCGCCTTCTTCGTCACCGCCTTCCTTGTAACGCCGCTTATGTCACCATCTTTAAAGCTACTGTGTTGATTGCAAACCACATTCGATTGATCAAGTTTTAAAAAATGTTCCCAAATATGGTACGTAAATATTGTTCTCGTTGTTTATTACATATGATTATTTCCAATTGGTTCGTGTTATAATAAATCATTTTGTTATTCGATGAATAGCTATGTTAGATAGGTGTTAATTCCATTTTATAATCCGTTGCTCTTTTATATGTATCCGATTCGTAATTATGTAGGGTATGATACCTTAGATGTCGTTAGTTAAGTATGTAACATTACTTGGTTCATTAAAAATTTAGTGGCGCTTTGTAGACTAATAAGGAGTGGTTTTTCATCAAAAGTTATCTCGATCCTCTCAGACTTTGAAACACCAAAGTTGGATCTCGCAATCCCTTTACCCTTTCCAATATCGCCTGAGTAACTACATCTTTCTCGCATGTGTTCACCAATGTTTAGAGTCTTAGCAATAGCTCTAGGTGCGAGGATAGGGTGAGATTGCTTTTGGTTAACCAATTGTATGGCAATCTCATTGTCACCTTTTTTGGTTTTGGTGTTGGTGTTATTGATGTGGTTATAATTGTAGCAATGGTTGCCTATGCAAAGTGGAAATGTCTCAAGTGGCAGCTGGGTATAATAATAGCGCAGTGGTTACCCAATACTAGCGGTGGATGCAAGAATATCGGAAGTGGTTGCTTGCACCCTTCATTCTCCTTTTCCTCAATCTGCACCTTTAAAGAATCATCTTGACTCTTGAGGTTTGGAAAATTTATGTTTCCTAGTTAATAATATCAATAACTAATGGAATTTTGAGTTTAGTATCGAATTAAGTCTAGTTAGAGTATATTCGCATGTGAAGAATATCGAGATTGGCTATTATTTTGATTATTTATGTTTTCACAAATGATATCATAAAATCATAACATAAAATTTGATGCGAGAATCTAGTACCTTGTTAATTAGATAAATACTTATTACCTTACATACCTAATCACCCAAAATAGCACATTCTTAAATATTTACAAAACACATTCATAATCCTAAAATCATCGAGATCACCGCAACTTCTTTGAGTCTGTTGATAAGATTTTTGGCACATTCAACCATCTCTTGATACTTAGCTTTGACAACAACATTATGATCTTTCAAAATCATAAAACCGGTTTGCATCTCTTCATACTTCGCTCAAAGATCGACATTATAATCTTTGTAAATCTTAAAATCATTATCGCCTTCACACGTTGCTTCCAAATTAGCATTATCATCTTCGATCCTCTTGAAACGCGCTTTCATATCTTCATACTCACATTCATACTGGAAGTTGTTCAATCATTCTCTTCCTCTTATCAATCGCTCTTGTTTCTCTCTAAAATTTCCTTCTATCGGGAAAGTCTTTCCCGCTCACAAGCAATTACCATTCTCTTGAAATGTTCTATCATGTCTTTAAATAAAGAATCGTCCAAATTAGTACAATTCGAGAGTGCATGTACCATCTTGACACAAAGAACACGGCATTTCGTAAATGATTGTGATGATTGATAATCTAATTGATCTAAATGTCAATTGACTAAAATATCACAAGAGAAGTGAAAGGTAAATTTCACAAATGAAAAGGTGTTTTAGTTTTTGTGAGACAATTTGTATTATTTATTGACAATTTGAATTGGTGTATAGTGTGAATAATCCAAACTAACTGTAATAATTGGTGTTTGCAAATGGGTTTTTGTGGTCACAAAGAGTTAGAGTATCAATGGCCTCGCATTTTACTTTTTGACTTTTTGTGAACTCTAGCATTTGGCTATTTTGTTTTCACTTTTCACCATTTCATCGGTAAGTATGTCGCTTGCTTTTTGGGAGTGGTTTTGTATTTTAAATCAAACTAATAAACTTCAACTATCAACATCCACACATTCCTCGAGATACTAATGCATCAAGTCATAAAAGACTTGATGCATTGAACACACTACTCCTCCCGCAAAAGCATTTGCATATTTAATGTTGGGTGAAAATAAAATTTTATAAATACAAAAGCTTCAAACACTTGAAGTCTTTACTAGTGTTTTGTAAAAGTCTTCCACCGTGGTTGCATTTACCAGTGGTGCTTGATCATGTTTTGAATGATATTGAGGGAAAAATGGGCTTTATTTTATGTTTGCACCAAATAAGGCACTAGAAGATGGTTTAACATTGTTGCACATGCACAATGACATTCGACGAATGTATGACCTTGCCGATGAGAATGGATCCATGGACGCCTACATTGTGCACGAGCTACGTGCTTTGTCACAATTTTATTTCAAAACATGGTATGGCAGAAGAGGACGCCGGCATGCGTGCGGTAGTGCAACACCTTTCAAAAGAAGGAAGTTAACAAAGCGTGTTGCTATCACGAAAACCGAAAGAGGGTTCGGATCATAGAAAAAAGGGCTAGTGCACAAGGAATGGTTCCACCGCTTTTGTGAATGTTTGTTCTTGTAAAAATAATTATGAGTTTATGTCGCCAACCATGCGATAGTGCTTCTATGCCAAACTTAGTGTTTGTTAGGTTTATGCTATTATGTATCCTTTATGATCATATGGTTAAGAATTATGGTTGCCCGATCGCACAACAAGTATTGCCCAATGATGGCATTTAGTTGCCCATATTGCAAATTGAAGGTGGCTCGAGGTTCCAACGAAATTGCCCAATAACTTTAACTTGATTGTCGAATTTTCGTGTGTAGATACTAGATGACGATAACGGTTATGCTTTGCTCATTAGAATAGCACAATTGGGGATAACACCCAAAAATACTAACAATCACTACAAGAGTTAAAACAATTGTTTTAAAAGTACAAATTAATTTTGATTAAATTGGGATAAAAAACCACAACATGGTTGTGTTTTGGAAAACCAAAGGAGGCTACATGGTTTGAACAAATTATCAATTATATGCATATGTGAATACGCAACCATCGCTATAGCTTTAAAACCACCGCTAGGGTCGCTTAAACCACCGCTATCGTCGCTCAAACCACCGCTAGTGTCGTGAAATATCAACTTTGTTTCGCTTTTCCAAATGACTAGTTGAAGTTCAAATTTTAAAAGTGAAATTTAAAGCGGATATGAATGATTTACTTCATTTGTCAAACGTGCTTAAGCAACATTTTCAAAACCAACAACAGATG
This sequence comes from Chrysanthemum lavandulifolium, assembly GCA_022545495.1. Lineage (NCBI taxonomy): Eukaryota > Viridiplantae > Streptophyta > Magnoliopsida > Asterales > Asteraceae > Chrysanthemum > Chrysanthemum lavandulifolium. The sequence goes on along the minus strand of CM040240.1, from coordinate 223,436,490 downwards.
TACATACATAGCAAACTTTCGGTACAAAAAAGGATGATAATAAACCGATAAATTCAAACGGTTTGTAATTACGGATAAGTCTTATCCAAATACCAAAAAGGAGAGAAAATCAAGTAAATATTCACGCTCCTTCCCTAGAAATTTTATGACAACCAAAGGGAAAAATAAATTCCAGAGCCTAGGCACGTGCCTACCCACAAAATAGTAATTGGAAATTAATTATACCGCGTGCAAGAACAATAAAATCCTCCCTTTAAATACGCGAGGTAAATAAAGGAAAGCACATAAAAAACAACCATTCCTCCACCAACAAAAACAACAAAGAGAAGTTGAAAATGTTAATCCGTTGACCACGCACCGTCGGTTCCAAAAGCCCATACATAGCCTAAACCTTTACCTCCAAAACAAAAACATAGCGCAGCGCTTGTCATGACAACCGAAACATGTTCTTAAATGACTACTAAAACAATTTGTCGCTTCTAAGACGACAAAATGACCTATCTCCGCAACTATTCACAACATTCCTTCAACCAAAACCCGTGTCCTTTGAGGTTTGTGGAAGCCTGCCTCGACCATATGGCGTACCAAAGGTTGGAGTTTAAACCGATTAGACTCTCATTAGCCATTTGGGATGTTCAAAGTTCGTGCGGTTCTTTCTAACCTCGCTCTTCCCGAGCGGAAGAAGGATGTATATCATGGGTATTGGGGTCGAAGGAGTGGTAGAATGTGCAAAGAGAGGCAAACAACACTACCGAAATTTCCGGTCTCGGGCCCTCTGTTGATTGCAGCCGACCCCGAAGCAAGTGTACGCTCACTAATCCCGCATATCGGGTTGGATAGACCGGGTTAAAGGTAAAATGACGAGCTTGCAGGCATCGATAAATTTTAGAGCAAACCACATAAATAATTAGTAAAAATCCCATGCTATCGTGTAGGGATGATTGGTGTATTTTATGGCGCCTCTCCTCACCCAATTCAAACCTATCACGCCGCGTGGATGTATTTTTTCCAATTATTTGTGGTTCTACTATTGCTCTAAAATAAAAGTTGCGCGGATTGGAAAAGCAACCCCACTAAAAGCTCTTCCATTCCCGCAAGATAGGCGCGTAGGGCGGATTTACACGGAAACCCGCTGAGAAGCCTATCGAACTTCTCGCAGGAATCCCATATGAAAATACGGCCGCCTGTGAGAACCAAACGACGGGAAATCCTTCAAGGAAATGATAGCAAACAAGAAGGAATCCACAATCACAATTAAGTCGCGTACCAATCGCTAATGTAGTTTTTCACCGCTAGTATCATTGTGTCGGTTTAATATGTAACATTCTAGAATTTCTTGGGTAGGATGTTTTGTACGGATAAGTATGCTAAGTATAATTATCTTGTATATTGTAAAGGACTCATTAGCTTATAAAAGGAGGTCCGAGCTAGAGTTTGATATAACTTTTAGCATATTTAGAGTCGATACACTTCAAGGTTGTAATCACTAATACTATTCGTAGTATTCGTATTAATACTATTTCGGTGTTTTATAGACCATAAGTTATTGTAAAAACGCCAACATCTTCACTTTGACGTAAGCACATAATGCTTCGTGTTATTACATGTGTAGAGTGAGTTGATTATTTTGAGGTTTATGCGACTTTTCTAAGCGCCATAAAATGGTGTCGTGTCTAGATAGTAGATGACGATAACGGTTGCATTTGCCGATTAGAATAGCACATTTGGGGATAACACGTCCAAAAATACTAACAAGCTGCTAAAAGAGTAAAACAGCTTGTTTTGAAAGTACATATTAACTGGATTCAATTGGGGATAAAAAAATAGAGTTACAATGCTAGGGAAAACATAGTTTAGACCCACACATCATAATTCGCAACACCCAACAACTGCTGCAATCAATTTCGAAATAAACATCGATGGTGCCCAACTCTTATGCCGCAACTCACAACATGGTTGCTTTTGGAAAACCAAAGGAGGCTACATGGTTTGAACAAATTCTCAATTATATGCATATGTTAATACGCAACCATCGCTACAGCTTAACAAACCATCGCTAGGTTCGCTCAAACGACCGCTAGTGTCGACGCAAATACCAACTTTGTTTCGCTTTTTCCAAATCGCTTATAATAAAAAAGTCCCTCCCGCATATGGTTTTTTTCAATTAAAGGTTGACTAGTTGAAGTTTGATACGATTACACAGTGCGTCGGGGTCAAAGGAACTTCCTTTTCGTCGAGCAAGTTTTTCAACACCCAGGCAAGGAACCTAATCATTGTAGTGTAGTATTAGGGTAAGCCACGGAATTGATATTGTTCTCTGGGAATAGGAATGCTAGTGAGAAGTTACTACGCTAAGGTTGGGGTTGAGGAAGATTATTTTTTTTATCTTTTTATGTTTTTAGAAAAGGAAAAGTACGAATCTCGGGTTTGGATTTGGGGGTTGGTATTTCACCGATTACTCTACTATTATCTAATTATCTAAACTAAGGTGGTGGTAGTCTATGTCTAATTATTGTGTGCTCGTATGATAGTTTAAAGATGTGTTTACTTAGGTTTTACTACTCCTTAATTATCTTCTATTGGTGGTTGAATTGTCACGCCCTTATTCCTAGTTGCGTTGTGTGTCTAAAGTTGTAGGGTATGCTTTCTCCTACTCTTTGAAGTTACCAAAGGGTCTCGCCTACAAAACCCACTAGGGATGATAAACTCTAACTCTAAGGCCTCTTTGGATAGTTTAGCTTACAACAACTCTATAACCTAAGGTTCACAAAGATTAATCAAGCATTATACACAACGAATGACCTATCGCATTACTAGATCATTAATCAACTAAGATAAGAAACAACCAATCAATATTCAATAATTAAGTTTCATATTCCCTAAGCAAACACACAAGTAAATTAGCCGGACATGGAGAACATGCAAGCATACACACAAATAATTGAAGACATAATTAAATTAATGAAGTAAACAACTTATCTTGGTGTAAGATAGGGTTTAAAACCCTAAAATACGACCTTGGTTCGGTTTAGGTTTTACTCCAAAAGTTTACCCAAAAGACTCCTCTCTAAAACTGAAAAATTCGGATTCTATATATAAGATTACATGTGCGACGGCGTCACCTTATGATTTGTGACGCCGTCGTGTCGCCGTCATTAGGGTTTCGCCTTGGCTGTTAATCTTGCGACGGCGCCACCTTATGCTTGTGACGCCGTCCTCTTTAGCTTCCGACGCCGTCTGATTGAATCTAGGTCCGAGTCATGACGGCCTACTCTTTAAAGCCCGACGTCCTCCAAAAACAAGCAATTTCTTCTCAGATCGTTACAAATTCCTCCGACGGCGTCATAGATTAAGCGAAAGGACGCCGTCCCTTGTAATTTAGCGACTTGAGTGTCTCGATTCTTGACTTTGGCCATTTTCTTCATATATCCGCGCCTTTTCGTCCAAGTAAGTGCCATTACAGCAGCTTGCCTTCAAGAGACCTAAAAGTGAAAAGGAACGATATTAAGCAATAACGGATACAAAAGTGATCAAATAAGGGCTTAAACGACCCTCAAAAGGTACATTTTAAAACCTTATCAAATATCCCTACACTTGGTATTTGCTTGTCCTCAAGCAAATGTGCTTTTAGCCAATTAATTTATAAGTTGTGGGTCATGAAGCATTGGTTTAAAACAATCCACAACACATATAAGCCCGAAAAGTCATAACAAGCACGGAATTACATACTAGCACCTCACATGGGGTGTTTGATACTCACATCTCTCGGGTGTATATGAAATATAGCAAATTGGAAATGGAAGATAAACACTCATTAACCGGTCCTAGTACATAGATTACCATAGGCTTGAGAATAGATCAAACCTCCATCGCTTTGGCGAAGCACCTAGGAAAGACTATCAAAGAGGTCTTTAAAGGGTTGTAACGTTAGGCTTACTGTAAGGAAACAAAGGGTTTGGTGGGATAGGCTATTTAGTGGTGGCAAGTCAAAAATCTCTATGTTAAATGCATACGAAGAATGGCGTTGCTAAGCCAAGACTCGACACTCTAAACTCTAGATAACCGAAATAAACAAACATAAATTTAAAGATAGATGTAGGATGGTAGCCCGTTTTTTTTTTTTTTTTTTTTTTTTTTTTTCTTTTCTTTTTTCTATTTTTTTCTTTTTCTATATTTTTCGATTTTTTTTTCATACACTTTTACTCTACCATCCTCTACGATAACATCAAAATAATAGGGATTTATAACACATCCCTACACTTGAGTTTTTATTACTCTAACACTAATATGACCCGAATTGAAAAGATCAAAACACTTGGAGTACGTTATTACGCAGATAAGGGAATCATGCCCTTTAGTCATTTAAAACTTTAACTTTTCCCATGAGTCCCAATCGTCCCAAAATCGTATACAAAGGATATGACTCGACTTAGCAACTCATGCAAGCAACCGATAATTGAACTAAGGGTTTAGGGTGATAACAATAATGCACTAAAAGTGAGTGCATACAAGGTAGGCTAAGGCGATTTGGGTGTACATTTGGGGTGGGTGTAAACAATGTTTTCATTGATATTCCGAAAACCAAACATCACGAGAACCGCGAAAAGGATAGGCTCGAGGGTTTAACTAGGGGTATCGTGTACTAAAGATGAGTACAACGCAAAGGTGTGGATTACTCAACCGATGTGGAAGAAGTAATTATATTACGGGTATCAAACAAGGGTTATCCTAATGCCTCTTATCATTTAGTTATTCCTAACTACACAAGTGTAGTCTCACTAGCGATCTCGAATGCATCACAAAACAAGTTCTATAATCTAATATACTACCGGTTCACACTCTAAGCATTGAAGATGAATGCTTCAATTCCTACTAATCTAAGGGCGATCCTCACATTTTGGTGGAATTTAAGTGGTAAAGGGTTTTGTGCTAGTCATATAACTTCCTATCCGTGAGACGCTTTTGTTAAGACTAATGGCCCACTCCTATATGTCATGAAAAATTTTAAATTTGGTGCCAAAATTACCCTAACCGACATTTTCTCATGGTTTATTACGCAAATGCAATTAGACAAAGCAAATAATCAAGGATAAGCATAGTTTCAAAGTTTCCGTTTTATTTTCCCTCCCTACACTTAAACTGAACATTGTCCCCAATGTTCCCCGAAAGTATCAAAGTTATGATAAAAGAAGGTAATCAAAAACGAAAGAAACTAATACTCCCCTGATTAGCTCGGTAGGATCCGTGTATGAAGTAGTGGTTAAATCCTTTCCAAGAAGAATGTATGCGTGAAAAGCTCCTTCCAACTTTATGTATCTTCTTCTTGATAAACAAAACCTGCACACTTGAAGATAACAAACGAAACCTTCGTGTAAAATCGGCGGTAATAATATATAAGAATCGATTTAAATTAGGATTATAATGCTTGTGGAATGGATGTTTACAGAATTTCTAAGAAAATTAAGACCGGAAAATTCCAAAATTTTAAGTAGGTCGAAAACGAGAAAAGTAATCGATGTTTTACTCCTTCCCGACGCCGTCAGTTGCAATCTGACGCCAGTTATCCCGACAAAACCGGTCTCATTTTCTCGAAAAATTCGAAAATTTACATCTTTAGAATCGGAAAAATTTCGCAAAACATCCATTATGACTCGATACAAGCATTTGACTCGAACAAACACACAAATATATCTTTTAATTAATTGTTATTCTCATGTTCACGTTTCTGAAAACGTGTAATCCTCCCTACACTTATCCTTTATGTAAAATACCTTTATATGCAATTAAGACGAGGTTAAAACAAAATAAAGCATTTTTACAAATTTAAACATGAGAATAAACAATCAATAAAAGATATATGACACTAACAAGCAAACAATTAAGCATGGGTTGCCTCCCACGAAGCGCTTTTCTTTATTTAAGAGTCTTGTAGCTAGACTCATAGTCGTGCTCCTACGTGATCTCGTTACCGTCACCTTCTTCCTCATGACGGTCTCCACTGGGTGATTCCATGTTGTAGAAGTGCCCTATGATACACCTCTCTAAAAGTTCGTCCTCTCCCCACTCGGTCCTATATTTCGGTCCTAAGTTCAAGCAATCCTTATAGAATCCGAAAATCTTAGCCATAACATAATATACTCCTTTTTCCCGATCCTCATCATTCCTATAATAGACCGACAGTTTAAGTTCCTTTTCATCATTAGAAAGTGATGAAAACTTCTCAATCTTAAACGGCATTTGGTAAGCTATGTCATCGGTCTCATCCTTGAATCGCACTACTCCTAATGAGGGATCATAGGTCATCCCGGTGCTTTCTATGAAAGGTTTTCCTAGAATAACGTGGGACAAGCTAGGGTCTATGGCCGTGCTAATATCATCCACAATTATGAAGTCCGTAGGAAACGTGAAACTACCTACATAAACGGGCAATCCCTTAATTCTACCGAGAAAATTGCAACTAACCTTAGGGTTTTCGGATCTTGCCTAGTTGATAGGCTTCTTCATCACCCAATTCTAGTAAGTGCTAGTCATTATGTTGATTGGAGACTTGCGATCAATGTAGGCCTTTGCCACGAAAAGATGTCCTATGCAACATGGTATATTGAGGTTCCAAGGGTTCCCAAACTTGATCCTAGGGCTTTTCCTAACATACATGTGACGGAGGTCACGCACTAAGTGAGGGTGGCGAGATAATTCTTCTTCCGTAGGAAACTTATTGAAATAGTCATTGTCTACTTCATCTACTTCCTCGGTTGTTTCATTATTCTCATGTATGGTCCTCTTCGTCATTAGGTTTCACTAAGGCGATGGTATTGACGAATTGAACGTGCTTAGCTAGCTTACTTGGGTCCTTAATCTCTACACCGAAGGCTCGGGGAGTTGAGATAGCACTAACCTTCCTATCACTATTGGTTATGGCTTTCAAAAGGTTATCTATCTTCCTATCCATATCGGCTTGTTGTTGGTTGAAACGGTCCGAGAGCTTAGCTATTTGGGCTTCTTGGGATGCGACAAGTTGTTGCAACATTCATTCAATGTTTTGGCTAGGCCATGAGATAGGGGTAATGAGAAATCATTAGAAGTGAATTTTTGGTTTGTCCCCAATAGAAGTCGGGCTTGCCTTCCATGCTTCTCGGGTGTCATTAAAAGTCCTAGGTCCGGTGTTGTAGGAATCTTCCTCCTGCTCCATTAACACGCGAGGATGCGTAGTCAACGGAAGCATGTTCTGGGATCGGTGTAAGTCGCGTGTTATGAGGATCACTACACGGCTCACACGAGGAGGAAACTTTGTTCACATGGCGTGAAGACTTAGGATTTTCGTAAGAGCTCATAAGGAATTTTACTTGATCTTCAAGTTCAAGCATCCTACGGTCGGAAGGTTGTGAGTCAATTGGAGGCAAAGAGATTGCCTTAACGGTTTTGGGCAACTCACGGGGGTCATTCCAACTTTCGTTGTCATAGAGAGCAAGGTCCTCTATTATACCCCATGATTCTTCCGCGGTGAGATCACTAAGTTTTCCACCGACCGCTTGGTCAATGGATCGCTTAGTGGGGAAGTTGACATGATCATAAAAGATTTGGACTTGGAGCCAAAGATCAATGCCGTGATGAGGGACTTTATGGAGTAAGTCCTTGAATCGAGTCCATGCTTCGTAGAGAGATTCACCTTGACTTTGTTGGAACATCAAGATGTCATTCCTAAGTTTTGTGGTTCTCCCCGGTGGGAAAAATTGAGCAAGGAAACGAGTGGTGAGATCATCCCAACTTGAGATAGAGCCATGGAAGTCGCCAAGCCAATTTCTAGCTTGGTCCCGTAGAGAGAATTGGAAGAGACGCAGACGCGTGGTCTCCCGAGTATTAGCATCAAGGTCGATGGAATCGACAATTTTAAGGAAATCCTCGATGTCGATTTGGATCTTCGAACGAAGTACATGGAATGCACATCCATTTTGCAACAACCGGATGGTGTCGGATCGCAGGCCGTAATTTGGGCTTGGTCGGGAAGCTCAATGGTGTTCCTATAGCCTAGGTGGCTAGGTCTCGAGTATTCACCAAGAGTACGGTCTCTTGGCGGGACAATGATTTGAGGGGTTTTCACCTTCCATGATGAAAAGTGATGGGGTTATGAACAAAGGTCACGAAGAAGGGGATAGACTAAAGGAAGCTAAAAATGAGAAAAAGTTTACTTGATAGGAATCACAAAGAAACCTAAACGAGGTGGACTACTAACTAGCTATTCTATTCCCCGACAAATGGCGCCAAAACTTGATACGCTTACACGCTGCTCGGGGTCAAAGGAACTTCCTTTTAGGTCGAGCAAGTTTTTCAACACCCCAGGCAAAGGAACCTAATCGTTGTAGTGTAGTATTAGGGTAAGCCACGGAATTGATATCGCTCTCTGGGGAATAGGAATGCTAGTGAGAAGTTACTACGCTAAGGTTGGGGTTGAGGAAGATTATTTTTTTATCTTTTTATGTTTTTAGAAAAGGAAAAGTACGAATCTCGAGGTTTGGATTTGGGGTTGGTATTTCACCGATTACTCTACTATTATCTAATTATCTAAACTAAGGTGGTGGTAGTCTATGTCTAATTATTGTGTGCTCGTATGATAGTTTAAAGATGTGTTTACTTAGGTTTTACTACTCCTTAATTATCTTCTATTGGTGGTTGAATTGTCACGTCCTTATTCCTAGTTGCGTTGTGTGTCTAAAGTTGTAGGGTATGCTTTCTCCCTACTCTTGAAGTTACCAAAGGGTCTCGCCTACAAAACCCACTAGGGATGATAAACTCTAACTCTAAGGCCTCTTTGGATAGTTTAGCTTACAACAACTCAAAGTGCTATAACCTAAGGTTCACAAAGATTAATCAAGCATTACACACAACGAATGACCTATCGCATTACTAGATCATTAATCAACTAAGATAAGAAACAACCAATCAATATTCAATAATTAAGTTTCATATTCCCTAAGCAAACACACAAGTAAATTAGCTTGGACATGGAGAACATGCAAGCATACACACAAATAATTGAAGACATGATTAAATTAATGAAGTAAACAACTTATCTTGGTGTAAGATAGGGTTTAGAACCCTAAAATACGACCTAGGTTCGGTTTAGGTTTTACTCCAAAAGTTTACCCAAAAGACTCTCTAAAACCGAAAAATTCGGATTCTATATATAAGATTACATGTGCGACGGCGCCACCTTATTATTTGTGACGCCGTGTCGCCGCTATTAGGGTTTCATCTTGGCTGTTAATCTTGCGACGGCGCCACCTTATGCTTGTGACGCCGTCCTCTTTAGCTTCTAACGTCGTCTCGATTGAATCTAGGCCGCCCGAGTTGCGACGGCCTACTCTTTAAAGGCCGACGCCTCCAAAACAAGCAATTTCTCTTCAGATCGTCACAAATTCCACCGACGGCGTCGCAGACAAGCGATGACGCCGCCCCTTGTAATTTAGCAACTTGAGTGTCTCGATTCTCGACTTTGGCAATTTTCTTCATATATCCGCCCTTTTCGTCCAAATAAGTGCCATTACGCAGCTTTGCCTTCAAGAGACCTAAAAGTGAAAAGGAACGATATTAAGCAATAACGGATACAAAAGTGATCAAATAAGGGCTTAAACGACCCTCAAAAGGTACATTTTAAAACCTTATCAAAGTTCAAATTTTAAAAGTGAAATTTAAAGCACCGATATAAATGATTTACTTCAGTTTGTCAAGCGTGCATAAGCAACATTTCCAAAACCAACAATATTGTGGAAGCTACATTTTCCAAAAAAGTATATAGAGACATAGCAAACTTTCAAGACAAAAAGGATAATAAACCGATAAATTCAAGCGGTTTGTAATTACGGATAAGGCTTACCCAAATACAAAAAAAGGTGAACAAATGCAAGTAAATATTCACGTTCCTTCCCTAGAAAAATTGGGACAAATCCAAGTAGAAAAATAGAAGGGTAGGAGCCTAGGAACGTGCCTACCCACAAAACAAGAATTGGAAATTAATTATACCGCGTGCAAGAACAAGAAAATCTTCGCTTTAAATACGCTGTAAATAAAGGAAAGCACATAAAAACAACCATTCCTCCACCAACAAAAACACCAAAGAGAAGTTGAAGATGTTAACCCGCTGCCCACGCACCATCGGTTCCAAAAGCCCATACATAGCCTAAACCTTTACCCCCAATAACAAACATAAGCGCAAAGCGATTCTCGCCACAACCGAAACATGTTCTTAAATGACTACTAAAACAATTAGTCGTTTCTAAAATGTCGAGAATGACGACTAATAACACATCCCCGCGACTATTCACAACATTCCTTCACCCAAAACCCGTGTCCTTTGAAGTTTGTGGAAGCATGCCCGCACCATATGGTGTACCAAAGGTGGGAGTTTAAACCGATTAGACTCTCATTAGCCATTTGGGATGTTCAAATTTGAGCCGATTATTTAACCTCGCCTACCGAGCGGAAGAAGGAAGTATATCATGGGTATTGGGTCGAAGGAGTGATAGAATATGCAAAGAGAGGCTTAAAATTATGGTCTCAGTCCTCTGTTGATTGGTGCCCGCTTCCGAAGCAAGTGTCGTCTACAATCCCGGCCGATCGGGTTGGATAGATCGAGATCAAGGTAAAATGACGAGCTTATGGGGCCGGATAAAATAAAGAGCAAACCATCGCTAATGTAGTTTTTCAACGCTAGTATGATTGTGTCGGTTTAATATGTAACATTCTTGAATTTCTTGGGTAGGATGTTTTGTATTAGATAAGTATGCTAAGTATAATTATCCGTATATTGTAAAGGACTCCTTAGACTATAAAATGAGGTCCGTGCTAGAGTCGATACACTCCAAGGTTCTACTCGCTAATACTATTCAATGTATTCGTATTAATAATATTTGTAGGTCTTTTATAGACCATAACTTATTGTGTGAATTTAATTTGTTGACATTAATATTTGTTTTCAAACATACTATTCAAGTGAACACCGATGAAACGGAAATGTCGATGTATTGTAACTAGTTAGATTAAAAATGTTACATTATTTTTGTTAGGTCACGGATTTTAAAAATACCACAAAATTGTTATAAAGAGCAACACAATTGGTTGCTCCTAATTGGTTGATTATATGTAGACCGAGTTTATCATCGGTTTGACATAAGCACATAACGCTTCATGTTATTAGATGTGTAGAGTGAGTTGATTATTTTGAGGTTTATGCGACTTTTCTAAACGTAAAAAATGGTACAATGCTTTTATGCTTGATTACTTAAATTAAATGTCTCGTAATTATAAAATGAATTGGTTGCCAAATTACAATCGCTAGTTAATTTTACTACGCTAATTATAACGACTCTTCGCTAGTAAATGAATCGTTGTATACTTACAATCGCTAATATTATACACACAATCGCTAGTTATTATAACAACGACTAGTGATAGAAGTTGCCTACGTTCAGCAGCTTAGTTGCCAAATTGATATTTGGAAACAACCGACTCTTCGCTAGTAAACTGAATAGGTTGTATACTTACAATGCTAGTATTATACGGTACAAATGCTAGTTATTATAACAACTTCTAGTGATAGAAGTTGCCCTACGTTCAACGATTAGTTGCCAAATTGATATTTGGAAACAAGCGCTAGTTAGCGAGATGAAATAAAAATGGATAATGGCAACAAAGAAATACTAAATACGTTGGCATACAACGTTTCATACGATAACAACCTACAAGATATTACGATTACTACATAAACCCTTGATAAACAGACACCAAACTTTGTGTACACAAATTTAATTGACGCAGGTATTGAAACCATACATAAAACTACAACCACTAGAACAATTTTACAACGGTGTGACGGAAGATCGGGAGTTTCAACGACTTCCTAGCGAACTCCCAATTCGTCTTGATATTATCATAACCATCGTCCATCAAATCGGCGTACCGATATACATTTTCTTTAACGACGTGGAACAAGCAAGTATAAACTATATTATGTGTAATTCATTACGTAATCTAGGAAAGGATCGAAAAATCACTTTATGCGAATCTGCGCATGGTAGATGTGGTTGTGTCTAAATCAAATGAAGGTTGTTCAAAGGTAAAACACTAAGCGTGTGTGCGACTGGAAAATCAAATAGTATTGAGATAGAAAAACATGGCGGTTACTGGATGTTTATTTGATACGTATGAAATAGAGTAATAAAGTATTACACTTACTCGGTTTCCGGCTTTTTCAAGTTTGGAGATCTGTGAATCATTTGGACGATGAGTGACACGATAACGATCTCGCCAAAATCAACTCCTTTTAGATTCAGATTAACGAGGATACAACGGCAAGGGACATTCATCCCGGAATTACCATCACGCATCAACTACAAGCAGTCGAGTTTTGGGTTAGTTTTAAATATTAAATGTCACATTCTGATTACACATATATTTAACATTGTAAAATTAAAGTGTAAATCTCAAAACGGTCTTACTGTGCAATAGTCAAAATCCAATGTAAGGGTCTCAAGAGATGGAAGTCTTGTCGGTGAAAGATATTGGATGCTATGATTGTCGTGACAACATTCAAATACGAATGACAAATGTAACTTCTTCAAATTCCTAAGACTTACAAGATTCCATAGTTTCATCCCGCTTTACTCTCAACATCCAATATAAGAGACTCAGTAAGGACAACCAAAGAATTAAATCCCAAAGCTGCACGGTAAGAAATTTGACTAAACACAATTCTAAGCTCAATAAATTTGGAAAACTAGTGAAAAACACCAAACTAGGAAAATCACAATAATGAATTTCAAGATGTTTCAATTCAATACGCCGTAAAGTTCGGTTGGCAATGTAACGGTTGTCCATACCGCTTTCTAACTGTCGACTCTGAATTCCTTGCGATGCCAAAAACATAAGCCAATCACGAATCTCTTCATAATTCAAGTCTTCCATTCCGACAACGGTTTGGGATCTCTGAGAAAGACAAACTTTTATGGGACACGTGGTGATTTAAAAGTCTAGTAACATGGCTCCCATCAAACTTATATGTTAAATAATAAAAGAAATCCTCATCAATTATGACTTTGGTGACCAAGGTCCACTTAAACCTCAATTTGTAGATAAAATAGAGGTGCTCACCGCTTACATTATTGGCAACCGATTCAAAATGTTACCGATCATCGATCTCGGCATGTTGCTAATATAATCTCTCATAATGGTGATAACATTAGCTCGAAACGACATGGTTTTCAAGGAAATTTTTGGTTTTAATTGTCGACGGGAGGCTTTGGATGAGGGTTGTTGATTTGCAATTGATGGTCGAGCGAGGGTGTGTTATGATCATTATATGTGGTTGTTGGGTTGGTTCATTAATTGCCGCCCTAAATACAAGCTTTTCAAATTTGGTCCGTAAAATATGGCCAAAACCCATTTCTTGCCTCCAACTTGGCTAACTGGAATTCTGCTACCCTCGAACTTTTAAGGTGCGCGGACGGTACCCTAGGTCATGTCTTAGTTAAATATTTGATGGGCCTAATAAAACCTATTAGTCTTCTACATTAAAAGTCAAATATCCAGAGAAAACAAAACGTCGCCTCCTTTAATGTTGATCCTGTGATACTTTAAATAGAAATTTTTTAGATTTTGTTGTGAAAAATTTGTGAAAGGTGAGTTTTAGTAGATTATTTATTCTCTATTGTTGTTGTTTGCTTTTTAATTATATCCAACTACATTAATACCAACAGTACATGTTATGGTTTATTAGGGATTTAGGGCTATTGTTAATGATTGTAAAGTGATGATAAATTGTTATTCTGTCAAACGACATTATTTATTGATGTATTATATTGGTTTACCATTATGCAGGCATGCAACATGAATGATAATGACGATGGAGGGTACGAGGAACATGACGTAGATGAAGATGATTTTGAAGAAAATAGTGAACATGAACTTGATGCAATGACATAGACTCTTGATCCCAATCAAGATGAAGAGATGGCTCTTGGTATAGAAGTAGTAAAAAAGCACTACAGGATCTTGCAACATACAAGAGAACCTACTAATCAAGCCGCTATAGTTAATTTTACTACCGCTAGTAAAATTGAAGTGGTTGTAGACTTACAAACCGCTAGTCATTTTACTACAAATATAGTTATTTTTACTACCGCTAGTAAACCGAATTGGTTGTATACTTACAACCCGGTTTACATGTTACTCTTGCTAGCTATTTTAACCATTTGCTTGTGATAGAACACATCAACGAAATGATGCCACCGTCGTTAATAATGTTGTGTATGGCCGTGTTTGTCTTTGCCTGTGTGTAGGTCTTTGCGATACCATTCGATGCCCTTGTGTAGGTGTTGGTCTTACTATTACGGGCTGAATAGAGACATATTGGTTTAGTCTTGCTAGTATTAAACTTACAACTTCTAGTTAAGTTGTACTAGTGTTGAATGGTAAATCATTAAGTTCAAGTGTGCATAGTCACTACTTGGTAGTTATTAGTTGATTGTAGAATACTAATTGTAACAACTAGAAGGACTCCTTGGTTTATAAAATTAGTCAATAAGGAAAAGAAGTTGCCCTACGAGAACAGTTAGTTGCCACATTGTTTATTGGAAACAACCGCTAGTTCCCAGTTAAACAAAGATGTATAATGGGATTAAAGAACATAGGAAATAGTAAATCGTTGACATACAACGTTTCATACGAAAACCTACTACATATTACGATTACTACATAATTATGAGTTTAATGGTTACATAATATATAACCACTTGATTTATAAAATTCAAGCAATCTGTGAAAAAGCTAACCACTCCATGCTTCCTTCACATCAGGACATCGTACTAAAACCACAAAGCTTCATTCCTATTAAGCATGATCCCTAACCACGAACAAACACATTGAACATGAATATAATGGTGTAAGTTAAAAATAAAACATTAATAGAATGGTAGGTTAAAATAAAATAAAACAAACTATAAACGGCATAGTGCAGGTGATTTAACCAAAGAAGATTCTTTGTATGGGGCGATGTAGAAAGATCCGCATCTCCTAACATTCCCATGCGGACAAATAATTCAAGTTCTTTGTTGTACACAAATACCGATCGACCCGAATGATTGGCGTAGACGCTTCCACTATTGAGCTTGATCCTTTGTAAACCCAAGCAAACGAACCGAATATAGGGTAGGGATGGCGAATATGCTTCTAAATGATGTTATGGAAGAACCATTGACGTCCAACAACCATCCACAAAACAATGGAATGTCTTCACCAATGATCGTCCCTGAAATCACTAGAGAGGTTCCAAGATCGAAAACATTGAATGGGCTGGAGTTCATTTTTAAAATCGTGGTAGGTCTATAACTTTAAATTGGTTGGTTACCAAATCAAAAGAAATCAACATATAAATCTTATAAATAACACCGTCCTCATTAGTTAACTTTTCACTCCCAGTCCAATAGAAAAACGACCTACAAGCGCATGACTTTTACGTTTCAATTTGATAGTTTCACGAGGGGTGGAAATTTTCAAGATTGTCCACCATAACGAGTTCAAAGAAAAGATAGAGACATACCGAAACCACTTTGAAAGCAGGATAGGAGACCTTCATGATCGTCGGGTCAAGGTGTCCGAGCGGACGACAAAACCAAAACAAATCTTTTGACGTTCGATTTGATGCGTGTAACCGGGACAAATCTGCAAGTGATTTTTTGATTGCGGGTTCCAAATAACAATCATTAGATTAGAACCATAGACAAAACACCAAAGACCATTAGAATTGCCAATTGTAATCATAGATGAAAACATAGTTTAGACCCACACATTATAATTAGCAACACCTAACAATCTATTGCAATCAATTTCAAATAAACATCGATGGTGCCCAACTCTTATCTTTGTGATAAGGTTTTAAAATGTACCTTTTGAGGGTCGTTTAAGCCCTTATTTGATCACTTTTGTATCCATTATTGCTTGATAAGATTGTTTATAAGCTCGACTAGGATCAATAACAAAGATAATAAACACAATACTTTGTTATTGAACAAGGTTTCAATCACTAACACTAACTAATATTAGACGTTTATAGGAACACGTCTACTAACTAAACTAATAACCTAGGCGTTTACATGAACATACGCCTAGGACACACTAATCTAAAACTAATACCCTAGGCGTTTTCCCCAACGTCTGGGCTAAACACACACCTTTAGTCGACTACATTATTGGAAGACTTAATTAAAACCTACACCTATGTCCTCTTTATATACTAGAGGATAAGGACTAAATAATAAAACTTCCATTGCAAGCAAGCCCTTCCATCTTTTAGTAGGTTTCCTTCTTGTCATATTAAGTCCCTCTTGTTTCATTCTTTTGTCTTTATCAACTCGAACTTGTAATTCCCAACAATCTTCCCTAGTTGATAATGACAAAACCATTCTTGAACGAACTTCCCAGAGCGAAGTAGCGAAGTTGAGATCATAAAATCTAGCCATAAATGAAACAAGTATGTCTTCCTTTGTCTTCCCTTAATCCATGCCATGCCACTCAAACATCTCTTCCCTTTGTTATTATCTAAATAGGGAACGTATGCAAATAATGATCTTGACCACCAAGAACCAATATCATACTTCCAATCTAAGACTTCCAATGCTTTAAATCACCCACCATTACGCACCATAAGAAAAATGGATTCAAAACAGTAGAAACTGCAACTAGCAGTAGTAAAAATCAAACACTTCCCCTTGAGTGATGCATGTAGATGGTTAATCTTTTAACAATAAGCTTCCCCTAAAAACCATATGTTAACCATCTTCTTGAT
This sequence comes from Chrysanthemum lavandulifolium, assembly GCA_022545495.1. Lineage (NCBI taxonomy): Eukaryota > Viridiplantae > Streptophyta > Magnoliopsida > Asterales > Asteraceae > Chrysanthemum > Chrysanthemum lavandulifolium. Next base: position 223,419,656 of record CM040240.1, on the reverse strand, counting down.
TCTTCAAAATCTGTAAGCTCCTTGTAATGATCACTTTGTGAAGAAAACCAAATATAACGAACTTGATGAAGAAGTAAAATTTCCCAAACTTGTGTCTTAAATCTTTGACTATCCACGGAACTCCATACTTATACCTACCAAATATAAGTAGACCATGATCCCTTGACAAGAATCCTCAACTAGTATGAGACATTTGAGCACTACAATGTAACTCCTTTAAGTGATAGACAATGTGTGCATAGAGCATCATAAGAAAAATCACACATTGCTAGATTCAAAAGCTAGATGATAAGAACACAAACCAAGTAATTCCACTTCACCTTCAAATAAGTGATAAATAATCCTCTTAGTAATCAATTCTTGAATAAATCTCCAAAAGCGAGCCTTTTAAATCCTTTTAAGAACAAATAACCAAACTCCTTGTGTGTGTGAACAATAACTTTTGTGTGTGTCATCAAAAACCATAACAATATACTCGACTTCCCTTAAATCAAAAATCTTCTAAGTAATAAAGCATGAGCGTTATGTTGGGAAGGAGCAGTACTTTCATCAAAATCTGCGGTACTTTGAAATAAACTGCAAGTACTTTCGTATAAAGCTGCAATACTTTCATAACAGTATGAGCGAACAATACTTTTAAACCTGCGGTGCCTTGAAAATTCCATCTCGTCGATCACCAAGACTTTTAAAATCAATGAGCGATACTTAAAAATCATGCGGAATGATGCTTTAACAAATTACCGGACTTTTCGAACTTGTGCAAAGCGGTGCCAAAAAAAAATCATGCAAAGATACTTTGCATAACGGTGAAGCGATGCTTTGAAAATAAACCTCCATCGGTACTTTCATTCAACACACAAATAATAACGGTATACTCGCTTGATGAGAATTAATGTTGGATATCTTGTCCAATGTGATCATATTACCACTTGCACCTAATAACTTCATCATCATATGAAACAAAAACCATCATCGTGTAATAATATCACGGAGAAACGATATCACGTGATATCGAATTAATGACCAAACAATAAAAACTTCGTGTGTTCCTTTGACCAATCCATATGATCCCATGTGATCACGAGACCAAATAATATAAATACTTCACGTCTTCTAATTAATTTGGCCAATCAAAGTTGAGAACACCATAAAACCCATAGACCTTTCCACACTAAATCCAAACCACTTGTCGTTAACCAACAATTTGTCGTCGATAAAATAATCGAGGTTAAGCTTGTATCAAGAAGATCGACCGCATTCACGTGTAAAAATATTCACACCTCAAATTTTTTTAAATGCATACGTAACGCGACGGTATACCTTTTCTTCATAAACAAAAACCTTGTAATCCCTATATCAAGAGCTCCTCACTCGATGCAATTGATAAGATCGTTTATAAGCTCACTGGGGATCAATAACAAAGATAATAAACACAATACTTTGTTATTGAACAAGGTTTCAATCACTAACACTAACTAATATTAGCGTTTATAGGAACACGTCTACTAACTAAACTAATAACCTAGGCATTTACATGAACATGCGCCTAGGACACACTAATCTAAAACTAATACCCTAGGCGTTCTCCCTAACGTCTAGGCTAAACACACACCTTTTAGTCGACTACATTATTGGAAGACTTAATTAAAACCTACACCTATGTCCTCTTTATATACTAGAAGATAAGGACTAAATAATAAAACTTCCATTGCAAGCAAGCCCTTCCATCTTTTAGTAGGTTTCCTTCTTGTCATATTAAGTCTCTCTTGTTTCATTCTTTTTGTCTTTATCAACTCAAACTTGTAATTCCCAACATTGCTTAATATCGTTCCTTTTCACTTTTTAGGTCTCTTGAAGGCAAACTGCTGTAATGGCACTTATTTGGTCGAAAAGGCGCGGATATATGAAGAAAATGGCCAAAGTCAAGAATCGAGACACTCAAGTGCTAAATTACAAGGGGACGGCGTCCTTAATCTATGACGCCGTCGGAGGATTTTAATGACGATCTGAAGACAAATTGCTTGTTTTGGAGGGCGCGTCGGGCTTTAAAAGAGTAGGCCGTCATGACTCGGGCGGCCTAGATTCAATCCAGACAGGCGTCACCACTAAATAGCCTATCCCACCAAACCCCTTGTTTCCTTCCGTAAGCCTAACGTTACAACCCTTTAAAGACCTCTTTGATAGTCTTTCCTAGGTGCTTCGCCATGAAAGCGATGGAGGTTTGATCTATTCTCAAGCCTATGGTAATCTATGTACTAGGACCGGTTAATGAGTGTTTATCTTCCATTTCAATTTGCTATATTTCATATACACCCGAGAGATGTAGTATCCAAACACCCCATGTGAGGTGCTAGTATGTAATTTCCGTGCTTGTTATGACTTTCATGGGCTTATATGTGTTGTGGTGTTTTAAACCAATGCTTCATGACCCCAACTTATAAATTAATTGGCTAAAAGCACATTTGCTTGAGGACAAGCAAATACCAAGTGTAGGGATATTTGATAAGGTTTTAAAATGTACCTTTTGAGGGGTCGTTTAAGCCCTTATTTGATCACTTTTGTATCCGTTATTGCTTAATACCATTCCTTTTCACTTTTAGGTCTCTTGAAGGCAAACTCAGTAATGGCACTTATTTGGACGAAAAGGCGGATATATGAAGAAAATGGCCAAAGTCAAGAATCGAGACACTCAGTGCTAAATTACAAAGGGGCGTCCATCCTTGTCTATGACGCCGTCGGAGGATTTTAATGACGATCTGAAGACAAATTGCTTGTTTTTGGAGGGACGGCGTCGGGCTTTAAAAGAGTAGGCCGTCGCCTTTCGCACGACCTAGATTCAATCGAGGCGTCGAAAGCTAAGAGGGCGTCCACAAGCATAAGGTGGCGCGTCGCAGATTAACAGCGAAGCGAAACCCCAATAGCGGTGACACGGCGTCACAAATCATAAGGTGATGCCGTCGCACATGTAATCTTATATATAGAATCCGAATTTTCGGTTTAGGAGAGGAGTCTTTTGGGTAAACTTTGGAGTAAAACCTAAACCGAACCAAGGTCGAATTTTAGGGTTTTAAACCCTATCTTAAACCAAGATAAGTTGTTTACTTCATTAATTTAATTATGTCTTCAATTATTTGTGTGTATGCTTGCATGTTCTCCATGTCCGGATAATTTACTTGTGTGTTTGCTTAGGAATATGAAACTTAATTATTGAATATTGATTGGTTGTTTCTTATCTTAGTTGATTAATGATCTAGTAATGCGATAGGTCATTAGTTGTGTACTTAATGCTTGATTAATCTTTGTGAACCTTAGGTTATAGCACTTTGAGTTGTTGTAAGCTAAACTATCCAAAGAGGCCTTAGAGTTAGAGTTTATCATCCCTAGTGGGTTTTGTAGGCGAGACCCTTTGGTAACTTCAAAGAGTAGGGAGAAAGCATACCACAACTTTAGACACACAACGCAACTAGGAATAAGGGCGTGACAATTCAACCACCAATAGAAGATAATTAAGGGTAGTAAAACCTAAGTAAACACATCTTTAAACTATCATCGAGCACAAAATAATTAGACATAGACTACCACCACTTAGTTTAGATAATTAGATAATAGTAGAGTAATCGGTAGAAATACCAACCCCAAATCCAAACCCCGAGATTAGTACTTTTCTTTTTCTAAAAACATAAAAAGATAAAAATAATCTTCCTCAACTGACCTTAGCGTAGTAACTTCTCACTAGCATTCCTATTCCCCTGAGAACGATATCAATTCGTGGCTTACCCTAATACTACACTACAGCGATTAGGTTCCTTTGCCTGGGGTGTTGAAAACTTGCTTTCGACGAAAAAGGAAGTTCCTTTGATCCCGAGCGCACTGTAAGCATATCAAGTTTTGGCGCGCTGGCAGTGAATAGAATAGCTAGTTAGTAGTCCACCTCATTTAGGTTTCTTTGTTGATTCCAATCAAGTAAATTTTTCTCATTTTAGCTTTCTCTTGGTCCATCCCCGCTTCGTGACCTTTGTTCGTAAAACCATCACTCATGATTTGATAACGCCACACGCGTCGTTCGGGGTCAAGGAAACTTCCTTTTCTTGAGCAAGTTTTATAACACCCTAGGCGGTGAACCTAATCGTTGTAGTGTAGTAATTAGGGTAAGCCACGGGTATTGATATCGTTCTCTGGGGAATAGGAATGCTGGTGAGAAGTTACTACGCTAAGGTTGAGGTTGAGAAGATTATTTTTATCTTTTATGTTTTTAGAAAATGAAAAGGCACAATTTCGGGTATTGGTTTTGGGGTTGGTATTGCTACCGATTACTCTACTATTATCTAATTATCTAAGCTAAGGTTGTGATAGTCTATGTCTAATTTGATGTACTGCGTATGATAGTTTAAAGATGTGTTTACTTAGGTTTTACTACTCATTAATTATCTCCTATTGATGGTTGATTTGTCACGTCCTTATTCTAGTTGCGTTGTGATTCTAAGGCTATAGGTGCTTATTTCCTAACTCTTTGAAACTACCAAAGGGTCTTGTTTACAAATCCTCTAGTGATTTATAGGCGCTTACTCTACGGTTGTCCTTGAATACTTTATCCTACAATTACCTAGATAATTATATTCTAAAGTTCACAAAGAAATTTCAAGCATTAAGTACACAACGAATAATCTAGCGCCTCTAGATCATTAGTCAACTAAGATAAGTATCAACCAATCAATATTCAATAATTAAGTTTCATATTCCTAACAAACACACAAATAAATTAGCGGACATGGAGAACATGCAAGCATACACACAAATAATCAAAGACATAATTAAATTAATGAAGTAAATACTTATCTTGATGTATAATAGGGTTTAGAACCTAAAATCTTGCATAAGAAAGCCTTGGTTAGGTTTTAGGTTTTACTCAAAGACTACATAAAAGCGAAAAATTCGGATTCTATATATAGATTACATCTGCGACGGCACCTTATGTTTAAATGGCGCTGTGTCGCCGTCATTGTGGGTTTCGTCTTGCCACGTAAACCTTTTCGACGGCGTCACCTATATGTGTGCCGTCCCTTCACTCGACGCCGTCTTGGGCGCATCTAGGCCGTCACGAGTAGCGGCGGCATATTCCTTTAGAACTGGCGTCGTCCTTGAAAACATGCAATTTTTCCTCTGAGCCGTGCATAAATTCCTTCCGGCGGCGTCGCAGATATCTTGATGTGACGTAGCGCACTTATGTTTCGACTTTGAGTGTCTGGATTTCGACTTTGGCCATTTTCTTCAGATATTCGCGCCTTTTCATCAAATAAGCATCATTCCAGCATTTTGCCTTCAAGAGACCTAAAAGTGAAAAGGAACGATATTAAGCAATAACGGATACAAAAGTGATCGAATAAGGGCTTAAATGACCCCTCAAAAGGTACCTTTTAAAACCTTATCACTCACCATGATCGTATCTTCCACAAGATTCTTCACTCTACCCGTTCCCAATCCCGGGTTGAGAGCGAAATCCCACAAAACCCTTCACCTATTCACCATTTTGGAAATCACCTAGGGCATAATGTGATAAATTGGCAACAACAAAGTCCTTTCTATGACTCGATTCGATGAGGAACTTGATTATGGTGAAGCACTTGATAGCGGGAGGTCATTAATGGAGTTAGTTGTGAAATTGAGAAGACCCTCCCAATGTTTTGACCCTAGGTGTAGGATTGAGAAAGATGGCCCTTTAACATGCAATTCCTTGCAAAATAGGACTAGAGGGTTCGATGCTTATTTGAATTCATTCTTGCCTTTGAACTTAATCTCAAGAGACTTATACAATAAAATCAAGATCAATGAGTTAACTTATCAAGGAACAATGTTGTTGAAGCGTTACCCATTTGCACGTGTTTGTTGGAAGTTTTGCTTATTTGGTAGAGTTCATGGTCTTAGAAGACTTAGGAGAATTTATTGATAACGACCTCGCTCAAGTAATTTTGGAAAACCTTTCAAAAAATTGACTAGGTTGAATGAGCGGATGATTGATGGTCTAATTACATTCTCGATGAAGTTGAAGATTTAGTCTACCAAATGCCACGCGCTCATCCTAGGTTTAAACATAAGGACATTGAGGCTTGTAATAGAATGACCCTATTCCATTGCTTAGTGAAGGGATAAGCAAAGTGGGCTTAGGTACCCATATGAGAAAACTAAGCGGTATTACAAAAATGCCTTGAATTAGGAGATGATTACAAAAAGAATGAAAGAAGCGTTGGAATGGCTTAAGTATGAGCACGAGGCGTCTTGCGAGGCAACGTAGGGCACGACTATGAGTCTAGCTACAAGAATCTTAAATAAAGAAAAGCGCTCAGTGGGAGGCAACCCATGCTTAATTGTTTTCTTGTTAGTGTCATATATCTTTTATTGATTATTTATTCTCATGTTTAAATTTGTAAAAATACTTTATTTTGTTTTTAACCTCGTCTTAATTGCATATAAAGGTATTTTACATAAAAGATAAGTGTAGGGAGGATTACACACGCTTTTCATAAGAAACATGAACATGAGAATAACAATTAATTAAAAGATATATTTGTGTGTTTGTTCGAGTCAAATGCTTGTATCGAGTCATAATGGATGTTTTGCGAAATTTTTCCGATTCTAAAGATGTAAATTTTCGAATTTTTCCGAAAATCGCAGACCGGTTTTGTCGGGATAACTGAAGGCGTCGGGATTGCAACTGGCGGCGTCGGGAAGGAGTAAAACATCAGTTACTTTTCTCGTTTTCGAGCTACTTAAAATTTTTGGAATTTTCCGGTCTTAATTTTCTTAGAAATTCAGAAATATTCATTCCTGAAGCATTATATCCTAGTTTAAATCGAGTCTTATATATTATTACCGCCGATTTTACGCAAATGTTTCGTTTGTTTTCTTCAAGTGTGCGGGTTTTGTTTATCAAGAAGAAGATACATAAAGTTGGAAGGAGCTTTTCACGCATAAATTCTTCTTGGAAAGGATTTAACCACTACTTCTTTACGGATCCTACCGAGCTAATCGGGGAGTATTAGTTTCTTTCATTTTGATTACCTTCTTTTATCATAAGTTTGATACTTTCGGGAACATTGGGGACAATGTTGGGTTTAAGTGTAGGGAGGGAAAATAAAACGGGAACTTTGAAACTATGCTTATCCTTGATTATTTGCTTTGTCAAATTGCATTTGCGTAATAAACCATGAGAAAATGTCGGTTAGGGTAATTTTGGCACCAAATTTAAAATTTTTCATGATATATAGGAGTGGGCCATTAGTCTTAACAAAAGCGTCTCACGGATAGGAAGTTATATGACTAGCACAAACCCCTTTACCACTTAAATTCCACCCAACATGTGAGGATCGCCCTTAGATTAGTAGGAATTGAAGCATTCATCTTCAATGCTTAGAGTGTGAACCGGTAGTATATTAGATTCTAGAACTTGTTTTGTGATGCATTCCGAGATCGCTAGTCGAGACTACACTTGTGTAGTTAGGAATAACTAAATGATAAGAGGCATTAGGATAACCCTTGTTTGATACCGTAATATAATTACTTCTTCCACATCGGTTGAGTAATTCCCCACACCTTGCGTTGTACTCATCTTTAGTACACGATACCCTAGTTAAACCCTCGAGCCTATCCTTTCGCGGTTCTCGTGATGTTTGGTTTTCGGAATATCAATGAAGACATTGTTTACACCCCACCCCTAATGTACACCCAAATCGCCTTAGCCTACCTTGTATGCACTCACTTTTAGTGCATTATTGTTATCACCCTAAACCCTTAGTTCAATTATCTAATTACTTGCATGAGTTGCTAAGTTAAGTCATATCTTTTGTATACTGATTTTGGGACGATTGGGACGCATGAGAAAAGTTAAAGTTTTAAATGACTAAAGGGCATGCCAATTCCTTTATCTGCGTAATAACGTACTCCAAGTGTTTTGATCTTTTCAATTCGGGTCATATTTGTGTTAGAGTAATAAAACTCAAGTGTAGGGATGTGCTATAAATCCTATTATTTTGATGTTATCGTAGAGGATGGTAGAGTAAAGTGTATGAAAAAAACGGGCTACCATCCTACATCTATCTTTAAATTTATGTTTGTTTATTTCAGTTATCTAGAGTTTAGAGTGTCGAGTCTTGGCTTAGCAATGCCATTCTTCGTATGCATTTAACATAGAGATTTTTGACTTGCCACCACAAAATAGCCTATCCCACCAAACTCTTTGTTTCCCTACCGTAAGCCTAACGTTACAACCCTTTAAAGACCTCTTTGATAGTCCTTCCTAGGTGCTTACGCCAAAGCGATGGAGGTTTGATCTATTCTCAAGCCTATGGTAATCTATGTACTAGGACCGGTTAATGAGTGTTTATCTTCCATTTCCAATTTGCTATATTTCATATACACCGAGATGTGAGTATCCAAACACCCATGTGAGGTGCTAGTATGTAATTCCGTGCTTGTTATGACTTTTTGGAGGCTTATATGTGTTGTGGACTGTTTTAAACCAATGCTTCATGACCCCTAACTTATAAATTAATTGGCTAAAAGCACATTTGCTTGAGGACAAGCAAATACCAAGTGTAGGGATATTTGATAAGGTTTTAAAATGTACCTTTTTGAGGGGTCGTTTAAGCCCTTATTTGATCACTTTTGTATCCGTTATTGCTTAATATCGTTCCTTTTCACTTTTAGGTCTCTTGAAGGCAAACCGTTGTAATGGCACTTATTTGGACGAAAAGGCGGATATATGAAGAAAATGGCCAAAGTCAAGAATCGAGACACTGTTGCTAAATTACAGGGACGGCGTCCTTTGCTTGTCTATGACGCCGTCGGAGGAATTTAATGACGATCTGAAGAGAAATTGCTTGTTTTGGAGGACGGCGTCGGGCTTTAAAAGAGTAGGCCGCCATAACTCGACGGCCTAGATTCAATCGAGACGGCGTCGGAAGCTAAAGAGGACGTCGCAAGCATAAGGTGGCGCCGTCGCAAGATTAACAGCCAAGACGAAACCCTAATGACGGCGACACGGCGTCACAAATCATAAGGTGGCGCCGTCGCACATGTAACTTATATATAGAATCCGAATTTTTCGCTTTAGGAGAGGAGTCTTTTGGGTAAACTTTGAGTAAAACCTAAACCGAACCAAGGTCGTATTTTAGGGTTTTAAACCCTATCTTACACCAAGATAAGTTGTTTACTTCATTAATTTAATTATGTCTTCAATTATTTGTGTGTATGCTTGCATGTTCTCCATGTCCGGCTAATTTACTTGTGTGTTTGCTTAGGAATATGAAACTTAATTATTGAATATTGATTGGTTGTTTCTTATCTTAGTTGATTAATGATCTAGTAATGCGATAGGTCATTCGTTGTGTACTTAATGCTTGATTAATCTTTGTGAACCTTAGGTTATAGCACTTTGAGTTGTTGTAGCTAAACTATCCAAAGAGGCCTTAGAGTTAGAGTTTATCATCCCTAGTGGGTTTTGTAGGCGAGACCCTTTGGTAACTTCAAAGCGTAGGGAGAAACGCATACCACAACTTTAGACACACAACGCAACTAGGAATAAGGGCGTGACAATTCAATCACCAATAGAAGATAATTAAGGAGTAGTAAAACCTAAGTAAACACATCTTTAAACTATCATACGAGCACACAATAATTAGACATAGACTACCACCACCTTAGTTTAGATAATTAGATAATAGTAGAGTAATCGGTGAAATACCAACCCCCAAATCCAAACCCGAGATTCGTACTTTTCTTTTCTAAAAACATAAAAAGATAAAAATAATCTTCCTCAACCCCAACCTTAGCGTAGTAACTTCTCACTAGCATTCCTATTCCCTAGAGAACGATATCAATTCCGTGGCTTACCCTAATACTACACTACAACGATTAGGTTCACTTTGCCTAGGGTGTTGAAAAACTTGCTCGACGAAAGGAAGTTCATTAGAGCACGAACAGCTACGTAAGCGTATCATCTTTGCAACATACAACATGGTTGCGTTTTTGGAAAAACCAAAGGAGGCTACATGGTTTGAACAAATTCTCAATTATATGCATATGTTGTCGCAACCACTTCTGATTTAACAAACCATCGCTAGGTTCGCTCAAAGCGACGGCTAGTGTCGACGCAAATACCAACTTTGTTTCTGTTTTTTCCAAATCGGTTATAATAAAAAAAAGTCCCTCCACGTATATGGTTGTTTTGAATTAAAAGGTTGACTAGTTGAAGTTCAAATTTTAAAAGTGAAATTTAAAGCGTAGATATGAATGATTTACTTCCATTTGTCAAGCGTGCATAAGCAACATTTCCAAAACCAACAACATGTATGGAAGCTACATTTTCCAAAAAAATATATAGAGACATAACAAACTTTCGGTACAAAAAGGATAATAAACCGATAAATTCAAGCGGTTTGTAATTACGGATAAGGCTTACCTAAATACCAAAAAGGTGAACAAATCGCAAGTAAATATTCACGTTCCTTCCTAGAAATTTTGGGACAAATCTAGCGGGAAAAATAAAAGGGTAGGAGCCTAGGAATGTGCCTACCCACAACACGATGTCGGAAATTAATTATACGCGTGCAAGAACGGTAAAATCCTCGCTTTATATCTGTGCGGTAAATAAAGGAAAGCACATAAAAACAACCATTCCTCCACCAACAAAAACACCAAAGAAGTTGAAGATGTTAACCGTTGCCCACACACCGTCGGTTCCAAAAAGCCCATACATAGCCTAAACCTTTACCCAAAAAAAAAACATAAGCATAAGCGATTCTTTGCCACAAGCGAAACATGTTCTTAAATGACTACTAAAAACAAAGTCGTTTCTAAAATGTCGAGAATGACGACTAATAACACATCCGCGACCATTCACAACATTCCTTCACCCAAAACCCGTGTCCTTTGAATTTTGTGGAAGCATGCCCGACCATATAGGCGTACCAAAGGTGGGAGTTTAAACCGATTAGACTCTCATTAGCCATTTGGGATGTTCAATTCGACCGATTACTTCTTAACCTCGCTCTACCCGAGCGGAAGAAGGAAGTATATCATGGGTATTGGGTCGAAGGAGTGATAGAATATGCAAAGAGAGGCTTAAAATTATGGTCTGCGGTCCTCATTGATTGGTGCCCGTTTAAAAGCAAGTGTCGTCTACAATCCTAGGCGATCGGGTTGGATAGGCGAGGTCAAGGTAAAATAGACGAGCTTGCGGGCGCGGATAAAATAAAGAGTAAACCACTTTGCTAATGTAGTTTTCCTTTGCTAGTATGATTGTGTCGGTTTAATATGTAACATTCTTGAATTTCTTGGGTAGGATGTTTTGTATTAGATAAGTATGCTAAGTATAATTATCTCAGATATTGTAAAGGACTCCTTAGACTATAAAAGGAGGTCCGAGCTAGAGTCGATACACTCCAAGGTTCTACTCGCTAATACTATTCGATGTATTCGTGTATTAATAATATTTGTAGGTCTTTTATAGACCATAACTTATTGGTGTGAATTTAATTTGTTAACATTAATATTTGTTTTCAAACATACTATTCAAGTGAACAACGATGAAACGGAAATGTCGATGTATTGTAACTAGTTAGATTAAAAAATGTTACATTATTTTTGTTAGGTCACGGATTTTAAAAATACCACAAAATTGTTATAAAGAGCAACACAATTGGTTGCTCTAATTGATTGATTATATGTGTGGTAGGTTTATCATCGGTTTGACGTAAGCACATAACGCTTCATGTTATTAGATGTGTAGAGTGAGTTGATTATTTTGAGGTTTATGCGACTTTTCTAAGCGTCAAAAATGGTACAATGCTTTTATGCTTGATTACTTAAATTAAATATACGTAATTATATAATGAATTGGTTGCCAAATTACAGCGCTAGTTAATTTTTACTATCGCTAATTATCTGCGACTACGCTAGTAAGCGAATAGGTTGTATACTTACAACTGCTAATATTATCGCATGGCGCTAGTTATTATAACAACAACTAGTGATAGAAGTTGCCTACGTTCAGCGATTGGTTGCCAAATTGATATTTGGAAACAATCGACTCTTGCTAGTAAAGCTGAATAGGTTGTATACTTACAATCGCTAGTATTATCGCTGGCGCTGGTGATAGAAGTTGCCCTACGTTCAGCGATTGGTTGCCAAATTGATATTTGGAAACAAGCGCTGGTTAGCGAGATGAAATAAAAATGGATAATGGCAACAAAGGAAAGACTAAATCGTTGGCATACAACGTTTCATCTGACGACGACAACCTACAAGATATTACGATTACTACATAAACCCTTGATAAGCAGACACCAAACTTTGTGTACACAAATTTAATTGACGCAGGTATTGAAACCATACATAAAACTACAACCACTAGAACAATTTTACAACGGTGTGACGGAAGATCGGGGAGTTTCAACGACTTCCTAGCGAACTCCCAATTAGTCTTGATATTATCATAACCATCGTCCATCAAATCGTTGTACGATATACATTTTCTTTAACGACGTGGAACAAGCAAGTATAAACTATATTATGTGTAATTCATTACGTGATCTAGGAAAGGATCGAAAAATCATCTTTGTTTGAATCGCCCATGACCGAATGTGGTTGTGTCTAAATCAAATGAAGGTTGTTCCAAAGGTAAAACACTAAGCGTGTGTGCGACTGGAAAATCAAATAGTATTGAGATAGAAAACATGGCGGTTCACGGATGTTTATTTGATACTTATGAAATAGAGTAATAAAGTATTACACTTACTCGGTTTCCGCTTTTTCAAGTTTGGAATCGCGAATCATTTGGACGATGAGTGACACGATATGATCTACTTAAAATCAACTCCTTTTAGATTCGATTAACGAGGGATACAAGCGGCAAGGGACATTCATCCCGGAATTACCATCACGCATCAACTACAGCGGTCGAGTTTTGGGTTAGTTTCAAAGATTAAATGTCGTTCTGATTACACATATATTTAACATTGTAAAATTAGAAGTGTAAATCTCAAAGCGGTCTTACCGTGCAATAGTCAAAATCAATGTAAGGGTCTCGAGATGGAAGTCTTGTCGGTGAAAGATATTGGATGCTATGATTGTCGTGACAACATTCGAAATACCGAATGACAAATGTAACTTCTTCAAATTCCTAAGACTTACAAGATTCCATAGTTTCATCCCGTTTCTACTCTTAACATCCAATATAAGAGACTCAAGTAAGGGACAACCAGCAATTAAATCCCAAACTGTACCGGTAAGAAATTTGACTAAACACAATTCTAAGCTCAATAAATTTGGAAAACTAGTGAAAAACACCAAACTAGGAAAATCACAACAATGAATTTCAAGATGTTTCAATTCAATACGCCCGTAAAGTTCGGTTGGCAATGTAGCGGTTGTCCATACCGGTTTCTAGCTGTCGACTCTGAATTCCTTGCGGTGCCAAAAACATAAGCCAATCACGAATCTCTTCATAATTCAAGTCTTCCATTCCGGACAACGGTTTGGGATCTGAGAGAAGACAAACTTTTTATGGGACACGTGGTGATTTAAAAGTCTAGTAACATGGCTCCCATCAAACTTATATGTTAAATAATAAAAGAAATCCTCATCAATTATGACTTTGGTGACCAAGGTCCACTTAAACCTCAATTTGTAGATAAAATAGAGGTGCTCACCGCTCGTTATTGTGCAACCGATTCAAAATGTTACCAATCACTTATCGGCATGTTGCTAATATAATCTCTCATAATGGTGATAACATTAGCTCGAAACGACATGGTTTTCAAGGAAATTTTTGGTTTTTAATTGTCGACGGGAGGCTTTGGATGAGGTTGTTGATTTGCAATTGATGGTCGAGCGAGGGTGTGTTATGATCATTATATGTGGTTGTTGGGTTGGTTCATTAATTAGCGCCCTAGATACAAGCTTTTCAAATTTGGTCCGTAAAATATGTCCAAAACCCATTTCTTGCCTCCAACTTGGCTAATCGGAATTCTGCTACCACGAACTTTTAAGGCGGCGGGGCGGTACCCTAGGTCATGTCTTAGTTAAATATTTGATGGGCCTAATAAAACCTATTAGTCTTCTACATTAAAAGTCAAATATCCGGAGAAAACAAAACGTCGCCTCCTTTAATGTTGATCTGTGATACTTTAAATAGAAATTTTTAGATTTTGTTGTGAAAAATTTGTGAAAGGTGAGTTTAGTAGATTATTTATTCTCTATTGTTGTTGTTTGCTTTTAATTATATCCAACTACATTAATACCAACGGTACATGTTATGGTTTATTAGGGATTTAGGGCTATTGTTAATGATTGTAAAGTGAGGATAAATTGTTATTACGTCAAGCGACATTATTTATTGATGTATTATATTGGTTTACCATTATGCGGGCATGCAACATGAATGATAATGACGATGGAGGTGCGAGGAACATGACGTAGATGAAGATGATTTTGAAGAAAATAGTGAACATGAACTTGATGCAATGACATAGACTCTTGATCCCAATCAAGATGAAGAGATGGCTCTTGGTATAGAAGTAGTAAAAAGCACTACGAGGATCTTGCAACATACAAGAGAACCTACTAATCAAGCCGCTATAGTTAATTTTACTACCGCTAGTAAAATTGAAGTGGTTGTAGACTTACAACTGCTAGTCATTTTACTACGACTATAGTTATTTTACTACCGCTAGTAAAAGCTGAATTGGTTGTATACTTACAACCCCGGTTTACATGTTACTCTTGCTAGCTATTTTAACCATCGCTTGTGATAGAACACATCAACGAAATGATGCCACCGTCGTTAATAATGTTGTGTATGGCGTGTTTGTCTTTGCCCGTGTGTAGGTCTTCTGATACCATTCTGGTGCCCTTGTGTAGGTGTTGGTCTTACTATTCGGGCACGAATAGAGACATATTGGTTTAGTCTTTGCTAGTATTAAACTTACAACTTCTAGTTAAGTTGTACTAGTGTTGAATGGTAAATCTGTTAAGTTCAAGTGTGCATAGTCACTACTTGGTAGTTATTAGTTGATTGTAGAATACGAATTGTAACAACTAGAAGGACTCCTTGGTTTATAAAATTAGTCAATAAGGAAAAGAAGTTGCCCTACGTAGAACAGTTAGTTGCCACATTGTTTATTGGAAACAACTGCTAGTTCCCCAGATTAAACAAAGATGTATAATGGGATTAAAGAACATAGGAAATAGTAAATACGTTGACATACAACGTTTCATACAGAAAACCTACTACATATTACGATTACTACATAATTATGAGTTTAATGGTTACATAATATATAACCACTTGATTTATAAAATTCAGCAAGTACGCAGAAAAAGCTAACCACTCCATGCTTCCTTCACATCTGAGACATCGTACTAAAACCACAAAGCTTCATTCCTATTAAGCATGATCCCTAACCACGAACAAACACATTGAACATGAATATAATGGTGTAAGTTAAAATAAAACATTAATAGAATGGTAGGTTAAAATAAAAATAAAACAAACTATAAACAAGATAGTGCAGTGATTTAACCAAAGAAGAGATTCTTTATATGGGCGATGTAGAAAGATCCGCATCTCCTAACATTCCCATGCGGACAAATAATTCAAGTTCTTTGTTGTACACAAATACCGGTGACCCAAATGATTGGCGTTATGCGCTTCCACTATTGGAGCTTGATCCTTTGTAAACCCAAGCAAGCGAACCAAATATAGGGTAGGGATGGCGAATAGGCTTCTAAATGATGTTATGGAAGAACCATTGGCGTCCAAAACCATCCAAAAACAATGGAATGTCTTCACCAATGATCGTCCCGAAAATCACTAGAGGGTTCCAAGATCGAAAACATTGAATGGGCGGGAGTTCATTTTTAAAATCTATGGTAGGTCTATAACTTTAAATTGGTTGGTTACCAAATCAAAAGAAATCAACATATAAATCTTATAAATAACACCGTCCTCATTAGTTAAATTTTCACTCCCGGTCAATAGAAAAGCGACCTACAACTACATGACTTTTACGTTTCAATTTGATAGTTTCACGAGGGGTGGAAATTTTCAAGGATTGTCCACCTTAACGAGTTCAAATAAAAGATAGAGACGTGCGAAACCACTTTCAAAAGCAGGATAGGAGACCTTCACGATCGTCGGGTCAAGAGTGTCCGAACGGACGGCAAAACCAAAACAAATCTTTTGACGTTCGATTTGATGCTTGTAAACCGGGACAAATCTTGCAAGTGATTTTTGATTGTCGGGTTCCAAATAACGATCATTAGATTAGAACCATAGACAAAACACCAAAGACCATTAGAATTGCCAAGCTGTAATCATAGATGAAAGCATTAAATTTGTATTAAGTGGCGTGGCGATTAGTCATTCATCTAAAGCTAACACAAAACCTTGGTCACCCATATCGAATGTTAGCGTAAATAAACACCGATCATTATGATGAACACCGTAATTAAAGATGAAGCTTCCACAATCTATACTAGCCTTCCATAACTTGCAAACACTACGTTCTTTGGAGTATAGACTTAGGAGGTAGCCTACGGATGATATCTAGTTGAACATCCGTGGGATATTGTCGGACATATTTTCTAAACAAAAGCAGAAAGATTGGGATAAAGATATGAAGTCAATAGACCAAAAGAAGAAAGAAAGATTTTGTTAAACAAATTGTATTGAAGAAAGAAGAAAGTGATTGGGAACACAAGACATTAAAGGACATGTACTATGCGTTTTGTGGGCGTTTGTTTTTTTGTTTTTTTTAAATATGAAATGACAAAACTATCCTCGTGTATAAATACAAGTTGCCCAAAAAACATAAAGATGCCCAAAAAACAATACAAGTTGCCCAAAAAGCAATACGTTACAATACATGACATATACCTTCAAAATACGTACATGTGTCATAAGTTGTCGGACACATGGCAGCCCCTGGTTGGGTCCAAGAAAAGTGGTGGGCAACATGTCTATTTTCGAATTTTAAAAGGGCGTGGTCCATAAAGTGATATGCATCAGGGCGCGTGGTCTATTTGACCAATTTTCCCTTTTTTTAAATACTATGGGTGTTTTACATCTACCTACTTGTGCATACACACCACAATAAATGGGATTGCTGAGAGTAAACACACACATCTGTTGAATATTGCTAGAAGACTTATGTTTCATGGGGAGGGGGGTTCCTCTTGTTTATTGGTCTGATTGTGTTTTAACTGCTACATATTTGATTAACATGCTTCCTTCCACTGTTTTAAAGGGTAAGTCACCTTTTTCCTTGGTGTATAGTAGGGAAACTAATCTATCTCACTTTAGGAGTTTTGAGCGTTTATGTTTCTTGACGAAGCAGATTCTGTAAATCCTCTTGCCTTCTTGTTGTCAATTGATTCGCTCCCAGACGGTCAAGTTTTGTCACATGGTGACCACTTGTGAATGGTCAACCGTAACAAACTTCAAACGATGCGGAACCAAATGCAATGAAGATCTAGGGAGAATAGTGTTTCCCAGTCGTTATGTCCCAACGAGTCAGCGAGAATAATCAAGCGAATAGTGATCGAGAGAATTTGAGCGGAAAAGAGATATGATCGATTATACCTAAAGAAAAAGTTTATAAATTACAGGGCTTAAATGCAAATTAAAGAAAATTAAAAGATAAATTATATTAAATAAGCGCTATCACTATTTTAAAATCGATGTTTTTGATTTTCTTTTATAAAATTAAATTAAAACTACGTAACGTACAAAAGAAAATGTGAAACTGAAGCAATATTAATCCTAAAAATATAAAATGACATTTTACAAACCTAATGATAAGAGAAAATTTTTAGAAAAAGAAAATTATTTTAAAACTATTTATCTAATTATTAGTAATTAAAAACTATTTTTAACAATTTAATAATACCCTAAAATATAAGAAAATATGAAATAAAGCTAGAAAAATGAAATTATGACTTAGAAAAATCTAAAATAAATAAAGAGAATTTTCAAAACTAATTTTATATTTTTCGATTATTTTCTATTTTCTATGAATTAAAACTATTTAAAACTAATTAAATGGCTAAAAATTACAAATTTAACTAAGAAAATCTGGAAAAATTATTTTTGCTTTTATATTTATCTTAACCTAAAAAATGAAAATTATTTTTGAAGTTTTTCGATTTAATTGTATTAAAAGCTAATTAAAAAGTGCAAAACCGGTTTAAATGAGGAAAAATAGCAAGCAGTGATGAAAAATTATGAAAATTTAGGAAAAGTCTAAAATAATATTATGAATTTATGAAAATATAAAAGCAAAGGCTTATGTGAAGGAATATGGAGCTATGATTGCAAGTGCTTATAAATAAGCACTTGAATTAAGCAAATGAGCACAATAAGCTACCAAGCCGAAAGAAGAAGCTATAATAAGCTACAACTACTTAAAAGAAACTAGTTATAACTGGCCTAAACCTCTAAAGTACAAGCTACTCGGTTTGATGATTTGAGCTTAAGTGCAACAGTTTTAGCCACTACTTTGTGGCTTAAAAATAAACTCTTGGACAAGCAAGAAACCAAAATCCAATTTAAGAAACCCAAACTAGACTCGCAAGGTGCTTGTAAACCAAATGTGAGCCCGGACAAGCTCTTATGAGCTTTTGACAAGCTCTGCAAGAACCTATAAGCGCAGATGGTGACTATGCCCATCACAGGCATATTTGACAAATTGACAAGCTCATTTGGAGCTTTTACAAAATTACTAAAATTCAACAAAATCATATTAAAACTAGACCAACTGAAGTTTTTATGCCCAAAGTTTCACCGGATTTGAACCAATAATGAAGCTATGAAAAATCACCCAAGTTGGGTACAATTGAGATTTTCAATGTTTTTGACTTTTGACGAGTTTGCAATTTTGACTTTTATGAGATTTGATTACAATTTACCAACCGAAAATGATGAAATGAGTGTAGTAAAGCTAAATTAAGTTACTCTCTGATTTCTAAACATAAATCAAGCTTTTGATTTTAAAAATCCTAATGATTAAGCAATTAAGAGATCCTAGGTGATGTTGACTTTGAGCTTATGCGGTGAGTAAATATGAACTAGAATGAGTTTCAATTGACTAAACAAGTGTAAAACAACTGGTCTCAACTCTTGAACAACCTCTAACTCAGATTTGCTAATAAATCCAAACAACTTTATATATGTCGATTCATTGTTTTGCGAGCTAAACTCGGATCCAATCTAGACTACTCATTACATTAGATTCAAATGACCAAATTAGACCTATATCAAGACGACTAATCAATACTTAAACATCAAAACTCAACCGCTTTATCATAGCGGATATGCAACAGTGACTTAAAACATGCACATAAATGAAAACTTCAATTACACTAGAGATATTAAGCTAAGTTATACTAGAGTTAACGAATTAAAGCTCACTTAACAGAAAGCATGGATTTAAACAAACCAAAGAAAGTGATACTCACATGAGGTCCTAGCCACAATGGCTTGAGATCAATCAAACAAAGAACACTATCCTATTACTATTTTAATCCCGGTTCAAATGAATTTCAACCCAAATCGGATCAAGATCAACCCATTTTCAATTCCATACCAACAATTCGAACCATTCACCCATTAGCACTGCAGTTGTCTTTTGTTGACCAACTCCTAAATGTGTTTTAAATCTGAATTATAACCTTAACAAAAGCTATAAATAGCAACTAAGCTTATTAAATTTAAAATAAACTACCGGAAGTTTATATATAAGATCATGAAATGAATTTTTTAACGAGAAACATAAAAACATGGAACTTAGTAAAACTTTGAATTGATGCTTGAAAGTAGCTTACAATGATAAAATAACTTAAGTTTAGTTCTTAAAAGCAGGAGATTACAACTTAGAGCTTAATTAAAACATAAACATAAAAACGACATACATAAATATTTAAAACTAAGTCGCCTCCTCTCTTCTTCTTCTTTTTATACATCAAAGCTGCTTCCACTTGACTTGAGCAAATCCCACTTTAATCTTGGCCATTGGATCGGTTGGTGGATATTGGCCATTCGATGAGTTTTGGCGGAAAAGCTGTTGACCGCGGGTTCTCGAATTTACAAGCGGGGGGGTGGCATTAATTGTGGTGTGTTTAGTTGGTAGATGTGATGATGAGGAGGTTGAAGAGATAAGGTGAGGTGATGGGAGAGTGTTTTGCGATACAAGTGGTGAGGAAGAAAGGTGGGAGGGAAAGGGATATGGTTTGACGGGGTTTGACTAGGGGTCCAAAAGGAGGGGTCAAGGGTTGGCGGGGTCATAATGGTTTGGCGGGGCCAGGTTCAAGATTAAAGGTGTTTAATATCAAGGACCATTTTGCAATTCTTACAAACTTGAGGACCATAGCGCCAATTCGATTTTCGAGGGGCCAATCATGTATATTCGAAATTATAATCCAAGGCCAAACTTGACAATCTCCAATATTCCAAGGACCAAACTTGTCATTTTGAAAGTTTAGGGACCTAAGTTGTAATTTTGCAATTTTAAATCTCAAGGACCAATTTTGACAACTCATGAATCCTAGGGACTTGAAATGATATTTTCTTTATTTTGATTTACCGGGGACTGTTTTGACAACTTTTGAAACTTGGGGACTAAAGCGCCAATTATGCAAACTTGATACGTTTTCACCGATTTTGATATTTTGCATTTAAAACACATAAAACACTTATTTGTGATATTTTATCATTTTGATGCATTCTTGAGTGTTTTCGAGATGTTGTTGCGGTTTAATTGGTACAAAAATGATGAGTATTTGACACTCATCATCAATCGTTCGTACCCAATTGCTCACCGACTCACTCATCCCTTCCTTTTATCATTGTTTTTGGAAAAGTCCCATTCCTAACCATCTTATCCGTCGGGGCTCCCGATTTTAATATTGCGCTTTGAATTGTAGAAGGCTCGGTTGTTTCACTATCCCATGAATTTCGAGAACAAGGCCATATATGTACCTCTCGATCCACTTGAATGGCGTTTTGCGGCATTTCATTTCTTTGTGAGATATTCCGTGGCGTTGACAAGCGTCACGGTTTTGACAAATTCGTGGGCATCCTTGTAAATCGTGGGCCAATAGAATCGGAATCAAACACCTTCTTGGCAGATGTAGTTGGGGCTATGATGTCCCCGTGAGGTCGAGAATGGCAAGCCTTGAGAATGTCATTGGCTTCGACCATACACACATCGCTGATGACTTGATCCGCATGATTTTGAATAAGTAGAATTCGTCCAATTTCTAAAATTCACAAAAGACCAAAATACCCTATAATCAAAAAGTATGAATAATTAATTTAAAGAGTACCAAATAAGCTATGTAAATTCGAGAATTATTAAGAAATATCACACATGATCCAAATAAATATTAAAGACTTTGTAAAGGTAATTTTATAGTTTATAATTTTATAAAATTCGTTTTGTATTTTATTTAATTGGCGAATATATATTAATATGTTTTATAAAGAATTTAATTAATAAAAGCCCAATATAAATTTATAAAATTAAGAGTCCATTTATTTTAAGTCCAATACATTATAAAGCCCACAAGAAAAATTATTAAATCCTATATAAATACATTATACGGTTTATAATTTAACCTAAAACCCTAATAGTCGATTATACCAAACCGACTCCCAAAACCCTTCATAATTCGACTTCCAGTTTCCAGGGCCTAAAGCCATTTTTCTTGGACAAGCTTGAAGGTAAAGAAGGTGTTAAAAATATAGTTCGAGGCTCTAAGGTGCTGGATCGATCGTGTTTAGTTTTGGGGCAATTAGGGTTTCGCCGAATAGAGATTTTTGGTTTCTTTTGTTCTAACGTCCAAGTATCATCAAGGGTATGTTCCTAATATTATTTTCAGTCCTACAAGTCATATAGAACACGTAAAAATTAGTCATGCATAATTAATAAGTCGTATGGAATTTATTTGGAATTAAAACCCTAAAAGCGTATAAAATAACGTATGAGCGTATAATAATTTTTGGGACCATGATATTAATTTTCTAAAGACTCTTATATGACATACGACCTGTATAAAATACATATCCATGGATTCGAAGCTTGTGTGATTTGTTTGGGGTTTTATTATTAGATCGCGTATGAAAAAAGAAAGGATTTAAAAAGGATTGATTAGGGTTTATAAAAATTAGGGTTTGCTTGTTATGATTAAGGTTCATTAATACAGTAGTAATGATGAATTAATGATTGGTTTAACCTAGGTTTAGGGCTTGTACTTGAATTATGCATTATTCGGTTTTACATAAAAGTTTTGGGTTGGTTTTGTAAACTATGAAACTTAAAGGTTATTTTTGTGAACAGTAAAATAATGGTACTAAACGTATAAAAATAAGTATGGGGTTAAACGTGTAATTTTGGATATTTAGAGGCCATTCAATTGTATTTAACTTAAAGGGTATGTTTTGTAAATTCTAAAACCTTTGGGCTAAAAGTGTAAAATCTGATAATATAAGGTTAGGTCGTATAATTAAAGATGTTAAGGGTGTAATATGTAATTACGAGTAATTATGGGTCAACATGTGTAAATGAATTACGTAAGGACATGCATGAGTTTGGGGTAACTTGGGTTTGTTTTGCATACGTTCTAGGTCAAAGTGGAAATCATTAAAAGAGTAACATGTAAATTAAATGCGTAATAAATGATATTAAAAGTATGGAAACCCTAGAACATAAATAGGAAGTTGATTAGGGTTAAAAGCTAAGTGTGTAGATTCGTTTCATGTGAGAAGTGGTAAGTCTTGGAATCATTAATGGCTTTTGTTTAGAGTAAATGAGCTAGTACTAAGTGTGTCGTGAACATTATAATTTAAAGTATTGCATGCATGGTCTCATTAAGGTTTGCATTCGAACAATGTTACGTGTGAGTTTTGGTTAATCATGTATGTTATAAAAGATTATGTAAACTATTTTGAAAGAGAGTCCTAAAATCCGTTTTTGACATTTGTAAACCCTATACCTTGAAAGATGATCATAAGTCCTCAAATAAGATAATTATCATATTAAACCCTTAAGTTACCGTTTGTCATTTGCAACCCATAAGTTTGGCTAATTAATGATTAATACTCTAAAATGTTGGAATTCCGTCCGTCACTAAAAATGAGAATAATCTGACAACTCTAAAAGTATTAATGAGATTAATCCGTTATGACATTAATGATGCTAATAAGTATTAAATAAATCATAATCCGTGTAGATTCGTTGGAGGAGACGCGACGTTACATCTTCGTATTCCTACATTCGTTTGCTTTCTTCTCATTTGCTCTAAGGTACGGATATTCTCTTACTTTAAGACACTTGTGTTATCGTCTGAGATATTCGACCTTTTCAAGAAAGGTCCCTCATGATTTTCTTCTTTGTCATTTTTCTCATGCTTATTAGGATTCCCATGCCATTGCTATGAACCCTTTCACGAATGTTTGATCATTACTTATCTGAACTTATGTTCTAGTGAACTATGCAATATCTGATGTGAACTTATGTTAGGAAGATTTTGATATGCACAATTGTTGAACCTTGCTATGGTTGATTATGAACTTCTGAATATGAACTTCTGTTTATGAATATATGATATGCCACTGTGATATGAACTTCTGACTTCTGACTATCTGAATATGAACCTTATGATATGAACTATCTGATATGTTATCTGTGACCTTGTGTTGACTATGATCTGTGCTATATCTGAAAATCTGTTTGACTTAAGTTGGTTGATAATAACCAAATATTTCACTAGTCATGGGGGTTCCATGTCCGTATCAGTGATGCACCTCTGATATGACTCTAGGGCAGTAGAGTGATGTTCTGCCACGTCTCTGGATGGTGAAGCATATTTTTGAATATGTAGGAAGGGGCGTATGGATGCATCCTAGATCCGATCATTATCGATATGTTATCCGGTGAATGATGTCGTGTATGCATACGCTGCGTCTTCACAAAATCTGGGAGCTAGCTACTCCATTTATTTTCGAGGTTACTTTTGAAGAAGAAAGATATTTCGATATGATATGTTAGTGAATGTGCTTATGACGTATTTGTTTAAGTGATTATTAGTTGCCATACTAGGATAGGATTAATATGTTTAAACATGATTCGTATATCGATATTATGATTTGTTATTGTTACGTGAATGCGTTGATCTGCGAGATGAATGTGCTAGTGCACAATTGAGTGTTTTGAAGGTTAATTATCCGTCGTATATGTGACCGCCATGTTAAAACTCGCTAAGGTTAGGATTTGATCCGAGAACTGGTTTAGCTATATTGTCCGCCATGACTTGTCGCCATTTCATTGCTACAATATTGCATTAAGTGTATTAAATGTTGATTAATTGATTTGTATGAATGCCATGTTTATTTTCTAGAACTGCTTTAGTTAGTTTTGAGACTTTCCGTTTGGCTTATACGTAATCTGTTATTTGATATGTTATGCGTTTGGTTGTTCGATGTGTTTGTTTTGTGTCTTTAATGTGCTATGTGATGTCTAAACTGTTATGTGGTTGTTTGGATTTACGATATTTGTGCTTCCACGAATCCTAAAAGATCCTCGTCATCATTTTATTTTGATTTCGTTATTTGTATATTTGTTTTGTTTAGCTTTTGTTTCGTTATATCTGCTCACTGGGCTTTGTAAGCTCACCGCACTTTTCTTTTCTGCGGCGGTATTTAGCATTCAAGATGAGCTTATGGGATAGCCGATCCGGGTTTGAGAGTAGAGTGAGAGCAAGACTTGACCATAGAGATCTTAGATTTATTTTGAATATTAAGTTATTTATATTATCTTTTGTAAGTTTTGTAAAGGCTTCCGCTTTTGTACATTAGTTAAAGTTCGATATGAAACCGTATTGTGATATCTTTACCCTTGTCGGGTTGGGGTGTTACAATTTATGGTATCGAGCTCTAGGTTTTAGGACCCTTAGAGCTTAGGCTATGACCGTGAGGATTGGGTAGACATTAGGTTTCCGTCTGCTTCGGATATTTTTCGATTCCTTTTGATGGTCGCTCGATTTGACTTGATATCCTTTTGCCTTCACCGAATTGGCCTCCTCTCGCATCGAATTTTGTTAGTTTGTTTTCGCCGTCCGTTTGTCGATCGTTAGATGGAGACTACCCGTGGAGCCGAAGAAGATGGTGCCGACCGCGTTCTTGCGACGGTTCTGTCTTTGGAGAGGTTCGTGAAGCGAAGCCACACTCAATCGCCGTCTTTGTCGGAGACATCTGGATGTTGTTGGAGGAAGTTGGATGGACCAACCAAAGGCGCAAGAGACGGAGACAAGATTCAACCGTGGTGAGAAGATTCATCTACTTCATATGATTTGGGCGCGACTTATGTCACTCGATTCGTTTGTCATGCGTTTCAAGACGGTTTGATATTCGATAAGTGATTCGATCTGTATTGCTTTTCTCGATTTGTTCGAACTCGGTGTGAATCGTGAAGTTTTATCGTTTAGCATTCGGTATATCTCGACTTTTCTTCCCGGATCGTCGAAATAAGTCATGAGGAAGAATACGAGGTGGACTCGGATTTAGAATCTACGGCTACTGGTAGGTTTAATCCGACACAAGAATAGGAATTTCGCTTCTGATTAGTTGTCCTCCTTATGAGAAATTTCTGACGTTTGATTTTGAGCTAAGTCCTTTTGTTTTCAATTGACGTTTGAATCTGGGATTATTAGGTTTTGTTTTGGAAGTTCATCTTATGATGATTTTGCAAATTTTGTTTGATAAATGGAAATAAAGCAAAATTTGAAAGTATAGTTCCTGTCTGTTGTTTCTTTCGGCTAGATTCGTTAAGTTTCCGTTAGTCCTCATAAGTTTCGTCTGCTATGTTTCTTCTTAATGATGTTGTTTAATTACCGCTTGAATGAAGTATGGCCATCATGATGGTATACTCATGTGTATCTGGTTTGTTATAGTAGGTTACTTGCTATCTGTGTATTATCTGTATGTGGTATGCTTTGTTATGATATTAGCTATGTGTTTTGTCATGACCCGAGACCGAATATAATGACAATAAGAACTTGTTATGTGATGCAAGTATTATGACGCCTGATCAACGTAATAATACCGAGATCATATAATCGAACTTATTGAAGGTATCGACGTCCGGGAAATGCCTGTAGTTGATGTGTGATAGGACTTTGACTTGTATCTGTTATTTGGTGCTTCTCATGTTCGTTTGAATTTCGTACCTAATTGTGAGATTTTCGTCGATATCTGTTTCATATAAGTTTTGTACGCTTGGAATCCGAAGTTGTTATGATCTGTACGAACCTATAGATTGCTATGACCGCCTTAAGCTTATATGTCTCCACGTATTTCTGCGACTAGTGAGGCCGATAGGATTTATTCCGTCTATGCATATGATGTCCTCATCATTAGATATCTGAATAAGTTAGAATTTGTCGTTTGATTTTCTGCGTCTCATCTGTTCTCCGCCATTACTTGATAAGTATATAATTATCTATTAAAAGTATTTGACTATTGATTTAATTTACGAATAAGTATGAGTTCAAATATTCGATAAGAAATTCATTTGTTCCGAGATAAGATTAACGTTCGTTATATTCCTAGAAATTCTGAAATCCGATTCGTTTTCTGTTCTGTTCCGTCTTGTCCAATTTCGAGGACGAAATTTTCTTTTAGAGGGGAAGAATTGTAATACCTGAATTTCTAAAATTCACAAAAAGACCAAAATACCCTATAATCAAAAAGTATGAATAATTAATTTAAAGAGTACCAAATAAGCTATGTAAATTCAGAAAATTATTAAGAAATATCACACATGATCCAAATAAATATTAAAGACTTTGTAAAAGGTAATTTTTATAGTTTATAATTTTATAAAATTCGTTTTGTATTTTATTTAATTGGCCAAATATATTAATATGTTTTATAAAGAATTTAATTAATAAAAGCCCAATATAAATTTACAAAATTAAGAGTCCATTTATTTTAAGTCCAATACATTATAAAGCCCACAAGAAAAATATTAAATCATGTATATATACATTATACGGTTTATAATTTATCCCTAAAACCCTAATAACCGATTATACCAAACCGACTCCCAAAACCCTCCATAATTCGACATCCAGTTTCCAGGGCTTAAAGCCATTTTTCTTGGACAAGCTTGAAGGTAAAGAAGGTGTTAAAATATAGTTCGAGGCTCTAAGGTGCTGGATCGATCGTGGTTAGTTTTGGGTCAATTAGGGTTTCATGAATAGAGATTTTGGTTTCTTTTGTTCTAACGACCAAGTATCATCAAGGGTATGTTCCTAATATTATTTTCAGTCCTACAAGTCATATAGAACACGTAAAATTAGTCATGCATAATTAATAAGTCGTATGGAATTTATTTGGAATTAAAACCCTAAAAGCGTATAAAATAACGTATGAGCGTATAATAATTTTGGGACCATGATATTAATTTTCTAAAGACTCTTATATGACATACGACCTGTATAAAATACATATCCATGGATTCAAGCTTGTGTGATTTGTTTGGGGTTTTATTATTAGATCGCGTATGAAAAAGGAAAGGATTTAAAAAGGAACGATTAGGGTTTATAAAAATTAGGGTTTGCTTGTTATGATTAAGGGTCATTAATACAGTAGTAATGATGAATTAATGATTGGTTTAACCTAGGTTTAGGGCTTGTACTTGAATTATGCATTATTCGGTTTTACATAAAAGTTTTGGGTTGGTTTTGTAAATTATGAAACTTAAAGGTTATTTTTGTGAACAGTAAAATAATGGTACTAAACGTATAAAAATAAGTATGGGGGTTAAACGTGTAATTTTGGATATTTAGAGGGCCATTCGAATTGTATTTAACTAAAAGGGTATGTTTTGTAAATTCTAAAACCTTTGGGCTAAAAGTGTAAAATCTGATAATAGAAGGTTAGATCGTATAATTAAAGATGTTAAGGGTGTAATATGTAATTCTGAGTAATTATGGGTCAACATGTGTAAATGAATTACGTAAGGACATGCATGAGTTTGGGGTAACTTGGGTTTGTTTTGCATATACGTTCTAGGTCAAAGTGGAAATCATTAAAGAGGTAACATGTAAATTAAATGCGTAATAAATGATATTAAAAGTATGGAAACCCTAGAACATAAATAGGAAGTTGATTAGGGTTAAAAGCTAAGTGTAGATTCGTTATTTCATGTGAGTGGTAAGTCTTGGAATTTAATGGCTTTTGATTTAGAGTAAATGAGCTAGTACTATGTGTCGTCATTGAGTTATAATGAATTAAAGTATTGCATGAATGGTCTCATTAAGGGTTTGCATTCGAACAATGTTACGTGTGAGTTTTGGTTAATCATGTATGTTATAAAAGATTATGTAAACTATTTTGGAAGAGAGTCCTAAAATCCGTTTTTGACATTTGTAAACCCTATACCTTGAAAGATGATTACATAAGTCCTCAAATAAGATAATTATCATATTAAACCCTTAAGTTACCGTTTGTCATTTGCAACCCATAAGTTTGGCTAATTAATGATTAATACCCTAAAACGTTGGAATTCCGTCCGTCACTAAAAATGAGAATAATCTGACAACTCTAAAAGTATTAATGAGATTAATCCGTTATGACATTAATGATGCTAATAAGTATTAAATAAATCATAATCCGTGTAGATTCGTTGGAGGAGACGCGACGTTACATCTTCGTATTCCTACATTCGTTTGCTTTCTTCTCATTTGCTCTAAGGTACGGATATTCTGTCTTACTTTAAGACACTTGTGTTATCGTACAGATATTCTGACCTTTTCAGTAAAGGTCCCTCATGTTTTCCTTCTTTGTCATTCTCTCATGCTTATTAGGATTTCCGATGCCATTGCTATGAACCCTTTCCTGAATGTTTGATCTGTTACTTATCTGAACTTATGTTCTAGTGAACTATGCAATATCTGATGTGAACTTATGTTAGGAAGATTTTGATATGCACAATTGTTGAACCTTGCTATGGTTGATTATGAACTTCTGATTATGAACTTCTGTTTATGAATATATGATATGCCACTGTGATATGAACTTCTGACTTCTGACTATCTGAGTATGAACCTTATGATATGAACTATCTGATATGTTATCTGTGACCTTGTGTTGACTATGATCCGTGCTATATCCGAAAATCTGTTTGACTTAAGTTGGTTGATAATAACCAAATATTTCACTAGTCATGGGGTTCCATGTCCGTATCGATGATGCACCTCGATATGACTCTAGGGCGATGAGAGTGATGTTCGCCACGTCTCGGATGGTGAAGCATATTTTTGAATATGTAGGAAGGGGCGTATGGATGCATCCTAGATCTGATCTGTTATCTAATATGTTATCTGGTGAATGATGTCGTGTGCAATACGCGTCTTCACGAAAAATCTGGGAGCTAGCTACTCCATTTATTTTCTGAGGTTACCTTTTGAAGAAGAAAGATATTTCTGATATGATATGTTAGTGAATGTGCTTATGACGTATTTGTTTAAGTGATTATTAGTTGCCATACTAGGATAGGATTAATATGTTTAAACATGATTCGTATATCTGATATTATGATTTGTTATTGTTACGTGAATGCGTTGATCTGCGAGATGAATGTGCTAGTGCACAATTGAGTGTTTTGAAGGTTAATTATCTGTCTGCATATGTGACCTGCCATGTTAAAACTCTGCTAAGGTTAGGATTGGATCTGAGAACTGGTTTAGCTATTATGTCTGCCATGACTTGTCGCCATTTCATTGCTACAATATTGCATTAAGTGTATTAAATGTTGATTAATTGATTTGTATGAATGCCATGTTTATTTACTAGAAACTGTTTCCGTTAGTTTTGAGACTTTCCGTTTGGCTTATACGTAATCTGTTATTTGATATGTTATGCGTTTGGTTGTTCTGATGTGTTTGTTTTTGTGTCTTTAATGTGCTATGTGATGTCTAAACTGTTATGTGGTTGCTTGGATTTCTGTATATTTGTGCTTCCGCAGAATCCTAAAAGATCCCTCGTCATCATTTTATTTTGATTTCGTTATTTGTATATTTGTTTTGTTTAGCTTTTGTTTCGTTATATCTGTTCACTGGGCTTTGTAAGCTCAGCCGCACTTTTCTTTTCCTGCGGCGGTATTTAGCATTCAAGATGAGCTTATGGGATAGGTGATCCGGGTTTGAGAGTAGAGGCGAGAGCAAGATTTGACCATAGAGATCTTAGATTTATTTGAATATTAAGTTATTTATATTATCTTTTGTAAGTTTTGTAAAGGCTTCCGCTTTTGTACATTATTTAAAGTTCGATATGAAACCGTATTGTGATATCTTTACCCTTGTCGGGTTGGGGTGTTACACTCCTCCTCGATTAAGTCTTTAGCAATTATGACGGGTAACTTATCATCACCTCCAAGAATGCATACTCGAGATGAGGAGGTAGGTCCTTAAGTTCAACCTCGGAAATTCTTGATAGATGTTTGTCTTGATTTGACTTCCTCAATCGTGATCTCTTTCGGAGGAGGCGAAGGTAATGGATCTTCATTTAACAATTGATCGAGATAAAGGATATCTCCCTCGAATCATAAACACCATCAATTCCGGTGAATTGATTCATCACTAACAAGAAACTCATCGATCTCTTCCAAAGAAGTCACCTCCTCGAAGCGGGTGAGAGAGGGGAAGAGTCGGCAATGATTGGTTGAGAAGATGTGGTGGGATCCCACTCACGAATTATGAAAATAACCAAGAAACTCTTGAGTACTCCTCAAGCAATATCAATTACATCGAGTCGATTAAGCGATTCGACATCATAATTTGAGGAGTACCTCGAAGTTTGATCAAGGTTAAGGTGTGACTTCATTACCCACACGTAACATGATTTCTTGCTCAAATACATCAATGAGAGCACGGCCCGTTCTCGGGAATCCTCGTCCACAATGAGGGGAACCGAGGATCGACATCAAAATCAACAACCAAAAGTCATTTGGAAAATGGAACTTTCCTACTTTCACGAATACATCCTCGGCGATGCCAAGAGGACGCGATATAGAACGATCGCAAGCTCAAGAGTCATGCGGTAGAACAAGTTACGGAAGAAAGTTTCTTCCATCTTGAATAAGGCATCGATTGATGCTTGCACCAAGATCGGCAAGGCAAAGCATTCAATGATTCTGGAAAAACACAAGGAAGAAGAAATTTTCCGGGATCTCCAAGCTTCTCGGGAAGCTACTTTATGAATCTGGCGGCGCGCTTCGTTCAAAGGAGTTTTAGCCATTTCAAGCAGTTTTTCCTTGTTGCTTAACATGTGTTTGAGAGTTGATGCAAACTTGGGCATCGGCATGATAGCATCCGCAAAGCTTATGTCAAAATGTAGTTCTGGAAAATTTGAAAAAATTTTCCATTTGATGACCAGCTTTTCGGGTTTTGCTCATTTAAACGTGATGGGTAAGGAATAGAAGTTTTGGATTTGGGGTTGTCAGCGGAGGTTCAAAACAACTCGAGTTTGGTTTTGGGTTTGGGACAACTTGAGGATGGACATTCTTTGGTACCTCCGTTATTAGTAGGAAGTTCCTTGTCCTTTGTCGCCTCGGGTTCACTTTCCACTACCTTGGTAGAGAAGAAGAAGAGGTAGTAGGAATAGCGGGTCCATCATCTGACACCACTTCGGTTGTGATCGCCTTTGCATCGCCCCTCGGATTAGCGATCGTGTTGGTAGGTAAAGTACTTGAGCCGAGGGTCGATCATTTAAAGACTTCTTAATGTCGAAATCGGCTAACCAACAACCTATTCATTTCCTCTTAGATTTCATGAATTGCTTCAACAACTCATCGGATGATGGTCGGTTGGAACAATGGCTTGATCTTGTGTAGGAAAATTCGCCCCTATTGTTTGGATTAGGGCCTTGATTTTGAAAATTTCCTTGATTATTGCCATGAAAATATCACAGGTTGAAATTTCCACGACCTTGGTTTCTATTAAAATTCCCTTGGTGTTGGAAGTTTTGACTTTGATTTTGAAAACCGTTATTTTGACTAAAATTTCCTTGGTTTTGAAAACCTTGGTTCGTTCTATTCGATTTTGATTACGGTTTTGGTTTTGGTTGAAACCGGGTGGTCGAGGTAGTGGTTAGGGCGGTGGTTCGGGTCTATAGGAGCACGGTGTTGGTTGCCTCTGGATTAGAAATCCCGCCCAGCGTTTGCTTGAAAAGGGTTACCATCGGTGGCCATACTGATTGTAATAGGCATGGGGGCCACCGCAGTAACACGACTTCCACTTTCTTAACTTCAGCAGGAGGTGAAGTTTGTGGAAAAAAACTTTCTTTTGGTTGGAGAGAACCAAAGCTTGAATTGCTTAGTGAGTTTGTCAATCTTAGCATCGATTGCTAGATTGACTCACGAGCGATAAGTAGAAGGACCAACACCGACTTGAAACAACCAGCTTGCTTCGTGCGGTGGGACTTTAGACTTGTTTTCAATGATTGCTAAAGCTTCTTTTACGGTTTTGCTCAAGAAATTTCCTCCGGTGGAGGAATTGAGAGAATCTTGATCAGTTGACTCACTCCATTATAGAAAGTATCGAGTTGCATCAACTCGGAGAAACCGTGGTGAGGACATTTGCGAGCAACTCCTTAAAACGATCCCACGATTCACCCAAGGGTTCATCAAACTTTTGTGTGAACTTGATGATTTCATTTTAAGACTCGTGGTTTTGGAAGGTAGATAAAACTGGTTCACAAATTTCTTTACCAAGTCTTCCCATGTTTCGATTGATTTAGGGGTTGTTTTCAAGCCAAATCGGGCTTGCCCTCGAGGAAAATGGGAGCAGAAGAAAGCTTACATGACATCTGTAGGGACATTCTTGTATTTGATGGTAGATGCAATCTTGTTAAACCATCGAATATGAGCATGAGGATCATCCTCTCAAAACCATAGAATTGACTTGAGGTTACAAGATTCGGTAACCGGTTTTGAGTTCAAAATTTTCGACCACAATGGCTGGGATAACAATAGAATCTCCATACCCGTCGATGGGTGCACGGAGAAGCTCACATAGGGCGTTCTTCCGCCATGATAGCGAAGTAGTGTGGCGATCCGGATCTCGGATCGACCGATGGGGCGAGAAGTCTCTGGACACGCCTTCTTGGAATCGACAAGCTCACGAAATGGGCTTCTGGATCTAGAAGAGCGAGTTCGCATACTAGAGTTAACTCTAAGAGATCTCGAGTTAAGGAAGGGAATTATGAAAGGAATTATGAAAATGGGGTAAGAAGAATCTTTTTGGTTTTATGGTTTTGAAAAGTAGATATAACAACAAATCCAATTAAAACAATATCGAGGCAAAACAACGTTGAACTTAAACCAATAATCACAAGATGAATGGCTTCTTTGAAAAAGGTACACCACTTCACAAGGACACAAAGGCAAGTTTTAATCTTTGGTTAGAACTTATTATGGTCGTACCCCAGTTAGGTAGTACACGCCTTGGTTTGCGTGGTAATTTTTATGTTGTTATTATTAAACAAAGAAAGCGACAAATCTTTTGTATTTTTATCTTTGATATATATATAGAAACAAAGGAAAATATTTTTGTGTTTTATCGTTTTGGATGTTTTTTGATTTTTATAAGAAAATATATAGATATAGATAGATGGTATAAACAAGGGTGAATATTCAAATCACTAATGCTAAGCGTAAGATAATTAGCCTGACTCCAGTGGCCAAAATTTGATTCGCTCCCAGACGGTCAAGTTTTGTCACGCAAGTGACCACTTGTGAATGGTCAACCGTAACAAACTTCAAGCGATGCGGAACCAAATGCAATGAAGATATAGAGGAGAATAGTGTTTCCCAGTCGTTATGTCCCAGCGAGTGCGTGCGAGAATAATCAAGCGAATAGTGATCGAGAGAATTTGAGCGGAAAAGAGATATGATCGATTATACCTAAAGAAAAAGTTTATAAATTACAGGGCTTAAATGCAAATTAAAAAATTAAAAGATAAATTATATTAAATAAACGCTATCACTATTTTTAAAATCGATGATTTTGATTTTTCTTTATAAAATTAAATTAAAAACTACGTAACGTCTGAAAATGTGAAACTGAAGAAATATTAATCCTAAAATATAAAAATGACATTTTACAAACCTAATGATAAGAGAAAATTTTTAGAAAAAGAAAATTATTTTAAAACTATTTATCTAATTATTATTAATTAAAACTATTTTAACTATTTAATAATACCCTAAAATATAAGAAAATATGAAATAAAGCTAGAAAAATGAAATTATGACTTAGAAAATCTAAAATAACTAAAGAGAATTTTCAAAACTAATTTTATATTTTTCGATTATTTTTCTATTTTCTATGAATTAAAAACTATTTAAAACTAATTAAATGGCTAAAAATTACAAATTTAACTAAGAAAAATCTGGAAAAATTATTTTTTGCTTTTTATAATTATCTTAACCTAAAAAATGAAAACTTATTTTTGAAGTTTTTCGATTTAATTGTATTAAAAGCTAATTAAAGCGTGCTAAAAGCGGTTAAATGAGGAAAAATAGCAAACAGTGATGAAAAATTATGAAAATTTCAGGAAAAGTCTAAAATAATATTATGAAATTATGAAAAATATAAAAACAGTGGCTTATGTGAAGGAATATGGAACTGCAGTGCAAGTGCTTATAAATAAGCACTTGAATTAAGCAAATGAGCACAATAAGCTACCAAACTGAAAGAAGAAGCTATAATAAGCTACAACTACTTAAAAGCAACTAGTTACAACTGGCCTAAACCTCTAAAGTACAAGCTACTCAGATTTGATGATTTGAGCTTAAGTGCCAAAAACAGTTTTAGCCACTACTTTGTGGCTTAAAAATAAGCTACTGGACAAGCAAGAAACCAAAATCCAATTTAAGAAACCCAAACTAGACCTGGAAAGGTGCTTGTAAACCAAATGTGAGCCCTGGACAAGCTCTTATGAGCTTTTGACAAGCTCTGCAGAACCTATAAGCTATGACTTGGTGACTATGCCTGTCGCAGGGCATATTCGACAAATTGACAAGCTCATTTGGAGCTTTACAAAATTACTAAAATTCAAAAAAAATCATATTAAAAACTAGACCAACTGAAGTTTTTAAGCCCAAAGTTTCAATTGGATTTGAACCAATAATGAAGCTATGAAAAATCACCCAAGTTGGGTACAATGAGATTTTCAATGCTTTTTACTTTTGTGAGTTTTGCAATTTTGACTTTTATGAGATTTGATTACAATTTACCAACTGAAAATGATGAAATGAGCTTTAGTAAAGCTAAATTAAGTTACTCTACTGATTTCTAAACATAAATCAAGCTTTTGATTTTTAAAAATCCTAACAGTTAAGCAATTAAGACAGATCCTAGGTGATGTTGACTTTGAGCTTATGCAGTGAGTAAATATGAACTAGAATGAGTTTCAATTGACTAAACAAGTGTAAAACAACTGGTCTCAACTCTTGAACAACCCTCAACTTTCGGTTGCTAAGAAATCCAAACAACTTTATATATGTCTGATTCACTGTTTTGCAGAGCTAAACTCAGATCCAATCTAGACTACTCATTACATTAGATTCAAATGACCAAATTAGACCTATATCAAGACAGCTAATCAATACTTAAACATCAAAACTCAATTGCTTTATCATGACAGATATGCAGTTGTGACTTAAAACATGCACATAAATGAAAACTTCAATTACACTAGAGATATTAAGCTAAGTTATACTAGAGTTAACAGAATTAAAGCTCACTTAACAGGAAAGCATGGATTTAAACAAACCAAAGAAAGTGATACTCACATGAGGTCCTAGCCACAATGGCTTGAGATTAATCAAACAAAGAACACTATCCTATTCTTGTTTTAATCCCGGTTCAAATGAATTTCAACCCAAATCGGATCAAGATCAACCCATTTTCAATTCGATACAACAATTGGAACCATTCACCCATTAGCACTCTGGTTTGACTTTTGTTGACCAAGTCCTAAATGTGTTTTAAAGAATTATAACCTTAACAAAAACTATAAATAAACTAAGCTTATTAGAATTTAAAATAAACTCTTTGGAAGCTTATATATAAGATCATGAAGCCGAATTTTTAACGATGAAACATAAAAACATGGAACTTAGTAAAACTTTGAATTGATGCTTGAAAGTAGCTTACAATGATAAAATAACTTAAGTTTAGTTCTTAAAAGCAGGAGATTACAACTTAGAGCTTAATTAAAACATAAGCATAAAAAGCGACATACATAAATATTTAAAACTAAATCTTGCCTCCTCTCTTGCTTCTCTTCTTCTTTTATACATCAAAAGCGCTTCCACTGACTTACGAGCAAATCCCACTTTAATCTTGGCCATTGGATCGGTTGAGTGGATATTAGCGTTGATGAGTTTTAATGGAAAAAGTTTTGACTATGGGGTTGAATTTGCAAGCTGGGGTGGCATTAATTGTGGTGTGTTTAGTTGGTAGATGTGATGATGAGGGGGTTGAAGAGATAAGGTGAGGTGATGGGAGAGTGTTTTGCAGACAAGTGGTGAGGAAGAAGGTGGGAGGGAAGGGATATGGTTTGTGGGGTTTGACTAGGGGTCCAAAAGGAGGGTCAAGGGTTGGCGGGGTCATAATGGTTTTGGCGGGGCGAGGTTCAAGATTAAGGTGTTTAATATCAAGGACCATTTTGCAATTCTTCCAAACTTGAGGGACCATAGTCGCCAATTCGATTTTCGAGGGGCCAATCATGTATATTCTAAAATTATAATCCAAGGGCCAAAATTGACAATCTCGATATTCCAAGGACCAAACTTGTCATTTTGAAAGTTTAGGGACCTAAGTTGTAATTTTGCAATTTAAATCTCAAGGACCAATTTGACAACTCATGAATCCCTAGGGACTTGAAATGATATTTTCTTTATTTTGATTTACAGGGGACTGTTTTGACAACTTTTGAAACTTGGGGACTAAAGCGCCAATTATGCAAACTTGATACGTTTTTCACCGTTTTGATATTTTTGCATTTAAAACACATAAAACACTTATTTGTGATATTTTTATCATTTGATGCATTCTTGAGTGTTTTCGGATGTTTTTGCGGTTTAATTGAGTACAAAATGATGAGTATTTAGACACTCATCATCAATCGTTATACCCAATTGCTCTTGAACTCACTCGCTCCCTTCCTTTTATTATTGTTTTTGGAAAAGTCCATTCCTAACCATCTTATCTGTCGGGGCTCCGATTTTAATATTGCGCTTTGAATTGTAGAAGGCTCAGTTGTTTTCACTATCCCATGAATTTCGAGAACAAGGCCATATATGTACCTCTCAATCCTCTTGGATTCATGGGTAACCAGATGAGAAACTAGTTTGGATAGCTCATGAAACCAATCCGTGTAGGCTATATGACCAGCCCCTACCATAGAGTGATGCCAAAACTCATTCTCTAGTTTTTGCATTTCATTACCTGGGCAGTACTCCTCTTTTAGTAGTGCCTTAAATTCATCCCATGTTATGCCTATGGTTGCTTCCCTACCCCTTGCTTGAATTTGTGTGTTCCACCATGTTAATGCCTTTCCTGATAGTAAGCATGCAACATACTTCACCCTCTGATGGGTTGCACAATTACTAATATCGATCACTGACTCCATCTTCTCGACCCACCAGGTATATGCCAGTGCGCCTCCTTTACTATCAAACTCAATTGGCTTTCATGCCGAAATTTCCTTATATGTACATCGAGTCCTATTGTTGTTGTTGTTACCATTTCCTCCTCCATCATTGGTGGTGTCATTTATGCTTCCGTGGTTTCCCGAGTTATTGATGTGATTGCCAACTTGGGTGACTATAGTAGGAAGTAGGTTTTGTAGCTGTTTGGCAATAATGGCGGAGAAATCGAGTTTCCACCATCATTGCTATTTTCATTAGTCTTGCGACCATCTACTCTACCTCCACGTCCACGGTCATTTCACCCTTGGTGTCGCACTACCTCGGCCGAGCTACGAGTTACTCTCTTTGGTCCCATGATTTCTACAAGGAAGGACATTTGTCGACGTCATATATGAGGTAAATTCCTAGACTACTTAGTCTTAAATCGTTACTAACTTGAGTCAACATTGATTAATGCAAGCATGGTCACATATGTCCACGTGGGTCGTGATGCATTTATAATTATGTTGGCCACAATAATTATAATTGCCTCATTTCACATGTATACATATTACAAGGCACACATATCTCAGCGATTGACGCTACCTAATTGGGTAGACATTCTATCATTCGCTCCCAAGTGATGAAAGGGCAACATAGTGTGTGTATCTAGAGAGGGTGACATGATTGAAAGAACCAGTCACATTTGTAGAAAGGTTCGAGTGTCGCACTACTACAAAGAAATCTCCTTTAAGTATTAAAATCATGAAAAAGTAAGCATATATAAAAATTGCATACATAATTCTATGTAAACAAAACTGTTCTCAAGAAAACTCCCATCTTCAGGCAAATCAGCAAATCTCAACAACTATATAATAATTTTTGTTTAACTAAATCTCATGTCTCATCAAACAAGAACTACCACAAGATCAATTTAAATAACTAGTTATTACTGAGCTCCATATTTTTGATGACTCGATTATATTCTAGGATTTCCTTATAAATACATAAGTCATATTATCCAACAGCGTGGATCTAGACAAACAACTAACAAAAACCATATGCGCACGAAGTGTATTTAAAGCAAATAAAGAAGAGAGTCTTAATGTAAAAGCAATTATAGTCTAGGTATTAAATGCAACCTAGTTCTCTATAACCAATGCTCTGATACCAATCTGTAACACCTCAAAAATATCGCAGCGGAAGATTGTATCACTGGGGTATTACTTATTAGCACACAATACAAGTTATAGAAAATGACCTCTAAATGAGACATTTTGAATAGTTACCATTCAATTAATAATATCAGAGTTACCAACAAGAGGTTTGTGTTAATACAAATAAGCCGTAAAAACATTTATTTATATTTTACGATCTTCTATTGTTTTGTCGATAACAAACGTAAAATCATTTTAACGAAACAAATAAAATACGTAAATGGTTTGAGCCAATAGTTTACTAACACACTTACATTTTCATATAAAACACTAAACAAGTAATAGTGTTCACATTTTATAGAAATACATATGTATAACAACTAGTGTTTACATAATATGGAAATGTGCATACTTATATTGTAATAGGTAATGTAATGGGTAAAAATCTAAGTATTTGACCCATTGACTAGATACATTGAATGTATTTGGGTAAAACCCAAAATCCATGACCCATACCCATGGAGCTTGATCCATAACCCATGACCCATTGCATGACATCATGCATGAATTCATGTTAGGTATTGTCCATGGTCCATGACCCATGATCCAATGTCTAGATACATTGCATCTTGTATAACCCATGGTTCATAACCCATAACCCATAAACCGGTTTGCAACCCAAAATCTGGACTTAAGCTGACCCAGCTGGCGGATCCCTTGAATTGCACAAGCCGGATCCCTCTAGGGAGGGATCCATGGGAACCGGGGTACAGTAGAGAAATTTGCCTATAAATAGTGAGCCATTTCTCTCTTGAAAATCATTCCTTTTACACATACTCACTCTTAGTATTGTAAACTCTCTAACCTCAGATCCAAAGGATCTTTCTATGTAGTTTTGTGTTTGTGTGATTCTCTAGGTTCCTCTTAAAGGCGAATCACCACCTCTTGAAGTCGAGCAAGCTCAAGTCCATGGGTTGCCAAGCTTCGTCATCATCAAGACTACTGAAGTTATCTTGTTGATAGTTCTTTCCTCCCTCCTTAGAAGTGTTATGTCGAAGGCATTAGTGAAAGGTGCCAAAGGTCCGTGTCAAAGGCATTAGTGAAAGGTGCCGAAGGTTCGTGTCGAA
Organism: Chrysanthemum lavandulifolium; assembly: GCA_022545495.1. NCBI lineage: Eukaryota > Viridiplantae > Streptophyta > Magnoliopsida > Asterales > Asteraceae > Chrysanthemum > Chrysanthemum lavandulifolium. The sequence continues at coordinate 223,379,624 of CM040240.1, read as the reverse complement.
GGCATTAGTGAAAGGTGCCAAAGAGTCATGTCGAAGGCATTAGTGAAATGTGCCAAAGGGTCGTGTCGAAGGCATTAGTGAAAGGTGCCAAGCGAGTACACTCGATATGGTGCATCGATGTACAAGATAGATAGGTTGGGTTAAAGGATATTCATATCCTTATGATGTTGTAATAAGGAGTGTGTCTCCTTTGGGGTTGTTGTGTATTGGTGTAGTGTTGGGTAGTAGTTCCTCCTTTGTAATGGAACTCGGTATCTAGCCTTGTCTTAGGATAAAGTGTAGGCGACGTTGTGATAGGTTTGGTTCTACCTCGTGGAAGAACCGGTGTTTAGCCTTGTACCGATAAAGAGTAGGCGACGTTGTGAAGGATTCTCCGCCACACGAAGGAGCTTGTGTTGTGTAGTGCTTACGAACTCTCGAGTAGGGAACTCGGGGAGTGGAGTAGGGCAAGGAAGGTGTCCTTGTAGCCGAACCACTATAAATACTCGTGTCGTGGTTTTGTGTTACTTACTCTTTATCTTTTACATTACTTATTTATATGTTTATCTATCAACATCCAACACACACCTTAAATAGATTGACATAAGTCGATCTAAATAGTTTAAAACGAAGTTTTAATCGGTAAAACTATTCAACCCCCTTCTAGTTTTCCACAATTGGTATTAGAGATTAGTTACCAAGTTTTTAAGTATATTTTACTTTGAAAACTTGATACGATCCGTGTATGTTTGAAAACTACAAAGAAGAGAAAATCATAAATATTTGTTTTCATCATATTTTAAATGTTGGATAGTGATAGATCATTCTAACATTTTTCTTGAGAAATCTTCATACTAGGATTTGAGCATCTCAGAAGATCATGAAGAATTTCGCGTCTATGATTTCTTTAAATCATAAAAAGAATATATATAGCAAAGGTATGTTCTTTTATAACTTACTTATAGATAAATTATTAATGTATAATTCCTAGCTTTATTAGGAATATCATTTCTTATAACACGTAAAGAATCATAGACTTAATACCTATACTCCAATATCACTAAAGTTGTTATCTATATTGAACACATCATCAAGAATAACATTCTTGGTTGATCTCTATAGACAAAACTACAAACTAGTCATTTTACCTCATAATGATATCTTGGCTATTCAAAAGCCTTAGTCATCATTTCTCACATAAGGTTGTTGGCATTACATCTATGTCAATAGTGTCTATGTGAAACTTCTCATATCATGATAAAATAGTATTTTGTCATGATCCTTAAACTTCCCAAATTATGATTCATTCGTAAAAAGGGGAACCTCGTCAAAAAGAAACTAGTAAAACACTAAAACTCGTCAAAACCTCGAACCATAAACAGACCTTAAGCTATAGAGCAAAAACACCAAACATTAGTCAAGAATTAAAACGCCCGTATCAAAATTATCAAAGTTCACTTAAACTGTTAACTGCTGATCTGCCGGATCCCTGCGATTGAACTAGTCGGATCCCTCATTCAAGGGATCCGTGGGAACCGGCACATCAGAAGACAGAATAAGTGCTAGATGATCACTGTGGAGTTTTATTTTCCACTTTACTCTCCCACTCACGAACATAAACCCTAAGTTACTGTTCATAGGAGCTCATTCCTCATCAATTCAAAGGAAACAATCACTTGTATAAGTATTATCTTCACTACATTGTTATTTCCATTCTCTAATTCCTAGAAGTACAATTTTCATCTCGAGAACTTTGGTTCAAATGGGTTTATCACAATTTGGTATCACATTGTTTTCTAAGATAAACTAAATCAAAAAATCAACATTGTTAATACAAATTAAAAACTCGTTTTGAATTCAATAAAGATGTATTGAGCAAAATTGTGATGAACCAAATTAGGATATTATTCACATAAATGACACCACATTGTGGTTTTGGTGTTTAGGATCAACCATGCCGAGCTCAAAGAAACAAGACTATCAAGACACGACACACTACATACCGATCTATCATAGAAATTAAGGTTTAAGTCCCGAGGACCGAAAGGCCTTCAAATTGTTGCAAAAAAGGTTGTTCCACAAAGGGCGTGTAGTCGAACCCTCATTTATCAACAATATCGACATTCCCCAAGTCTTTGCGGGAATCAAATTCCAATGCCTTCTAACCATCAATGAACAAGTTTGTCTGGTATTTGTCCTAGAGTTCTACAAGAGCATGAGGATCATAAGAAATGAAGATGGAACCATTTTGATCGCTTTTGTCATCAATGAACACGAATATACCTTCACCCTCGAGGAGTTTGCTAGGATACTTCGTATCCCTTGCCGAGGGGTATGCTTGTTTTCAAATGAATGGTCACTAGCCCACCTCCACGACATGGTCGATGAGCATCCGGTCTATTCCACACCTCTCTCGGATCCTACTACGGTAAGAGATACCGTATTCATCCAAAGAGCCTCCCCGTCTCGGGTCACTAGGAAATCAAAGGTCATCTATAGGGATCCCTTTCAAATGGAGCTTTCAGAGATGTTCCCATTGTACAAGAAATGGGAACTAGTGTTAAGGGAAAATGTCCTTTGTTTGGTGGGAAATAAGGATCATCACGACGCTTGCCTAGTCTACATGATCTATTGCCTTATTCTTGGGACTCACTTCAATCTTGCCTATTACATGGTTAAGCGGATGGCAAGTGTATCAAGATAGACAAGATGGTGCTCCCCATGCCATGCTCTTAACTCGCCTAGCCAATTTTGTCTTTGCTCTAGATCCATCTCCCACACCGATGACCACATCTTTTGCAACAAGGTCATGGTGCCCTTGTCAATGAGAAGACTACAAGGTTTATGGTTGAAGGCAAGAGACCTCATCCACAAGCGGACTCATCCGATGAAAGGGAGGAGAAGGAAGCAACGTTATAGGCAAACTTCAACTCGACCACATAACATACATTGAGCAATTCTTTGGACATCCCAAGCCCATCTCAAGAATTTCAACAAACAAAGGGGATGTTTAAATATTTTTCTAACTTTCTTATGAAGAAGAAGAAGTAGGAGTGAAGGGTTGAAGAGTGAAGCTTGGAGGCGATGGAGTAGAAGATTGAGTGAAAGGGAAGGTAAGGTTGTGGACCTTAAAATTAGAACAATGGTATGTAAAACATCTTGAACAATATTTCTGTAACTTAGGACTTAGCTTTAGTAGATGGCATGACGTGAACAATGACACCCTAACTTAGGCGACCCAAATGAGAATTTTACGACTACTTAATTGAAATCAAGAAGTCGGTCTTACTCATATTTTCTTACCTTTTAGTCTCTCTTACTTACCATGCGTGATATACCTTGCTTGCATATTTGATTACTTGATGTAGAAATGATTAGGTTGGGTATTTGCTAAGAGGTGCAAATTCTACACATTTCTGTGAAGCTCTTTGTTTAGCGATTTGGATCCTGACTATAACTAGCCGGATCCTCATATGAGGAACCGTGCGATCCGAGATAACGGATATAAGAATTCTACACTTTCACATCAATCCAATCTTCCAGACCTTATTATACTTTGTAAACATGATACTTTAGGATCACTTAAGTCTTCTTCAAGCTCAGTAGGTCTCACACTCACTCATAGCTAAATTAGGATCACATTCAAGGTGTTTTTGATTTATCACTTAACGAAAACTCACCATATTTCCACTCCAATGCTCACACATTGTTCCTCACATCTCAAAACACCTAGTTTGTTATTTCTCTTAATTTTAGCAAATTGATTTTAGTCATCTTTACCTCAAAATAGTCTAAAAACTTGTTTTTCATTTCTTTTGACTTTTTTAGGAATTTTCAAATTTTTCTTAAGTTACCATCAGATCTCTAGGATCATTTGGCTTCATTTGTCATCCTCAAAATATTAGTGTCATGCTTAAACACTTAGTTACAAACATAAAAAGTCCACTTTCTTATCAAAAACCATCATTAGATGTTCTCACTCCTTATGGTTGGACATTTAAGTCCCAAACCATTTAAGACATCTTAGGAAACGTATACACTAAAGATTTATAGGTACTAGACCTTAATAGAACATAATCACTCCACCACATTACTGTCTGAGAGACTGTGACACACGATAATTTTCAACCTACTATTTAATAATAAATGGTAATTTATTATTACTAAGCATATTACATTAAGCACACATTGGCTTACCAGACTATTTTGAGTGGATAACCCAAACACTGTAGCATATTGTATAACTTTTGCATTCGTAATCTAATTAGAGAATTGTGAAATTTTAGTCTTGAAATTTTCCTAATGATTAAATTGTATAACGAGAGGTTATCTCGTTATGCCAAGCACCACCGCGTACCTACACTATGATAAGGGCAAAATAAACATATGATAAATCCCCGGAATAGAAAACACTATAAACATAATGCTATTCCATAAACGTATTCATAAAGCATTACAATATGAAATTTATCAAATCATAAAGCTACGGTCACAGTATAATTCCGCGGGACACGAAGGATATAATACAATTATACTTACTACTTACAATATTTTTCAAATCAACATTTCCCAATATTTATAATACTCTACCCTAATTAAATTTAATTGTTTCTCTTTTTTTTTGTCTTCCCCACACGTGCCCATCTCACGACAAAAGAGAGAAAGAAAGTCAGATTCCTCATATCTCTTCCTAATCCCTGTATATCGCCTAGGTCACTAGCTAGAAGTCTCAAAAAGGATATTCAACACCCACCTTTCTTCATCTTCACACTCACCCTCACCATTTTCATATACCAATTTGTCTTCATCTCTTTTTCCGCCGCTCTCATGTCGCCTAGGTCAACACACCAAAATGGTGAGAGTGATAAAAATGGCTCCTACAAAAATTGATTTCTTCCTCACTTTCTATATGCAAGGTTATTGTATGATTGTCTTTTTTAGGTTTTTGCCATCATTCACCTCGCCTCAATCGAAAGTCAAACCATCTAAGGGGTAGTATTAGGAGTATCATATATCACTTTCCTTATCCCATTCTCCTATGAAGAATCACGAGGTGTGGTGATAGGCGTGGATGGAAAATGACTTTAACCGAAATTGGTAATCCACAAAACTCCGAGAAGGAAAGAGGTATCAAAACAAACTACTTGTTCTTCTCTATTATTTAGTCGAACCACATGAATCTTAGTTGTCACACCCCCAAATTACCTGTTTTGCAGCGGAATGGAATATCTGGGGATGACTGCCATAGCATCACAGTTACAGTTATATTGAACGACCTAAAGTGTCGTTTTAAAAGCACATCATTTGATATATTAAAATATTCAGAGTTTACAAAATATAGGTCCCAAAAGATAGTCAATGTATGCGGAAATAAGTTTGTTACAAACCAAACGATGTATTTAAGTGCAATAAAATATATGTGAGACGGGTCAACTCAGCGACTCCATGCCAGCCATGATGATATGCTAATACCTGAGATAAAACATGCTTAAAACAGTCAACCCAAAGGTTGAGTGAAATTCATAGGTTTAATTAAGTCGTTTGAACACAATATTCGTAGTGTGAGTTACGTTATTTCACACTCATCGTTGAAAACAAAACATCGTTTATTTCACTAAGTTCATGACAACCAAAGCGTAAACCTCGTACCAATAGAAATTGGTAAAATCGTTTCATCATGACCTAATAGGTAAACTTGCCAATTTACCTTAATGATTCAAATATAGTGCGTTCGATTTCCCTAAGCGGGTTAATAAGAACGAGTGTTAATTCAATAGGCCTATTCACAATATTCGCGCTCACCTTGAAGTGACTAATGGTGCATGATGTAGGGACTTCAAACATGGCAATAGAATACTTAGTGACAATAAAGCATTCGGATATAACGTACAGTTCAAAGCATTTGTCTTCGATTAAAAATATAGCATGTATCTCCCCCCAAGAGTTTGTAAAACAATTAAGTAATAGAAAGTGGGGCTATGAACTCACCTTAACAAAAGTAGTTAACGAGCTCGAGAACGAAAATGACCAAAGTTACGACCTTACGCGTCTACTGGAAAACCCCAAACTCACGAAGCTAAAACCTTTTTATGCTGAACTAAGTTAAAAGCTAGTCAAGTTGATTATGCTGGAGACATATATTCGGATAGTAATATTACTTTCGTCATTTTGCTTCTTTAGTTATACATAGGTTTATATACTAAACTTAAAAAACATTTTTGACAATATGAGTTGGATACATGTAACTAACCATTGACATACATGTTTGATGTTATGCATTCGTGGCATATGGAGGTTTTAAGTGTAAGATTATATGATTATCCTAAATTATAGTAATAGTTAATAGGGTATAGTTTGATCCCGGTAATTACTAATGTTAAGTCCTTAAGTCATGAAACTTAAAACCGAGTAACGTAAAAATATAATACTTATAAAAATGCACTTCTCGCAAGTATTGGGTGAATAAATATTTATCGTATCGAAATTACATAAACCGTCGTAAATATATAACAATATATGTACTAAATAAATCCAAAACATCGGGTAAACTAATAATATAATTTTTATAGCATTAAAATGAGTATAAAAATATATTAGGACAATTTGTCGGAAGTGTCGAATTAATTGATCAAAATAAATGATCGTGTGATAGCGTTCATATAATAAATAAATATACGTTAATGGAATGTGCAAACCTATGCATGAACTGATATGAAAATAATGTTACTGATGATATGTAGACTAACTCTAGTTTATATGAAATATTCTCAATGATGTTCCATGAATACGTAGCTAAACCCTCACGGTTACGCGAATTTGATACTCGTAAACCTAATTTACGAAATGATGAATAATAACCATGAATAGTAATATTTTCAAAGTTTGAGAAATGACCTGAAATAACGATTTGTCACATTCGTCCACCCAAAAAGGAATTCAGTCCCTGAATTCAATTCGTGTTGGTTTCTGTAGTGATATTGGTGAAAAGGTGAGGATATTTGAGTCACATTTGGTTTCTAAGATAGTAGTGATGCACTTTGATTCATCGTTTTGGAATATGATGTTTAAGCTTGTTATACGAAGGTTTTGGTCATAGATGACACCTGTAAATGAGCAACGTGAATTTCTTGATATCAAATCTTGTAACGTTGATGAGAGTACTCGTAGTGTAACTAAGGATATTTGAACTTTAAAAGTGTTTCAATATCATAAGGTGAGGTCATGGGATTAAGAGTTATGAAGATTATGATGGTGAAAAGATAAAGAGGATTTTTGTTCTTCATTTTGGTTTCTTCGGTATCAGTGGTTTGTGATGAATAACGAGGAAAGACGACATGAGGAGGTGTTGTTACGGCTATCTAGGATTAAGAGTGTATAAAACATCGCGATAGATAAAATATTGGAAGAATCTCTCATGAGTATCACTTTGACTTTTAGGAATATGTGAAAATTTTGTCTGCACTAAGACTTATAAATAACTGCTCCCAACATAACATGATCCCTCCAGAATTAGACATAGTTAGCTAGGCTATGTATAATTAAGGAACGATAATGTGACGTTCGGTTTAGTTGTTATAACTCTCAATGTTTAAAGAGATTTAAACCATGTCGTTAAAATGGCAGTTAAAGTAAAAGGAAGTAAAATCCTTGTAAGTGATAACAAATCGGAAAGGAAAATGAAGTACGATAGATGAGAATATTACACAACGAGTGGTTTATCAAACAGTAGATAGTCTTAAGTCATAAAGATCCGAATACTAGGGAAGACATAAACTTAGTTCGACATAGTGCATAGGAAACTAAGACTGTTAATTTCTAAACTTCTTCAGTCTTTTGTGTTGTTGATACCTTGATGAGCTTCTCCTCCTTCTAACATATATGCTTTCCCATGAGCACCTTCAACTTGTTGACCTTGGTTTTGAGGACATTGATTTCGATAGTGTCCTTGCTCCCCACATCCGAAACATGTAATTATGGCCTTGGCCTTGCCCTTGCAGTCCTTAGCAAGGTGTCCCACTTTGTGACAGCTAAAGCATATACCACATGGACCATTATGATGTAGCGTGCATTGGTGGCATCGTGGTAAGTTTCCAGTATAAGCTCTTCCCTTTGTTGGTGCAGCAACATAGACCCTGGCAACTTCTTGTCTTCTATTCTGTTGTTGATAATGGTTAGTGTTATGGTTTTGGTTGTTGTTATTATAATCTCCCTGATCATTTTCCCATTTCCTTTTGTTGTTGTTAGTTTGGTTGTTGTTGTTGTTGTTGTTGCAGTTATTGTTGATAATGTTTTCCTTCTTCACAACTTGGGCCATGAGTTTTGAGTTATCTGATAGACTCCTCAATTGTTTGTGGATCAAAAGAAATTAAATCACCTTGAATAATGCAGGAAGTCCTCCATGAAACCTTCCGATAGTTTTTCATTATGCGAAACCATAGATGGATATAATGCGACCAACTCTTGAAACCTTGAATGTAGGTATCGATGTCATACCAATGATTACTAACTCATAAAATTCGGTTTCCAATTTCTTCACCTCGATCTGCGGACAATACTTCTTTGTCAACAACCCTTTGAATTTCTCCCATGTGAGCTTGTAAGCATTTTCCATACCCATAGGTTTGTGCATCTGAGTTCCACCGCGACATTGCCCCATCTAAAAGTGTACTTGTAGCGAACTTAACCTTGCAATCATCGGGCAATTGCATAAAAGAAACAGACTCCATTTTCTCAAACCATCGAACCATAGCAGTGGCTCCTTCCGTGCCTTTAAATTTTGTGGGATCTCCGCTCTTAAAATCCTTGTATGAACAATTCGAACTCGGACCCTCTGCAATACTGCAGAGTAGAAGTCTAGCGGCTTGGCGATGGCTGGAGCCTCGATGCATTAGCAAGTCTAGCGACTTGGCGATGGCATGACCTTGCGCAGCACAGCCATCTTGTTGCTCTTTCATTCCTTATTGCCTCGGCTATACTATCCTCACATACTGGATAGCCGCTTGTGTCATTTCGGGTCGACTTTCTTTGGCGCCATAACTCTTTAAAATAAGAGGAAAGGTGATAAGGTTTTAAAGGTACCTTTTGAGGGTCGTTTAAGCCCTTATTTGATCACTTTTGTATCCGTTATTGCTTAATATCGTTCCTTTTCACTTTTAGGTCTCTTGAAGGCAAAATCTTTGGAATGGCACTTATTTGGACGAAAAGGCGCGATTATCTGAAGAAAATGGCCAAAGTCGAATCGAGACACTCAAAGTTGCTGAAAACATAAGGTGGCGTCGGTGTTAAGTGTGGCGCGTCGGAGGATCTTTGTGACGGGACGAAGCCAAAACTCCCATTTTCAAGTGGCGACGTCAAGTTATAAAAGAGTAGGCCGTCGCAACTCGGGCGGCCTAGATGTAATCGAGACGGCGTCGAGAAGGCGAAGAGGACGGCGTCACAAGCATAAGGTGGCGCCGTCGCAAGTCTAACGTGGCCAAGGCGAAACCCTAATGGCGGCGACACGGCGGCGTCACAAAACATAAGGTGGCCGTCGCATATGTAATATTATATATAGAATCCGAATTTTTCGATTATTTAGTGTGTAGTCTTTTGGAGTAAAACCTAAACCGAACCAAGGCTGTCTTGTACGATATTTTAGGGTTCAAACCCTATCTTACACCAAGATAAGTGTTTTACTTCATTAATACAATTATGTCTTTGATTATTTGTGTGTATGCTTGCATGTTTTCCATGTCCGCTAATTTACTTGTGTGTTTGCTTAGGAATATGAAACTTAATTATTGAATATTGATTGGTTGTTTCTTATCTTAGTTGATTAATGATCTAGTAATGCGATAGGTCATTCGTTGTGTACTAATGCTTGATTAAATCTTTGTGAACCTTAGAATATGACTCCTTGAGTAGTTGTAAGCTAAACCATCCAAAGAGTGCCTTAGAGTAAGAGTTTATTATCCTAGTGGGTTTTGTAGGCGAGACCCTTTGGTAAGTTCAAAGAGTTAGGGAGAAAGCATACCCTACAACCTTAGACACACAACGCAACTAGGAATAAGGGCGTGACAATTCAACCACCAATAGGAGATAATTAAGGAGTAGTAAAACCTAAGTAAACACATCTTTAAACTATCATACGAGCACACATTAATTAGACATAGACTACATACACCTTAGATTAGATAATTAGATAAGTAGAGTAATCGGTAGCAATACCAACCCCCAAATTCAAACCCGAGATTCGTACCTTTCCTTTCCTTAAAAATATAAAAGATAAAAATAATCTTCCTCAACCACAACCTTAGCGTAGTAACTTCTCACTAGCATTCCTATTCCCTAGAGAGCGATATCAATACCGTGGCTTACCCTAATACTACACTACAACGATTAGGTTCACTTGCCTGGGGTGTTGAAAAACTTGCTCGACGAAAGGAAGTTCCTTTGACCCCGAGCGCGCGTGTGGCGTTATCAAGTTTTGGCGCGCTGCGGGAATAGAATAGCTAGTTAGTAGTCCACCTCGTTTAGGTTTCTTTACTTGATTCCTATCAAGTAAACTTTTTCTCATTTTAGCTTCCTCTTAGTCTATCCCCTTCTTCGTGACCTTTGTTCGTAACCCCATCACTTTTCATCATGGAAGGTGATAACCACCCACCATTCATCAACCCACCACCAATTGACCCGCCAAGAGCCCGTACTCTTGGTGAATACTCGAGACCAAGCCACTCGGGCTATAGGAACACCATTGAGCTTCCGACCAAGCCCAAACTACGGCCTGCGATCCGACACCATCCGGTTGGTGCAAAGCGGATGTGCATTCCATGGACTTCGTTCAGAAGATCCAAATCGACATCGAGGATTTCCTCAAAATTGTCGATTCCATCGACCTTGATGCTACTACTCGGGAGACCACGCGCTGCGTCTCTTCCAATTCTCTCTGGGACCAAGCTAGTAATTGGCTTGGCGACTTCCATGGCTCCATCTCAAGTTGGGATGATCTTACCTCTCGCTTCCTTGCTCAATTTTTCCCACGGGAGAACCACTAAGCTTAGGAATGACATCTTGATGTTCCAACAACGTCAAGGTGAATCTCTCTGAAGCATGGACTCGATTCAAGGACTTACTTCATAAAGTCCTCATCACGGCATTGATCTTTGGCTCCAAGTCCAAATTTTCTATGATCATGTCAACTTCCCCACCAAGCGATCCATTGACCAAGCGGCCGGTGGAAAACTTAGTGATCTCACCGCGGAAGAATCATGGGGTATGATAGAGGACCTCGCCCTCTATGACAACGAAAGTTGGGATGACCCCCGTGAGCTGCCCAAAACCGTTAAGGCAATCTCCTTGCCTCCTTCCGACCGTAGGATGATTGAACTTGAAGATCAAGTAAAATTCCTAATGAGTTCCTACGAAAATCCTAAATCTTCACACCATGTGAACAAAGTTTCTTCCTCGTGTGAGCCGTTTTGTGATCCTCATAACACGCGCACTAGCACTCGATCCCCCGAACATGCTTCCGTTGACTACGCATCCTCGCGTATTAATGGAACGGGAGGAAGATTCCTACAATACCGGACCTAGGAATTTCAATGAAACCGAGAGGCATGGAAAGGCAAGCCCGACTTCTCTGGGACAAACCAAGGAATTCACTTCCAATGATTTTCATGGCCCCACTAACGGTCCTAACCAACAAAACATCGAAGGGATGTTGCAAAACCTTGTTGCATCCCAAGAATCCCAAATAGCTAAGCTCTCGGACCGCTTTAACCAACAACAAGCGAAATGGATAGGAAGATAGACAACCTTTTGAAAGCCATAACTAATAGTGATAGGAAGGTTAATGCTATCTCAACTCCGAGCCTTCGGTGTAGAGATTAAGGACCCAAGTAAGCTAGCTAAGCACGTTCAATTCGTCAATACCATCGCCTTAGTTAAACCTAATGGAACAAATGACGAAGAGGACCATACACTTGAGAATAATGAAACAACCGAGGAAGTAGATGAAGTAGACAATGACTATTTCAATAAGTTTCCTACGGAAGAAGAACTATCTCACCACCCTCACTTAGTGCGTGACCTCCGTCACATGTATGTTAGGAAAAGCCCTAGAATCAAGTTTGGGAACCCTTGGAATCTTAACATACCATGTTGCATAGGACACCTTTTTGTGGCAAAGGCCTACATTGATCGCAAGTCCCCAATCAACATAATGACTAGCACCTACTACAATTGGGTAATGAAGAAGCCTATTCCAACTAGGCAAGACCCCAATGATCCTAATGTTAAGTGCAATTTTCTTGGTAGAATTAAGGGATTGCCCGTTTATGTAGGTAGTTTCACGTTTCCTACGGACTTCATAATTGTGGATGATATTAGCACGACCATAGACCTAGCTTGTCCCATGTTATTCTAGGAAAACCTTTCATAGAAAGCACGGGATGACCTATAATCCCTCGTTAGGAGTAGTGCGATTCAAGGATGAGACCGATGACATAGCTTACCAAATGCCGTTTAAGATTGAGAAGTTTTCATCACTCTCTAATGATGAAAAGGAACTTAAACTGTCGGTCTATTATAGGAATGATGAGGATAGGGAGAAAGGTGTAGATTATGTTATGGCTAAGATTTTGGATTCTATAAGGATTGCTTGAACCTAGGACGAAATATAGGACCAATTGGGAGAGGATGAACTCTTAGAGAGGTGCATCATAGGGCACTTCTACAACATGGAATCCCCCATTAGAGACCGTCAAGGTGGCGGTAATGAAGTAACGTAGGAGCACGACTACGAGTCTAGCTACAAGACTCTTAAATAAAGAAAAGCGCTTCGTGGGAGGCAACCCATGCTTAATTGTTTGCTTGTTAGTGTCATATATCTTTTATTGATTGTTTATTCTCATGTTTAAATTTGTAAAAATGCTTTATTTTGTTTTTAACCTCGTCTTAATTGCATATAAAGGTATTTTACATAAGGGATAAGTGTAGGGAGGATTACACACGTTTTCAAGGAAGCGTAAACATGAGAATAACAATTCATTAAAAGATATATTTGTGTGTTTGTTCGAGTCAAATGCTTGTATCGAGTCATAATGGATGTTTTGCGAAATTTTTCCAGATTCTAAAGATGTAAATTTTCGAATTTTTTCGAAAATCGCAGACCGGTTTTGTCGGGATAACTTTGGCGTCGAGATCGCAACTGACGCGTCGGTCGGGAAGGAGTAAAACAACAGTTACTTTTTCTCGTTTTACGAGCTACTTAAAAATTTTGGAATTTTCGGTCTTAATTTTCCGAAATTTTGTAAACATCCATTCCACAAGCATTATATCCTAGTTTAAATCGAGTCTTATATATATATTACCGCCGATTTTACTGCGAAGGTTTCGTTTGTTTCTTCAAGTGTGCGGGTTTAATTTATCAAGAAGAAGTTACATAAGATTGGAAGGAGCTTTTCACGCATAAATTCTTCTTGGAAAGGATTTAACCACTACTTCACACACGGATCCTACCGAGCTAATCGGGGAGTACTAGTTTCTTTCGTTTTAATTACCTTCCATTATCATAACTTTGATACTTTCGGGAACATTGGGGACAATGTTCGGTTTAAGTGTAGGGAGGAAAATAAAGCGGGAACTTTGAAACTATGCTTATCCTTGATTATTTGCTTTGTCCAATTGTATTTGTGTAATAAACCATGAGAAAATGTCGGTTAGGGTAATTTTGGCACCAAATTTAAAATTTTTCATGACATATAGGAGTGGGCCATTAGTCTTAACAAAAGCGTCTCACGGATAGGAAGTTATATGACTAGCACAAAACCCTTTACCACCTAAATTCCACCCAAAATGTGAGGATCGCCCTTAGATTAGTAGGAATTAAAGCATTCATCTTTAATGCTTAGAGTGTGAACCGGTAGTATATTAGATTCTAGAACTTGTTTTGTGATGCATTCCGAGATCGCTAGTAAGACTACACTTGTGTAGTTAGGAATAACTAAATGATAAGAGGCATTAGGATAACCCTTGTTTGATACCGTAATATAATTACTTCTTCCACATCGGTTGAGTAATTCCCCACACCCTTTGCGTTGTACTCATCTTTAGTACACGATACCCTAGTTAACCCCTCGAGCCTATCCTTTTCGCGGTTCTCGTGATGTTTCGGTTTTCGGAATATCAATGAAAACATTGTTTACACCCCCCCAAATGTACACCCAAATCGCCTTAGCCTACCTTGTATGCACTCACTTTTAGTGCATTATTGTTATCACCTAAACCCTTAGTTCAATTATCTAGTTGCTTGCATGAGTTGCTAAGTCGAGTCATATCCTTTGTATCTGATTTTGGGACGATTGGGATTCATGGGAAAAGTTAAAGTTTATGAAATGACGGAAGGGAGCGTTAAATTCAAATTCCCTTTGTTTGCGTAATAATGTACCCCAAGTGTTTTGATCTTTTCAATTCGGGTCAAATTAGTGTTAGAGTAATAAAAACTCAAGTGTAGGGATGTGCCTATAAATCCCTATCATTTTGATGTTACCGTAGAGGATGGTAGAGTAAAAGTGTATGAAAAAAAAAAAAAAAAAAAAAAAAAAAAAGAAAAAAAAAAAAAAAAAAAAAAAAAAAAAAAAAAAAAAAACGGGCTACCATCCTACATCTATCCTTTAATTTTATGTTTGTTTATTTCAGTTAGCTAGAGTTTAGAGTGTCGAGTCTTGGCTTAGCAACGCCATTCTTCGTATGCTTGTAACATAAGAGATTTTGACTTGCCACCACTATATAGCCTATCCCACCAAACCCTTTGTTTCCTACCGTAAGCCTAACATTACAACCCTTTAAAGACCTCTTTGATAGTCTTTCCTAGGTGCTTACGCCAAAGCGATGGAGGTTTGATCTATTCTCAAGCCTATGGTAATCTATGTACTAGGACCGGTTAATGAGTGTTTATCTTCCATTTCCAATTTGTTATATTTCATATACACCGAGAGAGATGTGAGTATCCAAACACCCCATGTGAGGTGCTAGTATGTAATTTCCGTGCTTGTTATGACTTTCTTGGGGCTTATATGTGTTGTGGACTGTTTTAAACCAATGCTTCATGACCTCTAACTTATAAATTAATTGGCTAAAAGCACATTTGCTTGAGGACAAGCAAATACCAAGTGTAGGGATATTTGATAAGGTTTTAAAGGTACCTTTTGAGGGTCGTTTAAGCCCTTATTTGATCACTTTTGTATCCGTTATTGCTTAATATCGTTCCTTTTCACTTTTAGGTCTCTTGAAGGCAAAATCTTGGAATGGCACTTATTTGGACGAAAAGGCGCGATTATCTGAAGAAAATGGCCAAAGTCGAATCGAGACACTCAAAGTGCTGAAAACATAAGGTGGCGTCGGTGTTAAGTGTGGCCGTCGGAGGATCTTTGTGACGGGACGAAGCCAAAACTCCCATTTTCAAGTGGCGACGTCAAGTTATAAAAGAGTAGGCCGTCGCAACTCGGGCGGCCTAGATGTAATCGAGACGGCGTCGAGAAGGAAGAGGACGGCGTCACAAGCATAAGGTGGCGCCGTCGCAAGTCTAACGTGGCCAAGGCGAAACCCTAATGGCGGCGACACGGCGTCACAAAACATAAGGTGGCGCGTCGCATGTGTAATATTATATATAGAATCCGAATTTTTCGATTATTTAGTGTGTAGTCTTTTGGAGTAAAACCTAAACCGAACCAAGGCTGTCTTATACGATATTTTAGGGTTCCAAACCCTATCTTACACCAAGATAAGTGTTTTACTTCATTAATACAATTATGTCTTTGATTATTTGTGTGTATGCTTGCATGTTTTCCATGTCCGGCTAATTTACTTGTGTGTTTGCTTAGGAATATGAAACTTAATTATTGAATATTGATTGGTTGTTTCTTATCTTAGTTGATTAATGATCTAGTAATGCGATAGGTCATTCGTTGTGTACTTAATGCTTGATTAAATCTTTGTGAACCTTAGAATATGACTCCTTGAGTAGTTGTAAGCTAAACCATCCAAAGAGTGCCTTAGAGTAAGAGTTTATTATCCTAGTGGGTTTTGTAGGCGAGACCCTTTGGTAAGTTCAAAGAGTTAGGGAGAAAGCATACCCTACAACCTTAGACACACAACGCAACTAGGAATAAGGGCGTGACAATTCAACCACCAATAGGAGATAATTAAGGAGTAGTAAAACCTAAGTAAACACATCTTTAAACTATCATACGAGCACACATTAATTAGACATAGACTACATACACCTTAGATTAGATAATTAGATAAGTAGAGTAATCGGTAGCAATACCAACCCCCAAATTCAAACCCGAGATTCGTACCTTTCCTTTCCTTAAAAATATAAAAGATAAAAATAATCTTCCTCAACCACAACCTTAGCGTAGTAACTTCTCACTAGCATTCCTATTCCCTAGAGAGCGATATCAATACCGTGGCTTACCCTAATACTACACTACAACGATTAGGTTCACTTGCCTAGGGTGTTGAAAAACTTGCTCGACGAAAAGGAAGTTCCTTTGACCCCGAGCGGCGTGTGGCGTTATCAATTGACATCTCGATTTGATGTTATGCATTCGTGGCATATGGAGTTTTAAGTGTAAGATTATATGATTATCCTAAATTATAGTAATAGTTAATAGGGTATAGTTTGATCCCGGTAATTACTAATGTTAAGTCCTTAAGTCTTTAAGTTATGAAACTTAAAACCGAGTAACGTAAAAATATAATACTTATAAAAATGCACTTCTCGCAAGTATTGGGTGAATAAATAATTATCGTATCGAAATTACGTAAACCGCCGTAAATATATAACAATATATGTACTAAATAAATCCAAAACATCGGGTAAACTAATAATATAATTTTTATAGCATTAAAATGAGTATAAAAATATATTAGGACAATTTGTCAGAAGTGTCGAATCAATTGATCAAAATAAATGATCGTGTGATAGCGTTCATATAATAAATAAATATACGTTAATGGAATGTGCAAACCTATGGATGAACTGATATGAAAATAATGTTACTGATTATATGTAGACTAACTCTAGTCTATATGAAATATTCACAATGATGTTCCATGAATACGTAGCTAAACCCTCACGGTTACGCGAATTTGATACTTGTAAGCCTAATTTACGAAATGATGAATAATAACCATGAATGGTAATATTTTCAAAGTTTGAGAAATGACCTGAAATAACGATTTGTCACATTTGTCATCTCCTAATTTGTTTTATCACAAAACTTCTCAAGGTTCTAAAGGTGTGGTGGTGATTCCTGTTGGCTCGGGTTTGGTTCGTTTTATAATCGGGTGTTTTAGTGATACTAGTTTCCTTCCTTGTGTCGAGACTCACAATTTATTGTAAGGTTCATGATTCCTCCTATCTTGTATCTATTTTGATTTTTGTTAAAACTAGTAAGTTTGGAATAAGCATAGATTGTTTTGAAACCTTGTGTTATAATCGATCTAAAAACCTATGAATGTGTAACTAGAATGGTTGTTATAAATCTTGTGGTAAGTAAGTAATCATATTTATTTTCATTGGTATTGAATCTGGGAAGTTGGATGTTGGTTGTGACACTTTGTCTAGTTTTCAAAAACTTGTGTAGTAATGTTAATCAAGTAAAACCGGATTTAAGTCGACTCGAGTATTGGAAGAGTGAGAACTTTGATCTCTACTTAACCAACCTCCATTTTCCTCTAGAGTACGTCGAACTAGTAGTGGCCTTGTTTTATTCATGGGACAAGTCGAAACCTCACTATGGTTGTACCACAGTGGCGAGGTCATGGTTAGATCAAAGGGAAAAGGGGAAGTATACATTAAAATTATGTGTTAGTATGAGATTAACTTTCTCCTTAGCAAGGTGATAAAAATGATTTGGGTCGAAAAACCCACTGTGGTTATCACCACAAAGGAATGAGTTTGTTTTCAAAAGTGATTATAATGGGTTAAAAACGGGTCATGTATACTTGCTCCCCGGTCGAGAAGCCTCGACTTCACGGTCTAGGACACGTTATGGTCAATTTGTTTCTCGAGCCTTAACTGTTCGTGTTGAACTCTTGCATCAAAAGAAAAGATACATTAACACTAAGATATGACAATGTAATGTGTTATCTAAAAATATTATGAAATGATTTGGGCCTCAGCCCAGATTTTCAAAAGTACCTAAACCACCTATGGGCCTAAGCCCCTTTCTTGTACCCATGCCACTTCGAGCCATAGCCCCCACAAATTATATATGCACACTATACATTTAAGTCCATATAACATAAAACCAGTAGGGAGAATAACCTGTAAAAGAGTAAATTATTCGCGGATACTCACATTTTCAAAAATATATTTTGCTAAGACGTCTAAATAAAATGTTATAATCCAACCTTTGATAACTAAAAGTTATCTTCCAGTCATAAACAATTTTCGACAAATAAATATTGACTAACTATAAAATTTTAACATATAATAAATTTGAAAGTCTTCAAATTTAAAATGAGTATACTCTAAAACAAGAGACATTAGAAGGTAAATCAACTTTGTTTGATTTGACAATACAATTATGTGTCAACATAAATAAGTATATATACATGTATATACTTACTAGTAAAACCTTATGAATATTTTACCAACAAACTTTTGTCTTAACCATAACGAAAACAAAACTAAATTAACTTTGCCCTTACTTAAAGAAACTTAGGTCTCGTATCTAGGTGCATGTGGTGCAATTCCACAACACTCATTGAATCCCACCTTTGGACTACTTATTGCTAAGGTGAGTTTATAGCCCCACTTATACTTGATAAATTGTTTTATACATTTTGGGGTGAGAAAATATGCAAAACCTTTTATGGACCTGAACTATTGCATGATTACTATTACGTGGTTTAGCCTAAGCCCTTATGTCCCTAGAAATGCCCCATTCATGAACCGTCAATTCCCACTGGGAAGCGCGAATGTTATAAATAGATCTATTGAGGGTGACTCCTCCGTTCGGTTGGCCATACTTAGGTCAAGGAGAAACGTATACCATGTCGAGAATCGAGTGTAGAGGGACAAACACTCGCATTGGGCCCCATAAATTGTATGACTTCATTTAGCATACAGAAATTGTCGTAGTTTCGGTTGCATGAACTTAGTGCTAGCGTAATAGACTTTCATTCATATATCATTATATTCGTTGTAATGATTATATGCCTTTGCTTTGGTCCATACTTACTGTTTTAATTATAAACATATGAACTCACCAGCTTTTTGCTGACTTTTTTAGCATATTTTCTCAGGTGTTTGACTTGTTATCTTGGTTCAAGGCAAGGAGTGGCAATGGTCGTAGTTTTCTTAAAAGAAGTGTTTTGACACATATCGATTTTTTATTTGGACCACAAAACTTATGGGTTGTGCCCTTTTATTTGAACAATGATTGTAAAACAATGTTTTATAACAATTTTATGAAATTAAACGGAGTATGTATTCCGTTCTTTATTACTTGTGTTATGATCTCTGATTTAGTAGCACCCCATGACCCGTATGCTTCCGCTAAACCAGATTTAGAAGTGTTACAGATTGGCATCAGAGCCTAAGTTATAAAGAACTAGGTACATATAAACCCTAAACTATAACTACTTTTACAAAAACATCACTCTACGACCGCCAGTTGTCCGCTTGCCTTATTTGCCAATTTACTTAGAGTTTATTTAAATATGACTGCATGTTATATTCCTATTTACTAATTCACTACCCCATATTTATTATAAGTATTTTTCCATATACTTACACATATGCACCGTCTTGTCATAGACCATGCCTTCACCTGCCATTTACCGTGATGTTCAAGAAAACATCTTACTTGCTGCTCACTCACCTGCTATTTACCAGACTCCACTCATGCCTACAGATCCGTACATCCAAGCTATACAATCAGTTCAGCCAGACACTACACCTATTTCATCTATACCCACCCTCACCACTGCTCCATCTGCTTTGCTGATCCGCATGCGTATAGCCCGCATGTTAGTTAGAGTGCCTGGATATCACGAGCGATATCCGTACCCACCGCATCACCTCCCAAGAGGACCCACATCGCTTATCAAGTCCATCCACTACTCCAAGATCACTATCATCATCATCCACCCAATCACCACCTCATCAAAGGCTCGGAGAGCGGTGACTCTACTCGGAGGAAGACCCGAGGAAGATCCGGAGGAAGACCCGTGAGTCCAGTCCGGTCTATGCCATTGGGGTATTCTGTACTGACATGGAGATGGATACTAGACATGGATAGATCGGGATTGAGCCACGAGATGGCAAGCGATGTAGAGATTGTTCGAGAGTATCCATGAGTTGGGGCGAGTTCAGGAGTGGCTCAAGTATGGGTGAAGATATGGACATTGATTTACCGATGGGATTAGGACAGAGGGCTGCGATGCTCCGCAGTCGAGAGGTTGGTAACGAGGTAGTATGGAGAGATGTTGATTGTCTGATCAGTACTATACCACACATTGCGAGTCCGGAGTACACTCCATCATCTCCATCATTCATACCATCTGCTTTGGATATGGAGCGTCTTGCTCACTCTACTAGTCATGTTGAGACTCTTGTGACAGCATCACCAGGTGATGCACATCCCGTGCCAGATCCACCAGTGTCCTCAGATGGTGAGGAATTGACTCTCACTGAGAGGGTACTCATCCAGCTAGACTCCCATGAGAACTTACTTGGAGTCCATACAGATCAGCTGGAGAGGATTGAGCCAGCCCGTTTACTGGCCTATGAGCAGCATGTTGAGACTCTCGATCGCACTACAGATGTGTTGTTTGAGAGCATTGAGATGGAGAGACGAGAGCGTATTCGGTTGAAGTTTGGGTTTGAGTCTCACTGTGAGGAGATTCGAGAGCTAGATAGCAGAGTGCGGGAGTTTGGTAGAGGACATGCCAGACTACACGGCAGACTAGAGGAGTTAGAGAGAACCCAGTGGATAGCTCGAGACACCGCTAGAGCTGAGTGGCAGAGGACCTCAGTTGTAGAGTCTATGTTAGCCGCCCAGATGAGGCGTATCGAGAGTTTGGAGGCTACTCAGCGAGAGCTTGTTGCCAGCATTGAGCGTTTGCGCGCTGAGCGCGATTATTCTTAGATCTTTACTGTATGTTGTAATACACTAAACTGAGTTGTGACAGTTAGTGTTTGATATGACTCTTGTATTTCAGCTTGTATTTTGTGAACCTTGTAACCAAAATTTCTATCTATGACAAGCTTGATTTCCTATCCGATTGTCCTTTCTTTCATAATTTATTCATGTGTTCAATCTATGATGTTTACACTACTACCTGGTACTTACCTTGTTTAAAAGTTTTATATCTCATCACCCACTCTTAATGCAAAAAAAATACCCCCAAAAAGAAGATCAAACAGGACCAACCGTGGTGGAGCTGCTAATGCTCCTATCCCAGCTAGGGTCACTCGCAACCGAACTACAAACACTGCTACCCCAGCAAGGGTCACACATGATCAAACAGCTGATGCCTCTACTCCAGCTAGAGCTACACCAAATCAACCTACCATGAATCAAACAATGATAGACCAATTGGTCAACGGGCGAGTGAATGCAACTCTAGTCGCGAAAACCACTCATCTATCAAGCCGGAACCTCAAGACCAGCTACTCACAACCGCGACTGTACTTATCAGGATTTCCGAAAAACCATGACTGGAGGTTTTAGTGGAACAGAAGGAGCTGTTGGTTTGACCAGGTGGATTGAGAAACTTGAGACAGTGTTTCGAATCTGTAACTGTGAAGAAGAAGCCAAGGTTAAGTACGCATCTTTTACTTTCACGGATGCTGCTCTAACCTGGTGGAACAACTACTTGAAGTCTGCAAGCATTGATGTTGCTTACGCCATGCCATGGGAAAACTTCAAGGAAATGGTACTCCGAAAGTATTGCCCACACAACGAGATAAAGAAGTTGGAACATGAGTTTTGGAACCTCAAGGTTCAGGGCACTAACATGGATGCCTACAATCAGCGTTTTTAGGAATTGGCTTTACTATGCCCTGAGATGGTTCAGACTGAAACTCGGTTGCTGGAAAGGTATATCGGGGGACTGCCCCCATCCATCAAAGGAAATGTCACTACTTCTAAGGCTGCTGATCTCCATGAGACTATTGAAGTGGCCAACAAACTTATGGATCAAGTGATCGAGGATGCCTTGGAAAAAGTGGTCGACAACAAGAGAAAATGGGATGATCACTCCCGAAGCTACAACAACAATGGGAATCACAGCAACAACAGTGGAAACCACAACAACAACTAGAACAAAAGGCAAAATGTTGCTAGAGCTTATGCAGTTGGAACTGGAGAAAGGAAACCGTATGCAGGGACTCGCCATGTGCAATCGATGCACACTGCACCACAAGGGGCAGTGTACGGTCAAATGCCACAATTGCCAGAAAGTCGGACATTTGACCAGGAACTGCAGGTCCAAATCCTTGGCGACGGTTCAAACAGCACCAGCTCAGGACCCTAAGGCTGCTATTACTTGCTTTGGATGTGGTGAAAAGGGGCATTACAAGAATGAATGCCGGAAACCCAGAAGTCAAGGCAACGGAGGAAATCAAGGTAACCGAAGTAACCAAGGAAGCAAGGGAAATGGCAGGATTCAGGGGAATGTTGGACAGCAAGACACTCAGGGAAATGGTGGAGGAGCTCGTGGAAGGGTCTATGCAGTGACCAAAGTGGAAGCTCAGGAGGACCCGAATGTCGTGACGGGTACGTTCCTTATAAATAACCGTTATGCATCCATATTGTTTGATACGAGGGCGGATAGGAGTTTTGTCTCTAATGCATTTAGTCCACTACTCGATATTGCCCCGACTACTTTAGACAATGCATACAATGTAGAACTAGCTAACGGTAACATAGAAAAGGTAAATACCATCTTAAGGGGGTGCACGCTAAATCTGTTAAACCACCTATTCAACATCGATCTTATGCCAATAGAACTGGGCAGTTTCGATGTTATCATCAGGATGGATTGGTTGTCAAAATACCATGCCACCATCATTTGTGACGAGAAGCTCGTCCGACTACCCTATGGAAATGAAGTCCTAACTGTGGAAGGAGACAGAAGTGATAGAAGAAACGCGTCAAGTCTAAACATCATTTCTTGCACTAAGGCGCTGAAGTGTATCGAGAAGGATGTCACCACTTCCTAGCACAAGTTACCGGGAAGGAAGAAATGGAAACGGTAGAAAAACGTCTGGAGGACGTGCCAATAGTGAGAGAATTTCCAGAAGTCTTTCCTCGAAGACTTACCAGACTTCCGCCACCGCTGTGTCGAATTTCAAATCGATTTAGTGCCCGGTGCCGCACCGTGGCAAGAGCACCTTATCGACTAGCTCCAACAAAACTACAAGAGCTATCAAACCAGTTGTCGAACTTGCGAAAAAGGATTCATCGACCGAGTTCTTCACCATGGGAGCACCGGTTCTGTTCGTCAAGAAGAAGGATGGAACTTTCAGAATGTGCATAGACTACCGTGAGTTGAATAAGCTGACCATTAAGAACCGTTACCTACTTCCAAGAATCGATGATTTGTTCGATCAACTTCAAGGTTCGAGCGTTTATTCAAAATTGACCTAAGGTCCGGATACCATCAACTAAGAGTTCGGGGAAGAAGATATTCCCAAGACCGCCTTGTAACTCGTTATGGACATTATGAGTTCCAAGTCATGCCTTTTGGGTTGACCAACGCACCACCGTGTTCATGGACCTCATGAACCGGGTGTGCAAACCATACTGGACAAATTGTAATTGTTTTCATTGACGATATCTTGATTTATTCCAAGAGCGTGAAAGAACACGAGGAACATCTTAGGTTGATCTTGGAATTGCTAAAGAAGGAGGAACTGTATGCTAAGTTCTCGAAGTGCGAGTTTTGGATATCAACTGTGCAATTTCTGGGTCATGTAATCGACAGTCAGGGTATTCATGTAGATCCCGCAAAGATCGAGTCAATAAAGGATTGGGCGACACCCACAACACCTACTGAAATACGCCAATTCTTAGGACTTCGCTGGATACTACAGAAGGTTTATTGAAGGCTTCTCAAAGATAGCGAAGTCTTTAACCAAACTAACCCAGAAAAACGTCAAGTTTGACTGGGGAGAAAAGGAAGAAGAAGCTTTTCAACTCCTTAAGGAAAAGTTGTGTAGTGCACCTATCTTGGCCCTACCCGAGGGTAGTGAAGACTTTGTCATTTATTGCGAAGCTTCACACAAGGGGTTAGGAGCGATGTTAATGCAAAGAGAGAAGGTAATAACATACGCCTCTCGCCAGTTGAAAACCCATGAGAAAAACTACACAACGCACGACTTAGAATTGGGATCGGTTGTGTCCGCACTCAGAATTTGGAGACACTATTTTTATGGCACGAAGTGTACTGTGTACACCGACCACAAAAGCCTACAACACACTTTGGACCAAAAAGAACTGAACATGAGACAACGCCGGAGGTTGGAATTGCTTAGCGATTACGACTGTGAGATTCGCTACCACCCGAGTAAAGCTAATGTGGTTGCTGATGCTCTCGGTAGAAAAGAGCGACCAAAACCCCTTAGAGTCAGATCTTTGGGTATGACAATCGCTTCACCTCTTCCATCCAAGATTCTTGAAGCTCAATCAAGCACTCAAAGAAGAGAATCGCCAAATGAGAACCTTTACGGAATGCCGAAAGTGAAAATGGATTCGTAAAAGGTCGGATGGAATCTTGTGTTTTAAGGATCAAAGTTGATTCCATGTTATGGAGGAATTCGTGATATCATTATGCACGAATCCCACAAATCTAAATACTCCATACACCCAAGGTCCGACAAGATGTATCTAGATCTGAAGAAATTGTACTGGTGGCTAAACATGAAGCCGACATTGTGACCTATGTTAGTCAGTGTTTAACCTGCTCAAAAGTCAAAGCCGAACACCATAGACCCTCAGGTCTACTGGTGCAACCCTAAATTCCCGAATGGAAATGGGAACGCATAACGATGGACTTTATTACCAAGCTACCAAAGACCTCCAGTGGCTACGACACTATTTGGGTAATAGTTGATCGTCTCACCAAGTCAGCCCATTTTCTACCAATAAAGGAAAATGACAGCATGGACAAACTCGCACGATTGTATTTGAAGGAAATCATCGCACGTCATGGCGTCCCGATCTCCATTATCTCAGATAGAGATAGCCGTTTCACTTCAAATTTCTGGAAGTCACTCCAAGATGCTTTAGGATCTAACCTGGACATGAGCACCGCTTGCCATCCTCAAACTGATGGACAAAGCGAAAGGACCATTCAAACTCTACAGGATATGCTAAGAGCATGCGTGATAGATTTTGGAAATGGTTGGGATAGACATTTGCCATTAGCCGAATTCTCGTACAACAACAGCTATCACACAAGCATCAAAGTTGCATCATACGAAGCACTCTACGGTCGAAAGTGCATATCGCCCGTGTGTTGGGCCGAAGTCGGAGAAAGTCAACTTACTGGTCCGGAGCTAATTCAAGAGACTACTGAGAAGATAGTGCTAATCAAAAACCGACTGCAAGCAGCACGTGATCATCAAAAGAGCTACGCAGACAAAAGACGAAAGCCACTTGAGTTCCAAGTGGGAGATAAAGTCATGCTAAAAGTTTCACCATGGAAAGGCGTAATCCGTTTTGGAAAACGTGGAAAGTTAAATCATCGTTACATTGGACCTTTCAAAATTCTCGCAAGAATCGGGCCGGTAGCCTACCTACTCGAGTTACCACAAGAGCTCAACTCTGTGCATAACGTGTTTCACGTTTGCAACTTGAAGAAATGTCTTTCTGACGAAACTCTTGCTATACCAATGGTAGAAATCCAAATCGACGAAAGGTTGAACTTTATCGAGGAACCCATTGAGATCATGGATCGAGAAATCAAATGGCTCAAGCAAAGCCGCATCCCTATTGTTAAAGTCCGTTACAACTCTCCATCAAGATCATATATGACAAGTCGCCACCAAGAACAAGTATTGACATAACCAAATAACACTTATCACACAAGCAAATGAAATAAATGTGTATGACCAAAAGCACTACAACGATTGAATATAAGCACAACACAAGCATATACATAAGCATATAACATCATCCCAACAATCACATAAGAATCTTAAAGAAAACGCACAAGGGAGACCATGAAAACACACATATGCACCATCAATTCCAACTCAAGATACCCTAAATACAACCAATTCAATATCAATCACTCCCATTAAACAAAACCACAAACTAACCTAGATATGGAATCTATCGTCGAAGATGAATCAATCGGTGGGATCTGTTAATAGAGGTGTGTTAGAGGGCATTAGACACAAAAGATTCGAAACAAAACTTTAAAGGAAACTTACCACACTCAAGTCGCTTCAAAACACGTTAAAGAGAGAGAGAGAGATGATAGAGATTTTGAAATATTTCTAAGTGTGACAAGTCGCTAAGCCTAAATACTAAACACAAGTATCACGAATTGACACATTTAGTCCTTCTACTTGGCCTAATTGAGACAAATCGCCACACCGTGATCGACAAGTCGCTAAGGCCTAAGTACTACTCACAAGTATTACAGCTTTGACACATTTAGTCCTTCTACTTGGCCTATTTGAGACAAATCGCTACGCCAGATTGAGACAAGTCGCTACCGTTTAAGAACCATTCTCAACTTTCAATAAATAACACATTAGGTCCTTGTATTATGATTAATAGAGACAAGTCCTACCTATCTTAGTATCACACATAAACTTGTATTATTGACACTTTCAGTCCTTGTACTTAACAAATTGTATGCAGATACAATGGATAAGAGGCATTCATGTAAAGAATATGACAAGTATCATTCAAGACATAACATGGACAAACCACCTAGCACAAAGTACATAAAGAAGCATGATTTAGCATAGAATTAGTCATTCCAAGTAAAGTAATCATCCAGCAGCAATCCAGAGAGTACATGACATTCTTATACTCATACCAGAGACAAGTTGAAAGATTCTCACCTCAATCAATGTCATGAATTAAGAGTGAGTGAACATTGATTGAAATGCAATCCCCAATAAAGTAGAAATTGTAGCTCTTGTTGAACTTCATCTAAAGACCCGTGTCATTATTGAATGACATTCCTAGGATCGTAGATGTTATCGATACCAAGAGATACATCTTTTATTAGATTTTATATAAAATTTTAACTTTAATTTTATGTAGAAATTTAAATATATAAAATTTAATTTAAATTTTATTTTAATTATTAGTAAGTTACGAGTTACGAGTGAAGCGATTAGAAGTCATAGTGCGAACAGATCAACATTGACAAGCAGCACTTCCTTGATAATTTGCCTTGATCGCTTGGAAACCAGGTCATGATAGAGTTGAGCATTGTACACGAAAAGGCCGAGGAAAATTTGCACTAGTAGCACATGTAGTATTGTTAGTGATGAGCTTGTATCCTCATCTTTGGATATTAAACATTCGAGCTGGGGTATCATTGATGGGAATCCTTTAAGTCCAACATTCTTGAAGATTTTCCTGTGGCATCCACCCAAGACAAGATCTAGGTGAGTAAGTCCGTTTGGATCCTGTGAACTTAAATAATCTACCAAGAGGAATCCACTTAAAACAACTGCTATCGAGTTAGATCCTTTAGTTTCGGAAGAAGATGTACCCAATTCCACTTACGAACATTGGTTCTTTGTAATTAGTTTGTTTCTTAGGGGTGGTCACCATTTGATGCTTCTTATATGGGCTAGATGATCTCCTTAAATCCTTAATCTTAGAGCTTTGATCATTCTCCTGAGTAACGTCCTTTATCTTAATGGAATGACTTAGTGAAGTGACTGGTTTTGACAAAACAGTATTCTCATCAACCTGGGAGGCAAGCATGGTTTTTGAGGTCTTAAACCTTTCTGTTTTAAAAGCATTGGGCTGCTTAATTACATGTCGTTCTGTGGTATTATGTAAGGTTGGCTTCCCCAAGGTTGATGGTTTTGCAAACTTAGTGTTCACTCTATTTCCCATATTTTTTCTAAGCTCATTTTTTAAAGCAATAATAGTGAAACTCTTTTCCTGAAGTTGATCTTTGAGTTCATCAATTTTGCTATCAAAGAGTTTGTTTGTTCCATTGACTTAGTTCTAGCTTCTTTGTGAGTCACTTAGTTCTATGTGATGCTTTCTCAAAGACTCATTTTCCTTTAGTAAATTGGCCACACAAACGCTAATTCATCATTTCTCATTGAATATCATCAATAACATTAACATCGAATTACTTGTAACCAAATTACTTTTCACATGCATATTAGAAATATGTTTCTTCAAATTGTTGATAGTCGAGTTTTTGGCATCGTTTGAGCTTTTAAATTGTTTATTTCAAAAATCACGAAATTGAGGAATTCGGATTTTACATGGTTTCTTACTTTGAAATCTCCTCCTTTCTTTGTATTGCAATTTCAAGTGAAATGCAATGTTTTCAAGTTTTGAGAATTTGTTTGAAAGTTCATCAAAAGACTTTTTATCAACCATATCATTTGTTTTGAAATTATAAGACTCGACCTCAACCAAGGAACATTTATCGAATCATGTTCATCATTAAGATCAGTATGCTTAGGTACATTGGCGGATGCACCATGTTGAGCGCTTAAGGTACCTCATCACATGACACTGTTCATTTATCCGCAGTGATATCTTCATTCACATCATGCCAAGAGTCATTTGAGCTCTTTGGTGTTTCAAGCTTATCGACTCTGAGCCTCAGTATTCGTGTAAGGGTTTCATCATCCTTTGTTGTATCGATATTCGCATTGACATCACCCGACCTTTCAATTGAAACATTACCCGACTTATCACAACTTTCACTTAATTTCACGACACTCATTCAAATTATCATCCTCTTGACAGACTTCCTTAATGTACTTTTCCACATTATCCATAAGTTGGATAAATGTATTGAGGAACTCATGAATTTCCATTCCAGTCACGTGTTGATCGAAGTCTGCGGAATATTCCCCATTGATGAATGGCTGAAATTGGTTGTGGATTACCTGAAGTGCATCATTGGAATCATCCTTTAATACCTTCCTTTTGGTAATTTGAAGCTTCAGTTGTTCTAAGTTCAGCAGCAAGGTTCTTGTCAATGTAGGTAAGTCCTGGCGGAAGAGAGCACTACATGTTCGATCCCCAGTTGTGGATAACAACTGTATGAGGTGCAGATGAAGTAGTTGATAGGGCTCAATGCTTCATTCCATTTGCTTTGCATCATGTATCATTAAGTGTGGTTCTTTGTTATTTGACTCAGAATGTGAAGTGTTTTGATCATAATTTGCTGAATCAATCATGGTTAGACTTTCTGAATAGCAAACACTTTCTTTGTTCTGTGAGGTATCATAGAGTTTGAGCACTTTGGAAATTAAAGGGTCAGTGGTGTAAGACATTTTGTTGATGGATATTAGGCACAAGTCGCTTGGATAAATTCACCAAGTAGCTAAAGACCTTGAAGACAAATCGCTTCTCACACAGTCGCTAGGTATACAAATCGCAGAAGTGCAAATCGCTAGAGACAAATCGCTAGAGATACAAGTCGCTAGAGAAACAACTCGCTAGGTGGACAAGTCGCTAGGGACAAATCGCTAGAGCACAAGTCGCTTCCACAATAAAGTCAAGTCAAGAACGTGAGACAAATCGCTACGATGACAAGTCGCTAGCCAAAGCAGACGACCACTTTGTACTATTTGTCGCTTTGTCTCAAAGACAAATCGCTAGTGCTCAAGTCGCCCACAACAAAGACAAGTCATTGAAGAAAGTAGAGACAAGTCGCTACTAAGAACTCAAGTCAGAGACACAAGTCGCTGGGTAGAAATAATCAAAACAACACTTTTCAATCCAAAACTACCCAACCACATTGATTCAAGCCTTCCAAATCAAAACCTAAGCACTTATGATGATTATAAACACAAAAGTACAATCAAAATTCAAACTTTAACACTAGAAATGGTCCAAAAGATGCAAATACCACTAAACTTTTTCAACCCCAAAAACCATATAAAACCACTAGAAATTCAAGAACATGTAAGAGAGATGATCAAACCTGGCTCTGATACCATTTGTAGCATATTGGATTTCACTAACACATCAAACATGAAAAATATGGGCGTATGAATATATGGTTTTAGAGAGAGAAAGTGGAGTGCTCTAGAGAGATAAAACAAGTGAAAGGTTAGATTACTCAATGAACATCCAACCCTCTCCCTTGTGGGGAGAGGGCTATTCTACATAGTATTACTCCCTCCTGGCATGGATCGTGCATACAATGGGTAAACCCGTCCTTCCTCCACGGTGTTGCACTAGACTAAACTACGCTAATAACTAACTAACAAATAACGTAATAAACGATATGTCTACGAGCTAACTTAAGCTAGACTATATTTGGGGTGACCGATGCTTCACTATAGAATTTCCAATTCCTAACAAACTAGTACAAAGATCATGTGAAACTTTACAAGAGCTTCAACAATAATATAGATTTTGTAACTTGAAAATCAAAGCATGTATTCTTCAAAATAAAGTGGTTTGGCTGGTTTTTGGATGAAAAAAATGGAAAGGATTGAGCTTGGTATTTATAGTACAAAGAGGAGGTTAGTTACCATTTATATTCCATGGTTAAAAAGTGAACACATGGTACTAATATGGACTTATGGTTCATCACCAAGCCACCAAGACTTGGTGAATCACCCAATGTGTCATTCCATATGAGTCAATGGTGACTAGGGGTGTCAAAATCCGACCGGACCCGAACCGAATAAGGATACTCGGTTCGGGTTACTCGGGTCAAATCTAATTCGGGTGAATCGGGTCAACCCGATTAACCCGAATCTGAACTAAGTCGGTATCGGTTTCAAAATACTTTGCTTATTCGAGTTCAATTTAACCCGACTAACCCGAGTTAGGATTTTTTTTTTTTTTTTTTTTAAGAAAACTTTCTCAATCTTTATTTAATTTTAATTGTTAGATGTATTCTTTAAAAGTCTCATTAATGTTGTTTTAAAATATGTTTAAAGGCATTTATATGAGCGTTGAATATGCATGCATTACACATATATGAATTAAAACCTTATATTTGATGGTGAAAGACAATTTTAAATTTTGTGGGTGAAATTTATTGATAGAGCATATGTAATGGAGCCACTTAAAATTAAAACTCGATTATATATTGATTAACTTAATTTGGACGGACTAAACAGTTATAGAGAATTTCATGTTTTCAAAGAAAAGAGATAAGCGGGTTAGAGCGTGAGCGGTTTCTTTCTATTTTATAGGGAACAAAAAAACAGTTGTATCAAAAAATATGTAACAAACAAATGCAACAAAAAAAATGTGTCATTTATACATGTGTTGTTTAAGAAATTAAATTCTATGATTTTGTAAATGGTACAGACCCGAACCCGACTTGACCCGACCCGATTTGACCCGAACCCGACTAACCCGAGTTCAAATAGGGTCGGGTTCGGGTATATTATTTTTAGCCTCGACCCGACTTGGACACGACCCGTTTGACCCGAACCCGACCAACCCGACCCGATTAACACCCCTAATGGTGACTAGAAGAGTTTTGATTTTATCTTGATTTTATCAATATCTGTACTAATTATTAACTTATAAAATGAGTGATAAGTTAATGAATCACGTAAAGGTGTTAAATCAAAAACGCAGGTTTAAACGCGTAAACGTAAAATGTATGAAGTTTACGTAAAATAAGAAAAGTAAAATGTAAATTTTCTAATATGATTATTATGAACCTAAAAGGTTTAAAATGTCTAGACGGGCCTAGTCTAATGTCGGTTGGTGTTAAATGCTCGTTAAACCTAAACCGGAAGTGTTAAAAATCAAATGATGATTTTATGGTCAAAGGAGCAGGGAATTAAGTTTGAATTTTCTAAAATGTAAAATTATCTAAACGTCTTAGAAAATGCGGTGCATGTATAGGTCGGTCTGTATATAAGTAAAATGCTTAAAAGCGTGAGTTTAGACTCGTAAAATCTGAGTATATTTGGTAACATTTGAAATTAAATTTTAAAATTTAATATATTGATTATAAGTGAACTAGAATTAATCTAATGTAATAAAATATTGTAGTCGGTTTTAATTCACGCGAGATGTTTAAATGGCTTAGACCAAAACGTAAATGTAAGACACGTTTCTTAATAACTTTTATGAAAATGATCCGAAGAGTGTCAAACTTTCATGTCATCATGGAAATAGGTTAACTTATGAGAATGAAAATAAAAATAAGAGAGTGAATAGTAAAATACCGGGATGAATAGTAACCTAAAAATACAATTGTTACTGCTAATCTGTTATGTATGAAGACTAAACACTTTGATATTGATATGCATTTGGTATGGGAGAAAGTAGCCGGGTTGATAAGGATTGTGAGCGTTGATTCAAAGGATCAAGCTACGATGTTTTAACCGGGGCCAACATGAATTTATGGTTAAAAACTTAGCATGATAAACTTTATTGTTTCATAAGTTTGAGGAAAGGTGTTAAAATTATAACATCATTTAGCAAACTTATGAAACTTAAAGGTTTAAAGTGAAAATGTTTTTAGTCTTTTTTAGCTAACTCTTAATTTTGAATATGTT
This sequence comes from Chrysanthemum lavandulifolium, assembly GCA_022545495.1. Classification (NCBI taxonomy): domain Eukaryota; kingdom Viridiplantae; phylum Streptophyta; class Magnoliopsida; order Asterales; family Asteraceae; genus Chrysanthemum; species Chrysanthemum lavandulifolium. The sequence continues at coordinate 223,346,935 of CM040240.1, read as the reverse complement.
TTGTAGTGTTGTGATTGTGCAGGGACCAATGTGAAACAATTTCCTTCAGCAAAAACAATCCACAAATCTTTATCAAAGACGTTGGTAGTAAACTGATTAGTCGATGGTTCTAGTTTGCATAAAGTTTGGCCTAGAAACAATTAAAATTAAGCAATGGCAATGAATCGATTAATCGAAAGCAAGAATATTGTTTGGGCAAATTAATACATTATGATTTATCTCAATCAATATTAGGGTTTGGAGTTGTAAGACAATGCAAGGAAAAAGTGATTAATGTGTGATAAACAACAAGGGTATAATTGACATTTCATATTCAAAATATAATCGTCATGTATTTTAAAGTAAAAAATATAGATAAAACAATGATTTGGATGGGTTAGCCGGTCTAAAAGTCAGAAGAGAACACTGTGCAAAGGGGTATTCGTATTACTCAAGGTGGCAGATCAAAATGTTAATCGAACCCGTTTGCAACCACTTAACTAAAAACCAATTATCTTAAAGGAAGAAAACAACTTAAAATGCTTTAACTAGTTACAACAGAAGAATCGATCAATTATTCTAGATTCACTTAGTCGATCTAAAAACCCCAAATTTGAAAAATTAGGGTTTCCAAGAAATCAACCAAGAAACCAACCATTAATCATTAATATTTTATTAACCACCACCAAAACCTCTGAATCGCACGAAACAAAACCCCAAAATCTAGAGTTTCAAAAAAGCCCTAAATCTTCAATTAACCCAATAATCAACCGGATCCAATAGCCAAGCGTTGAACAAACAACTCTAAACTAAGATCCACCAAGAAACCCCAAAACCAATCTATCGAACCTGGGCTCGATAACATGTAAAATGGTACCAAAGACACACTAATATATCAAATCACCCAACCAACCTCCCATTGGTGATCTTTTATTAATACTAATATAGTAGATTAGTCCACAAAACATGTGCTTACCAACAATACAAAAGCGGATTGTCCCCAACATGTATGCAATCCAAAAATACAATCACTCACACTTACAAAACCGTTGACTAACTACAAGATACAAACCAAACTATAGATCTGAGATGATCTAAACTAACATGAATAAAACTAACAACCACTAAGGTATGCGATGAAAACCGAGAGACCAGGAGAAAATCATGAGAGAAACCAGAGAGAAAACTCATGAGAGAAACTAGAGAGAATGAATAAGCGCACAAACCCTAGATGATAGCGACCTTATATGGCCCAATATTACACTTTGGTCCGTGCACAATCACAAAACTACAAAATACTCAAAGTTGAGAGTTATAAAAGGACTAAGAAACATTTTCACCTTAAACCTTTAAATTTCATAAGTTTGCTAGATGATGTTATAATTTTAACAAATAGTTTTTGCAATTTACTCTATTAGTTATTTGTTTGTGGTTTGAGAGTTTAGATTATAATCATTCTATAGGTTGTTACTTGTTATCATGTGGAAATTTAGTGTTTCCGTTATAAAAAGCAAACTGGAGAAGCTAAAAACTTTTATTATTATTATTATTATTATTATTATTATTATTATTATTATTATTATTATTATTATTATTATTATTATTATTATTATTATTATTTTATAAATTGAAAAAAGGAGGTAAATGTTAAGGATGTACTAATCTAGTGAAAGGTGAAAATCCTAAATGTTTTTGAAGTTGATCATCGGAGATGTTTCTTTCGGGGTTATAAGGAAGAGGAAGAGGCATGGCGTGGATCGAATGGAAAAAAGTTTTATCTCCTATTTGAAAAAGGATGTTTGGGTATAGGTAGTATTCGGCCAAAAAATCTCGCCCTTCTTGGCAAATGGTGGTGGCGGTTTTATTCTGACCTAGATGCATTATGGTGCAAGTTTATTAAGTGCTTTTATGGAGATGATGGGAGTTTGTTTTCGGTGTAGGGACAATTTAAAAGGGTGTTTGGTGAAGTATCATCTCCATTGGTAATGTAATAGATAATTTGATGTCTGTTCTCAAAATCAATTATCGTGAACCGGGCAACGGCGATTCGATTCATTTTGGCTTGATCGTTGGCATGAATCGTGCACCCGTTTGTGTGAATCTTTTCCCGGATATTTGCTCTAGAGGTTGAGAAACATTGCAATATTAGTGATATATATGTTTTGAGAGATAAGCGGTGGCACACAACTTGGTGTTGAGACATGAACCTCTGGTCAATCTTGTGATGAACTTATTAATGTCTCGCCTCTAATTAGTTCATGTGGGTATCTCGTGGATATGACGGATGGAAATGGACCTTGGATATAACCAATGGCTTCTCCATCAAACGATTATCATTCTTAATTGATGACAACCTTCTTTCCTCCAACTTAAGCAAAAAGTTTGAATGGAATCGTGGATTCTTCGAAGGTAAACATTTTTGTTTGGTGCGTTTCATGATCGTCTCTCACCGTTAATCTTGATGATCGTGGTATCGATGTGGATACGATTATGTGCCCGTTGTGTCAAGAGCAAACCGGATCTACTCACATTCTTTCGGTTGTCAACGAGTAAGACTTATTTGGTATAAGAACTTTAGTCGGTGGGGTATAAATCCTCCACCAACAATCACTATGCCTGGAATCCTCTCTACTTCTTTCGTTGGCAGTAGGCGGAAATCATTCATCAAAGTTTTCAGAGGGGTATGTGTTTGTGCGATGTGGAGTATTTGAAGTTTGAGAAATTGTTATGTCCATGAGAGGATTGAAAAAAGGCACGTTATTCTTCATGAAGATGTTTTTGCAAAAATCCAATCATTGGCTCTGCTTTGGATATCAAATAGGTGCTCTAATGGAAACTTTGATTGGGTTTCATGGATCACTAACTCGACGGATTTTGACCTTGGCTGATTTTTCTTGTGTTTTTTATTGCCGGGTATTTCTTGATTGTCTTAATATAGTGTGTTTTTCTAGCGTTTGTCTATATGTATTGGGTTCTCTTTCGGCCTTTAAAAAAATGTTTTTTTCAAATAAATAAAATAAACTACTCTAATACTTAAGCTTCATGACTCAAAAATTCTCACCAATACATATATAAGTGTCAAAATGCGTGATGGACCTACACTATATAAGATGGTCTTGGGGAATTGCAAAATCAAACCTTTGTAAGTTGTGTGTTGATAAAATTTGGGACCTACTTTAAATTTAGATTGGGAACCACACAGCTAAAAAGAAGAGAGAGACGAAAAATTGAGTAAAGAAACAACTGAAAACAAATATTAGAGCTTACGTTTATGGAGGTTATGAGGTTATGTTTATTTGGGTAGAGAAGATGACCCAGATTCCTAAGCCCTTTTTACTTTATTCTTAAGTCCTTATGTTTGTTGTAAATTCTGTTTTAACCCCCGCACTTTATGATATACCAATTCATTTTATATTTTGAGATATTTAATTTAAACAATCGAGCATAAAGCAGTGTATTATTATTTAACGTTTAGAAATGTTGCATAAAGTTAATCACTAAGTCAAGTATCCATATTATCGAAATAATCAACTCAAAATTAGTGGAACTCTACACATTTAATAACCTAATGCCATTATGTGCTTACGACCTTACGTCAAAGTGAAACGGTTGATGTTTTTAGAACAAGTGATGGTCTATAAAATAGTTCCGTATATATAAAATGAAGCAAGGTATTAACAAGTAGGCAATTATATAGACTCAATTGTAAACAGTTTGAATGCTCATTATCTAATATGTAGCGTTTGATTTATTGTTTCATTAACGTAGTTGTATTGAATTGGATCCAACCCGCTTGACCCGACAACACATTGATCGTGTAATAGGTTTACCTTTTGATCTTTTTGTCTTAACTATTTCATTTGGAGGCCGGCTATTTTGGGCTTGGTGGAGTCATGCTAACGAAATCAGTTATTCGTTAACTTTTGTATGAGTTTACTCACGACGATGAATAAGGTTAAGATATTACATATGAAAGTGAATAAGGTTTCATTAAAGTGAGTGCTATACATGAACAACATGCAATGAATTTGTATATTTAAATGACTTACATGTGATTCCAATGACCAAAAGGCAATAATTGCTTACTATAATCCTTTTTACCCTTTCATATTATACTTTTCCCTACAAAAGTTTGGATCTTACAACATTTTTTAAACTTTCACCATTCAAAAGTTATTTTAAAGTTGGTTGCTTTTATTCATTAGGATTGTCGAACTAACACTTTGTTTTTAAACTCTATGAAGTATGAATTTTATATACTTATTTTATTTTATTATCTAAAAATTCCTATTGGGTATCATTAACAAGAGAAAAGACAAACCAATCATGCTTGGGTTATGTACACATTTGTCCATTAGTGTCACTAATTGCACAATTAGTGTATTTAATTAAGTTAATAATCCTCCAATTATTAAGATTCTATTTCCTATCAATCTTTAAATTCCACCGCTACTTATATTTGGTCAACAACAATTTACAACTCTAAAATTTCTAATGGTACTTGAGTATATTTTTTGAGTGCGAAAACCGTATAAACAATCATATAGCCAACGATCTTAACAAGCATCCAAAATCAAATCATATGATAAGTTGGTTAAAAGTTGGTTTGGTAGTCACTAAGTATAAAAGAGAGACCATATCCATGCTTGCTTATCTTATATCATACCTAGAAAGTTCTTTTAACATTGATAATTGAGAAAACATGAAACAATAACAAAAGAGAATGTTTAGTGTTATATCTAGCGTTATAAAAGACACGTTATGACGGCGTTAAAACATCACTAAAATGTGAGGCGTGACATCTACGTTACGCAATAAACTAAGTGTTGGCTCACAGGTGTGGCGTGAGATGAGGCGTGAAAGATCGAATTGCGCTGGCTGCGGGCGTCTTTTCCGAATTTAACTTCATGAAAAGGTTTTTGCAAGAAATGAAAAGATTATAATGTAAGGATAATTTCTGACTTAATTTCTTATATTAACTTTTTATAAATTCGATATATATAAAATATGATATAATATATAAATATTTAAATATGTTCATATTTTCTCTTGCTTTAAGTTTACACTTTAGAAAATGATATAAGCCATCATACTTTTAAGATGTGAGACTTGGCCAACGCCTGCCACACAACACATCACGTTATTTATAACCTTATTATATCTTTGTCAATAAATGTGTTCAAATATGAGTTACAAAACTTGAAAAAAAAAAAAAAAAAAGAATAATACTAAAATGAATATGATGATTTATTACTAATAATGATATATGGTTGATATAGTTGTTAAATTGAAGGACCACACGGTCTCAAGGACAAACAATGATGACCCCTTGTACCATGTTGTATGTTCATGGGAAAGAAACAATAAAAGGTTAACACAAAACTAATGGCTAAAACAAACACCATAATTTGGGGTTTTAGATCATTTGTTCTAATTATTTTTCCTACATTTATAAGAAATTAGACAATTCTTCAATCATGATTAAAGTTTATAAAAATTTGTAATATCTCAAAACATCATAATTTACAATAGAACCGGATTATTTCATACCTCGTCCATTTCTTGAAACAGGATATGCTGATCCCTCATTTTTGAAACATAATATCCAAAGGGGCTCCGAGAGTTCATGTGGAACACATGGACTTTTGCCACGTAGTGCAAGTTTTTGTCAAAAATCTTATTTTTTTTTTTAAATAAATTTGGTTCTAAAATTTTATGTTACTTGTTTGATTTTGTCAATTATTTAAGTCATATAAAATTTGTGCACCTAGTCTATATGTAGTCTGGCGAGGCGGACGGAGGGTTCCCGAGTTCACAACAACCGATGGTTATTTCACGCCTAGTGTCAATTTTCGCTAAAATCCGAGATTTTCAAATGAATCGGTCCTAACATTTTATCACATAAATCATGTCTTGCTTAGTTAATTAGTCCACTAATATGTCAAATGAAATACACGTCTTCTCGGTTTGCTTACTAATTTTAATGTAATATTTTCCTTTAATTCATTTTTATTTAAATTATACCCGTAAAAAAGATTATGTACCTGATGACTTAGAGTTTTGGGATTTGTTTACCGTTTTACAACTCCTATAATAACAAAACAAAAATGCTAAAATCTCCTACAACTTCTTCTTACAAAACATCTTACTCACATGATCCTAACAAATGTCAGAAAGGACGGTTTAGATGCAGAGGGAAAATGAGTGAAAAAAACTATATAATGTTATTGTGTTTGTAGGAGGATTCGTTAAATGAAATGATAAGAAGTTGTAGCAAATCTCTTAACAAAATGTGACGACTCTTATATAAACCTTAATCTTGAAGGACTTGCGAAAGAATACATAACTTTGTGTAGAGAAATCAAAAGTGTTACAAAATTAAATTATTAAAAGTGGGAATTTGAGCATGTTACAATAATAATGATAAGTGGAATCATGTGTTTATAAAATTTTGATTGTAAGTAGCATGTGACGATGGTAATGACGTTATTGAACCTTAAAATTATAGAGTTTAAGGTTTTTATAGATTTGTTAATGAATTAAAGTTGATTAACTTTAGAGTTCTAAATTACGATCGTACTCTTGTTTGCTGTATAACCATTATGCACTTACACTATAGATGACTGGTTTAACTAATCATGTTTAAGGGTTTTTTGTCGGGTACAGTTTTAAAGCGCCTCTTTATGTTTTGGAAAAGACGCTAATAAGTGACAACGTTGGCTGATATACATGTCTCACTTTAAAATAATATGTAAAATACAATATTTAATCTGGAGCATTATTATATCCTCCTACTTAATCTTCTTACTCATCTTCCTACTCACATGATCATATAACATATTTCATGTACAAATTTTCTCTCTAAATTTGGATCATTGATTTTCACACTTGTCACAATCATGAAAGTAGGAAGATAAGTAAAAACAAATAGTAAAAAGAACTATCGTTTTCCTTTGTAACTGGATATTCAACGGCCTACTCAAAAGAAAGTCACCCAACTTTAAAACTATTATGATGTAATAATGTCAAATAATTAGAAGTAAATGCGATATAGCTAAAATCCTGATTTTTATTTATTTATTTATTTTTTTTTATTCTTTTTGAAAGCGAAGATATATTAGGCTTCAAAAGGCAAACAAAGAAAATGATATAGGAGTAACTAAAGGTTATCACGAAGAGCAAAAGAAAAGAAGAAAAATATAAAACATAAACAAACAAATCCAACTTGAACTCCAAAAAACTACAAGATGTTCAAATCATCGGGGTTATGAATCTAATGCTTCTAAATGAATGATTATTAGACGTTTTATTTGAGGCCCGCAAGAGAGACGTCTTATAGATCAAAGGAAATATGTCTTCATTATGGAAAGCAATCATCTCATCTTCTGAGGACGCGTGACAAATTTGTTCCTCCAATTCCAAATATGTTAAATCGAAGAAAAGCAAACAACATGAAATAGTTTATTCACCCATTTGTCATTAAGGAAGCCGATATTTCCAGAAATAATGTCCGAGAGAGGGTTAAAGAGGAGGAGAATCTCACCAAATCGAGATTTTAAAATAAATGATTTTGATAATGGGGCATAAGAAAATACATAGATCCCTACTCTCCTTATCCAAACAACAAAAGCACACATAGAAGAAGAAAGGTGCACGCCCTGCTGCATCAAGTTGGAATTTTTCGGAGACAATTTAGATCAACCCGTCATGCGCAAATATTTACATTTCGGGGACCATGAGTTCCATTTAAAAGACGGAGATTCATTCCCAATAACAAAGAGATTTGATTGTATAGTCTTGCATAGTGACCTTACAGAGAAGGAACATGATTCATCTTAGATGAGCCACACCTACTACCCATTACTATCCAAATCATTACATCACCCTATCCAATAAAACCTTCCAACCCTTGTTACGTTAACTTGATAACCCAACTCATCGAGAAAGTCTATTAGTTCTTCAAAGAATAGGTGTAGGGACATATTGTTTTGCAGGTCACATGGTGTGATTCCTAGGGCTCACCGGAATATCGATGTGATATCATACTCTTTATCATCAAGCTTACAAGAGTAAGTGGTCGTGATCTTTTCCCATGTGATGGTGTTCCAAAATTGTTGTAGGTAGATAGAAGGATCGCATTGCTTGTCAAGGCACTAAAGAAGTTAGTGTTTTTCGGAATATCAATGGCAATTCTGAAGATTGGATTTGTTTGTGTTCTATCCATGTCCACATAGCAGTTGCTTTTGCCTATCTCAACCCATTTATAATCTGGAAGAATTTCCTTGTCTGTACGAACTGTGGGTGGAGTAGTGGTAGCAATGTTCTCGGTAGAGGTTGAGTCTGCCATTGAAATTCTGGAGAATCACACATACAACAACAGTATTCGAGAGCATGTTAGGTTAAACATGGTTAGCAGATCAACCTTAATGCAACCTTACGACTTAAGCACAATAAGTAGCATACATGTCAGATTAACAAAAGCAGATAGAATTACTCAGATGATAACCCATGTTGCTACAATAATTCTTAAAGTAACAAATCACTTAGGTTGGGTTTACTAGAGGCAAGTTGGTTATACAAAATTGTTAAAGACAAGTTGCTATAATGATTCAAGTATGACAAATCGCTTTGATGAATATGTTACAGCAAGTCGCTTTAAACAATTTGTCAAAACAAATCGCCTGTGTAAAACCATAGACAAGTCGCTTTTATAGAATTGTTATAGCAAATCACTTTAAACAATTTGTCAAAACAGATCACTTCAAGTAAACCAATGGCAAGTCGCTCAAAGAAAAACTAATGACAAGTCGCTTTTATAAAATTGTTATAGCAAATCGCTTTAAACAATTTGTCAAAACAAATCGCTTTAAGTAAACCAATGGCAAGTCGCTCAAAGAAAAACTATGACAAGTCGCTTTTATAAAACTGTTGTATCAAATCGCTTTAAGCAATTTGTCAAAACAAATCGCTTTAAGAAAAAACTAATGACAAGTCGCGTGCACGCAACTGATTGCAAGTGGCTTCCACGAGCACCCTTTTGTATGGCAAGTCGCTATCAAGAACGTCTAAAACATTGACAACTCACCATCAAGATCATATATGACAAGTCGCCACCAAGAACAAGTATTGACATAACCAAATAACACTTATCACACAAGCAAATGAAATAACAGGCATGACCAAAAGCACTACAACGATTGAATATAATCACAACACAAGCATATACATAAACGCATAACATCATCCCAACAATCACATAAGAATCTTAAAGAAAACGCATGCGGAGACCATGAAAACACACATATGCACCATCAATTCCAACTCAAGATACCCTAAATACAACCAATTTAATATCAATCACTCCCATTAGACAAAACCACAAACTAACCTAGATATGGAATCTATCGTCGAAGATGAATCAATCGGTGGGATCTGTTAATAGAGGTGTGTTAGAGGGCATTAGACACGAAAGATTCGAAACAAAACTTTAAAGGAAACTTACCAAACTCAAGTTGCTTCGAAACACGTTAAAGAGAGAGAGATGATAGAGATTTTGAAATATTTCTAAGTGTGACAAGTCGCTAAGCCTAAATACTAAACACAAGTATCACGAATTGACACATTTAGTCCTTCTACTTGGCCTAATTGAGACAAATCGCCACACCAGATTGAGACAAGTCTCTAAGGCCTAAGTGCTACTCACAAGTATTACGATTTGACACATTTAGTCCTTCTACTTGGCCTATTTGAGACAAATCGCTACGCCAGATTGATACAAGTCGCTACCGTTTAAGAACCATTCTCAACTTTCAATAAATAACACATTAGGTCCTTGTATTATGATTAATAGAGACAAGTCCTACCTATCTTAGTATCACACATAAATTTGTATTATTGACACTTTCAGTCCTTGTACTTAACAAATTGTATGCGATACATGGATAAGAGGCATTCATGTAAAGAATATGACAAGTATCATTCAAGACATAACATGGACAAACCACCTAGCACAAAGTACATAAAGAAGCATGATTTAGCATGTAATTAGTCATTCCAAGTAAAGTAATCATCCAAAGAAGAATCCGTAGAGTACATGACATTCTTATAACAATATATATAGACAAGTTGAAAGATTCTCACCCTCAATCAATGTCATGAATTAAGAGTGAGTGAACATTAATTGAAATGCAATCCCCCAATAAAGTAGAGTGTAGCTACTGTTCGAACTTCATCTAAAGACCCGTGTCATTATTGAATGACATTTCTAGGATCGTAGATGTTATCGATACCAAGAGATACATCTTTTATTAGATTTTATATAAAAAATTTAACTTTGATTTTATGTAGAAATTTAAATATATAAAAATGTTATTTAAATTTTATTTTATTAATTTATTTATTTTTTTTAATAATTAGTAAGTTACGAGTTCTGAGCAGAAGCGATCAGGAGTCATAGTACAGACAGATCAACATTAACAAGCAACACTTCCTTGATAATTTTCCTTCAGATCAGTTGGAAACCAGGTCATGATAGAGTTGAGCATTGTACCTGAAAAAGACTGAGGAAAATTTGCACTAGTAGCACATGTAGTATTGTTAGTGACAGTTGTATCATCATCTTTGGATATTAAACATTCAGGCCTGGGGGTATCATTGATGGGAATCCCTTTAAGTCCAACATTCTTGAAGATTTTCCCTGTGGGCATCCACTAAGACAAGATCTAGGTGAGTAAGTCCGTTTGGATCCTGTGAACTTAAATAATCTACCAGTAGGAATCCACTTAAAACAACTGCTATCGAGTTAGATCCTTTAGTTTCGTAAGAAGATGTACCCACCCTGCTCAACATTGGTTCTTTTGTAATTAGTTTGTTTCTGGGAGTGGTCACCATTTGATGCTTCTTATACGGGTAGATGATCTCCTTAAATCCCTAATCTTAGAGCTTTGATCATTCTCCGAGTAACGCCCTTTATCTTAATGGAATGACTTAGTGAAGTGACCGGTTTTGACAAAACAAGATTCTCATCAACTTGGGAGGCAAGCCCGGTTTTGAGGTCTTAAACCTTCGCTTTAAAAGCATCACGCCTAATTACATGTCGCTCGTGGTATTATGTAAGGTTGGCTTCCCAAGGTTGATAGTTTTGCAAACTTAGTGTTCACTCTATTTCCCATATTTTTTCTAAGCTCATTTTTTAAAGCAACAATAGTGAAACTCTTTTTCTGAATTTGATCTTTGAGTTCATCAATTTTGCTATCAAAGAGTTTGTTTGTTCCATTGACTTAGTTCTAGCTTCTTTGACAGAGTCACTTAGTTCTATGTGATGCTTTCTCAAAGACTCATTTTCCTTTAGTAAATTGGCCACACAAACTGCTAATTCATCATTTCTCATTTGAATATCATCAATAACATTAACATCAAAATTACTTGTAACCAAATTACTTTTCACATGCATATCAGAAATATGTTTCTTCAAATTGTTGATAGTCGAGTTTTTGGCATCAAGTCGAGCTTTTAAATTGTTTATTTCAAAAATCACGAAATTCTGTGGAATTCGGATTTTACGTGGTTTCTTACTTTGAAATCTTTCCTCCTTTCTTTGTATTGCAATTTCAAGTGAAATGCAATGTTTTTCAAGTTTTGAGAATTTGTTTGAAAGTTCATCAAAAGACTTTTATCAACCATATCATTTGTTTTAAAATTATAAGACTCACCTCAACCAAGGAACATTTATCGAATCATGTTCAGATTAAGATCAAGATGCTTAGGTACATTGGCGATGCACCATGTTGAACAGCTTATGGTACCTCATCACATGACACTGCTCATTTGTCTCAGGTGATATCGCATTCACATCATGCATAACAAGAGTCATCGAATCACTGGTTGTTTCAAGCCTATCCGACTCGAGCCTCAGATTCATGTAGCCGTTTCATCATCCTTTGTTGTATCTCGATATTCTCGATTCAAGATCACCCGACCTTTCAACCAAACATTACCCGACTTATCACAACTTTCACTTAATTTCACCGACACTCATTCAAATTATCATCCTCTTGAGCAGCCTTCCTTAATGTACTTTTCCACATTATCCATAAGTTGATAAATGTATTGAGGAACTCATGAATTTCCATTCCAAGATGTTTCTTGAAAGAAATTCCACCACGTGTTGATCAAGTCTCATGGAATATTCCCCATTGATGAATGGCTAAAATTGGTTGTGGATTACCCAAGTGCATCATTGGAATCATCCTTTAATACCTTCCTTTGGTAATTTGAAGCTTCAGCTTGTTCTAAGTTCAAGAGAAGGTTCTTGTCAATGTAGGTAAGTCCCGCGGAAGAGAGCACTACATTGTGGATAACAACCGATGAGGTGCGTATGAAGTAGTTGATAGGCTCAATGCTTCATTCCATTTGCTTTGCATCATGTATCATTAAGTGTAGTTCTTTGTTATTTGACCTGAATGTGAAGTGTTTTGATCATAATTTGCTGAATCAATCATGGTTAGACTTTCTGAATAGCAAACACTTTCTTTGTTCTGTGAGGTATCATAGAGTTTGAGCACTTTGGAAATTAAAGGGTCAGTGGTGTAAGACATTGTGTTGATGGATATTAGGCACAAGTCGCTTGGAAAAATTCACCAAGTCGCTAAAGACCTTGAAGACAAGTCGCTTCTCACACAAGTCGCTAGGTATACAAATCGCTAGAAGTGCAAATCGCTAGAGACACAAGTCGCTAGAGAAACAACTCGCTAGGTGGACAAGTGGCTAGGGACAAATCGCTAGAGCAAAAGTCGCTTCCCACAATAAAGTCAGTACGACCACTACTTTGTACTATTTGTCGCTTTGTCTCAAAAGACAAATCGCTAGTGCTCAAGTCGCTTCCACAACAAAGACAAGTCGCTGAAGAAAGTAGAGACAAGTCAAGTCCGAGACACAAGTCGCTAGGTAGAAATAATCAAAAACAACACTTTTCAATCCAAAAACTACCCAACCACACTGATTCAAGCCTTCCAAATCAAAACCTAAGCACTTATGATGATTATAAACACAAAAGTACAATCAAAATTCAAACTTTAACACTAGAAATGGTCCAAATGATGCAAATACCACTAAACTTTTTCAACCCCAAAAACTATATAAAACCACTAGAAATCCAAGAACATGTAAGAGAGATGATCAAACCTGGCTCTGATACCATTTGTAGCATATTGGATTTCACTAACACATCAAACATGAAAAATATGGGCGTATGATTATATGGTTTTAGAGAGAGAAAGTGGAGTGTTCTAGAGAGATAAAACAAGTGAAAGGTTAGATTACTCAATGAACATCCAACCCTCTCCTTTGTGGGGAGAGGGCTATTTATACATAGTATTACGCCCTCCTTCGGGCTGTGGATCAGGCATACAATGGGTAAAGACCCGTCCTTCCTCCACGGTGTTGCACTAGACAAAACTACGCTAATAACTAACTAACAAATAACGTAATAAACGATATGTCTACGAGCTAACTTAAGCTAGATTATATTTGGGGTGACCGATGCTTCACTATAGAATTTCCAATTCCTAACAAACTAGTACAAAGATCATGTGAAACTTTACAAGAGCTTCAACAATAATATAGATTTTGTAACTTGAAAATCAAAGCATGTATTCTTCAAAATAAAGTGGTTTACCGGTTTTGGATGAAAAAATGGAAAGGATTGAGCTTGGTATTTATAGTACAAAGAGGAGGTTAGTTACCATTTATATTCCATGGTTAAAAGTGAACACATGGTACTAATATGGACTTAAGGTTCATCACCAAGCCACCAAGACTTGGTGAATCACCCAATGTGTCATTCCATATGAGTCAATGGTGACTAGGGGTGTCAAAAATCCTGACCCGACCCGGACCTGAACCCGACCCGAATAAGGATACTCGGGTCCAAAATCTAATTCGGGTCAATCGGGTCAACCCGATTAACCCGAATACGAACTAGGGTCGGGTATCGGTTTCAAAATACTTTGCTTATTCGAGTTCAATTTAACCCGACTAACCTGAGTTAGGATTTTTTTTTTTTTTTTTTTTTTAAGAAAACTTTCTCAATCTTTATTTAATTTTAATTGTTAGATGTATTCTTTAAAAGTCTCATTAATGTTGTTTTAAAATATGTTTAAAGGCATTTATATGAACGTTGAATATGCATGCATTACACATATATGAATTAAAACCTTATATTTGATGGTGAAAGACAATTTTAAATTTTGTGGGTGAAATTTATTGATAGAGCATATGTAATGGAGCCACTTAAAATTAAAACTCGATTATATATTGATTAACTTAATTTGACGGACTAAAAGTTATAGAGAATTTCATGTTTTCAAAGAAAAGAGATAAGCGGGTTAGAGCGAGCGGTTTCTTTCTATTTTATAGGAACAAAAACAAAGCTTGTATCAAAAAATATGTAACAAACAAATGCAACAAAAAAATGTGTCATTTATACATGTGTTGTTTAAGAAATTAAATTATATGATTTTGTAAATGGTACAGACTGAACCCGACTTGACCCGACCCGATTTGACCCGAACCCGACTAACCCGAGTTCAAATAGGGACGGGTTCAGGTATATTATTTTTAGCCTCGACCCGACTTGGACACAACCCATTTGACCCGAACCCGACCAACCCGACCCGATTAACACCCCTAATGGTAACTAGAAGAGTTTTGATTTTATCTTGCTTTAACGGAATCAGTTTTGTCCCGGTAATCGCTAACAGTAAGTATTTAAATCACGAAATGTAAAACCGGGTATCGTAAAAATATGACACTTGTAGAAATGTTTAAACTTATCAATATACTGTACAAATTATTAACTTATAAAATGAGTGATAAGTTAATGAATCACGAAAGGTGTTAAATCCAAAACGAGGTTTAAAACGCAGAAACGTAAAATGTATGAAGTTTACGTAAAAATAAGAAAAGTAAAATGTAAATTTTCTAATATGATTATTATGAACCTAAAAGGTTTATAATGTCTAGACCGGCCTAGTCTAATGTCGGCTTGGTGTTAAATGCTCGTTAAACCTAAAACCAAGTGTTAAAAATCAAATGATGATTTTATGGTCAAAGGAGCAGGAATTAAGTTTGAATTTTCTAAAATGTAAAATTATCTAAACGTTTTAGAAAATGCGGTGCATGTATAGGTCGTCTCGTGTATAAGTAAAATACTTAAAACGCGAGTTTAGACTCGTAAAATACAGGTATATTTGGTAACATTTGAAATTAAATTTTAAAATTTATTATATTGATTATAAGTGAACTAGAATTAATCTAATGTAATAAAAATATTCGTAGTCGGTTTTCAAGTACGCGAGATGTTAAAATGGCGCTTAGACCAAAACGTAAATGTAAGACACGCTTAATAACTTTTGCGAAAATGACCAAGAGTGTCAAACTTTCATGTCATCATGGAAATAGGTTAACTTATGAGAATAAAAATAAAATAAGAGAGTGAATAGTAAAATACGGGGATGAATAGTAACCTAAAAATACGAATTGTTACACTGCTAATCCTGTTATGTATGAGAAAACTAAACACTTTGATATTGATATGCATTTGGTATGGGAGAAAGTAGCTTCTAGGTTGATAAGGACTGTGAACGTTGATTCAAAGGGTCAAGCTACTGATGTTTTAACCAGGGCCAACATGAATTTATGGTTAAAAAAACTTAGCATGATAAACTTTATTGTTTCATAAGTTTGAGGAAAGGTGTTAAAATTATAACATCATTTAGCAAACTTATGAAACTTAAAGGTTTAAAGTGAAAATGTTTTTTAGTCTTTTTTAGCTAACTCTTAAATTTGAATATGTTTTGTAGTGTTGTGATTGTGCAGGGACCAACGTGAAACAATTTCCTTCAGCAAAAACAATCCACAAATCTTTATCAAAGACGTTGGTAGTAAACTGATTAGTCGATGGTTCTAGTTTGCATAAAGTTTGGCCTAGAAATAATTAAAATTAAGCAATGGCAATGAATCGATTAACTGAAAGCAAGAATATTGTTTGGGCAAATTAATACATTATGATTTATCTCAATCAATATTAGGGTTTGGATTTGTAGAAGACAATGCAAGGAAAAAGAGTGATTAATGTGTGATAAACAACAAGGGTATAATTGACATATCATATTCAAAATATAATCGCTATGTATTTTTAATGTAAAAATATAGATAAAACAATGATTTGATGGGTTAGCCACCTAAAAGCCAAGAGAACATCAGCAAAGGGGTATTCAGACACTCAAGGTGGTAGATCAAAATGTTAATCGAACCCGTTTGCACCCACTTAACTAAAAACCAATTATCTTAAAGGAAGAAAACAACTTAAAATGCTTTAACTAGTTACAACAGAAGAATCAATCAATTATTCTAGATTCACTTAGTCTATAGTAACTGAACCAAGAACCAACCCAGAAATCCACAGAATCACCAGATCTAAAAAACCCCCAAATTTGAAAAATTAGGGTTGCCAAGAAATCGACCAAGAAACCAACCATTAAGTGTTAATCTTTTATTAACCACCACCAAAACCTCTGAATCGCACCAGAAACAAAAAACCCCAAAATCTAGAGTTTCAAGAAAAAACCCTAAATCTTCAATTAACCCAATAATCAACCAGATCCAATAGCCTAAGCGTTGAACAAACAACTCTAAACTAAGATCCACCAAGAAACCCCCAAAACCAATCTATCAGAACCTAGGGCTCTGATAACATGTAAAAATGGTACCAAAGATACACTAATATATCAAATCACTCAACCAACCTCCCATTGGTGATCTTTTATTAATACTACTATAGTAGATTAGTCCACAAAACATGTGCTTACCAACAATACAAAAGAAACGGATTGTCCCCAACACGTATGCAATCCAAAAAATACAATCACTCACACTTACAAAACCAGTGACTAACTACAAGATACAAACCAAACTATAGATACAGATGATCTAAACTAACACTGAATAAAACTAACAACCACTAAGACTGTACAATGAAAACCCAGAGACCAGAGAGAAAATCTGTGAGAGAAACTAGAGAGAATGAATAATCGCACAAACCCTAGATGATAGCGACCTTATATGGCCCAATATTACACTTTGGTCCGCACAATCACAAAACTACAAAAATACTCAAAGTTGAGAGTTATAAAAGGACTAAGAAACATTTTCACCTTAAACCTTTAAATTTCATAAGTTTGCTAGATGATGTTATAATTTTAACATAGTTTTGCAATTTACTCTATTAGTTATTTGTTTGTGGTTCGAGAGTTTAGATTATAATCATTCTATAGGTTATTACTTGTTATCATGTGAAATTTAGTGTTTCCGTTATAAAAACTAAACCGGGGAGGCTAAAACTTTATTATTATTATTATTATTATTATTATTATTATTATTATTATTATTATTATTATTATTATTATTATTATTATTATTATTATTATTATTTATTTTTTTTTTTTTTATATAAATTAAAAAAAAAAAAAAGAGGTAAATGTTAAGGATGTACTAATCTAGTGAAAGGTGAAAATCCTAAATGTTTTTGAAGTTGATCATCAGGAGATGTTTCTTTTGGGGTTATAAGGAAGAGGAAAGAGGCATGGCGTGGATCGAATGGAAAAAAGTTTTATCTCCTATTTGAAAAAGGATGTTTGGGTATAGGTAGTATTCTAAAAAATCTCGCCTTCCGGGCAAATGGTGGTGGCGGTTTTATTCGACCTAGATGCATTATGGTGCAAGTTTATTAAGTGCTTTTATGGAGATGATGGGGTTTGTTTTCGTGTGTGGGACAATTTAAAAGGGTGTTTGTGAAGTATCATCTCCATTGGTAATGTAATAGATAATTTGATGTGCCGCTCAAAATCAATTATCGAAACTGGGCAACGGTGATTCGATTCATTTTGGCTTGATCGTTGGCATGAATCGTGCACCCGTTTGTGTGAATCTTTCCTGATATTTGCTCTAGAGGTTGAGAAAATTGCAATATTAGTGATATATATGTTTTAGAGATAAGCGGTGGCACACAACTGGTGTTGAGACATGAACCTCCGGTCGATCTTGTGATGAACTTATTAATGTCTCGCTCTAATTAGTTCATGTGGGTATCTTGTGGATACGACGGATGGAAATGGACCTTGATATAACCAATGGCTTCTCCATCAAACGATTATCATTCTTAATTGATGACAACCTTCTTTCCTCCAACTTAAGCAAAAAGTTTGAATGGAATACGTGGATTCTTCGAAGGTAAACATTTTTGTTTGGTGTGCTTCATGATCGCCTCTCTCACCGTTAATCTTGATGATCGTGGTATCTATGTGGATACGATTTTGTGCCCGTTGTGTCAAGAGCAAACCGATCTACTCACATTCTTTTCTCGTTGTCAACGAGTAAGACTTATTTGGTATAAGAACTTTAGCTCGGTGGGGTATAAATCCTCCACCAACAATCACTATGCTCGAATCCTCTCTACTTCTTTCGCGGAAAGCGAAATCATTCATCAAAGTTTTCGTAGGGTATGTGTTTGTGCGATGTGGAGTATTTGAAGTTTGAGAAATTGTTATGTCCATGAGAGGATTGAAAAAGGCACGTTATTCTTCATGAAGATGTTTTGCAAAATCCAATCATTGGCTCGCTTTGATATCAAATAGGTGCTCTAATGGAAACTTTGATTGAGTTTCATGGATCACTAACCCGACGGATTTTGACCTTGCCTGATTTTTCTTGTGTTTTTTATTGCCGGGTACTTTTTGATTGTCTTAATATAGTGTGTGTTTCTAGCGTTTGTCTATGTGTATTGGGTTATCTATTTCGGCCTTTAAAAAAATGTTTTTTTCAAATAAATAAAATAAACTACTCCTAATACTTAAGCTTCATGACTCAAAAATTCTCACCAATACATATATAAGTGTCAAAATGCAGCAGGGGCGGACCTACACTATATAAGATGTTGCCCGGGAACCACCTTAGAAATCGAAACCCTTTGTAAGTTGTGTGTTGATAAAATTTGGGACCTACTTTAAATTTAGATTGGGAACCACCTTACAGCTAAAAAAGAAGAGAGGGAGACGAAAAATTGAGTAAAGAAACAACTGAAAACAAATATTAGAGCTTACGTTTATGGAGGTTATGAGGTTATGTTTATTTGGGTAGAGAAGATGACCCAGATTCCTAAGCCTTTTTTACTTTATTCTTAAGTCCTTATGTTTGTTATAAGTTCTGTTTTAACCCCCGCACTTTATGATATACCAATTCATTTTATATTTTGAGATATTTAATTTAAACAATCGAGCGTAAAGCAGTGTATTATTATTTAACGTTTAGAAATGTTGCATAAAGTTAATCACTAAGTCAAGTATCCATATTATCGAAATACTCAACTCAAAATTAGTGGAACTCTACACATTTAATAACCTAATGCCATTATGTGCTTACGACCTTACGTCAAAGTGAAACGGTTGATGTTTTTAGAACAAGTGATGGTCTATAAAATAGTTTCGTATATGTATATAAAATGAAGTCAAGGTATTAACAAGTAGGCAATTATATAGACTCAATTGTAAACAGTTTGAATGCTCATTATCTAATATGTAGCGTTTGATTTATTGTTTCATTAACGTAGTTGTATTGAATTGGATCCGACCCGGCTTGACCCGATACAACACATTGATCGTGTAATAGGTTTACCTTTTGATCTTTTTTGTCTTAACTATTTCATTGGAAGGCACTACCTTAGTTTTGCGGCTAGGTCCGCCACTAAAATGCAGTTATTCGTTAAATTTTGTATGAGTTTACTCACGACGATGAATAAGGTTAAGATATTACATATGAAAGTGAATAAGGTTTCATTAAAGTGAGTGCTATACATGAACAACATGCAATGAATTTGTATATTTAAAGGGTAAATGACTTACATGTGATTCCAACGACCAAAAGGCAATAATTGCTTACTATAATCCTTTTTTACCCTTTCATATTATACTTTTCCCCTACAAAAAAGTTTGGATCTTACATCATTTTTTTAAACTTTCACCATTCAAAAGTTATTTTAAAGTTGGTTGCTTTTATTCACTAGGATTGTCGAACTAACACTTTGTTTTTAAACTCTATGAAGTATGAATTTTATATACTTATTTATTTTATTATCTAAAAATTCCTATTGGGTATCATTAACAAGAGAAAAGACAAACCAATCATGCTTGGGTTGTGTGCACACATTTGTCCATTAGTGTCACTAATTGCACAATTAGTGTATTTAATTAAGTTAATAATCCTCCAATTATTAAGATTCTATTTCCTATCAATCTTTAAATTCCACCGCTACTTATATTTGGTCAACAACAATTTACAACTCTAAAATTTCTAATGGTACTTGAGTATATTTTTTGAGTGCGAAAACCGTATAAAGAATCATATAGATAGCCAACGATCTTAACAAGCATCCAAAATCAAATCATATGATAAGTTGGTTAAAAGTTGGTTTGGTAGTCACTAAGTATAAAAGAGAGACCATATCCATGCTTGCTTATCTTATATCGTACCTAAAAAGTTCTTTTAACATTGATAATTGAGAAAACATGAAACAATAACAAAAGAGAATGTTTAGCGTTATATCTAGCGTTCTAAAAGACACGTTATGACGGCGTTAAAACATCACTAAAATGTGAGGCGTGACATCTACGTTACGCAATAAACCAAGGTGTTGGCTGCAGCAGTAGCGTGAGATGAGACGTGAAAGACGCATATGCCATGGCGCGACGCCTTTTCTGAATTTAACTTCGATGAAAAAGGTTTTTTTGCAAGAAATGAAAAAGATTACATGTAAGGATAATTTCTTGACTTAATTTCTTATGTATAACACTTTTTATAAATTCGATATATATAAAATATGATATAATATATAAATATTTAAATATGTTCATATTTTGTGCCGCTTTAAGTTACACTTTAGAAAATGATATGGCTACATCATAGCTTTTAAGATGTGAGACTTGGCCAATGCCGCCATGCCACACATCACGTTATTTATAACCTTGGTTATATCTTTGTCAATAAATGTGTTCAAATATGAGTTACAAAACTTGAAAAAAAAAAGAAAAAAAAAAAGAATAATACTAAAATGAATATGATGATTTATTACTAATAATGATATATGGTTGATATAGTTGTTAAATTGAAGGACCACACGGTCTCAAGGACAAACAATGATGACCCCTTGTACCATGTTGTATGTTCATGGGAAAGAAACAATAAAAGGGTTAACACAAAACTAATGGCTAAAAACAAACACCATAATTTGGGGTTTTAGATCATTCGTTCTAATTATTTTTTCCTACATTTATAAGAAATTAGACAATTCTTCAATCATGATTAAAGTTTATAAAAATTTATAATATCTCAAAACATCATAATTTACAATAGAACCGGATTATTTCATGCCTCGTCCATTTCTTGAAACAGAATATGTTGATCCCTCATTTTTGAAACATAATATCCAAAGGGGCTTCGAGAGTTCGTGTGGAACACATGGACTTTTGCCACGTAGTGCAAGTTTTTGTCATTTTTTTTTTTTTAAATAAATTTGGTTCTAAAATTTTATGTTACTTGTTTGATTTTGTCAATTATTTAAGTCATATAAAATTTGTGCACCTAGTCTATATGTAGTCCTGAGCAGGGACGGACCTAGGGGGTTCCCGAGAGTTCACATCAACCCGATGGTTATTTCACGCCTAGTATCAATTTTCGCTAAAAATCCGAGATTTTCGAAATGAATATGGTCCTAACATTTTGTCACATAAATCATGTCTTGCTTAGTTAATTAGTCCATTAATATGTCAAATGAAATACACGTCTTCTCAATTTGTTTACTAATTTTAATGTAATATTTTCTTTTAATTCATTTTTATTTAAATTATACTGCAAAAAAAATTATGACTGATGACTTGTAGTTTTGGATTTGTTTACCGTTTTACAACTGCTATAATAACAAAATAAAATACTAAAACCTTCTACAATTTCTTCCTATAAAACATCTTACTCATAGGATCCTAACAAACGCCGAAAGACGGTTTTGGACGCAGATGAAACGACCGAAAAAATTATATAATATTATTGTGTTTGTAGGAGGATTCGTTAAACGAAATGACAAGAACAGAAGAAATCTCTTAACAAAATGTGACGACTCTTATATAAACCTTAATCTTGAAGGACTTATGAAAGAATACATAACTTTGTGTAGAGAAATCAAAAGTGTTACAAAATTAAATTATTAAAAGTAGGAATTTGAGCATGTTACAATAATAATGATAAGTGGAATCATGTGTTTATAAAATTTTGATTGTAAGTAGCATGTGACGATGGTAATGACGTTATTGAACCTTAAAATTATAGAGTTTAAGGTTTTTATAGATTTGTTAATGAATTAAAGTTGATTAACTTTAGAGTTCTAAATTGCGATCGTACTCTTGTTTGCTGTCTAACCATTATGCACTTACACTATAGATGACTGGTTTAACTAATCATGTTTAAGGGTTTTTTGTCGGGTACAGTTTTAAAGCGCCTCTTTATGTTTTGGAAAAGACGCTAATAAGTGACAACGTTGGTTGATTTACACGTATCGCTTTAAAATAATATGTAAAATATAATATTTAATTTGGAGCACTGTTATATCCTTATACTTAATCTTCTTACTCATCTTCCTACTCACATAATCGTATAACATATTTCATGCACAAATTTTCTCTCTAAATTTGGATCATTGATTTCCACATTTGTCACAATCATAAAAGTAAGAAGATAAGTAAGAAAAATTATCATTTTCCTTTGAGCTGAATTAGTGGGTGGATATTCAACAGCCTGCTCAAAAGAGAGTCACCAAACTTTAAAATTATTATGATGTAATAATGTCAAATAATTAGAAGTAAATGCGATATAGCCAAAATCCCTATTTTTTTTTAAAGCAAAGATATATTAGGCTTCAAAAGGCAAACAAAGAAAATGATATAACTAAAAGGTTATCACGAAGAGCAAAACAAAAGAAGAAGAAAGAAAAACATAAACAAACAAAATCCAACTTGAACTCCAAAAGAACTACAAGATGTTCAAATCATCGGGGTTATGAATCTGATGCTTCCAAGAGAATCGATTATTAGACGTTTTATTTGAGGCCCACAAGAGAAACGTCTTTTGGATCAAAGGAACTATGTCTTCGTTATGGAAAGCAATCCTCTCATCTTGTGAGGACGCGTGGCACATTTTGTTCTTCCAATTTCAAATATGTTAAATCGAAGAAAAGCAAACAACATGAAATAGTTTATTCACCCATTTGTCATTAAGGAAGCTGATTTTTCTAGAAATAATGTCCGGGAGAGAGGGGTTAAAAGAGGAGGGAGACCCCAGATTTTATACCAAATGATTTTGGTAATGGGACATAAGAGTTGGAATTTGTCGGGAGACGATTTAGATCAACCCGCCAAACGCAAATATTTACCTTTCGGGGGACCCATGAGTTCCATTTAAAAGATGGAGATTCATTCTCAATAACAAAAAATTTTGATTGTATAGTCTTGCATAGTGACCTCACATAGAAGGAACATGATTCATTTTAGGGGGAGGGAGTGGTCACCTACTACCCATTACTATCCAAATTGTCACATCACCTCTATCCAATAAAAACCTTCCAACTCAAAACTACCCAATTCTACCCAAAGTAGAGGGAGTGTCACCTATCCTACCCAATTTCTTTTTTTTCCCCATTTATTTTTAATACATAAAATCACATACAATATTAAAATAAAAACATACCATTTCATTAAAAATAAAACATTACATAATATTTAAAAAAAAAAAAAAAAAAAAATTACATAATACTTAAAAAGAAACATTACATAATACTTAAAAACTAGATTAAAAAAACATGCTTGAAAATATGGGTATCTCGCTTGCCGATGTGATTTTGTTTGGCTTGAAACTTTTTTCAATCGCATCATAACCTTCGAAAATATGTAACTCGCTCAACGTCGCCCACTATTTTCAAAAACACGCTTTCTCCATTTGAATTTTTTAAAGTAAACTTCACAGATCTTTGGCTTCAACGAACCAATCATTCTCAGAGTTTGAAGACCATTTCCGATGACGATTTATGCTACTACGGCTAGAGCTTGCGTGTCTTCAAGAAACCGAGCCGCTTGAAGCATAACTTGCATCGAGCTACCCGTGGATAGATCGTCGGACGAAGACGGAATAACGTATTCGAATTCGGAAGAATCGGAAGACATTTTGAAGATAAAAAGGTTGGGATTTTATGATAAATTGAAAGATGGGTTGTGATGATTTTGTGAAAAATATGTTGTGATTTTAAAATGTGAAGGTGGGGGTTTTTTAAAAGGTGGGGGTAATTTTTTTTATTTTTTTATTGACACTAGCCGTTAGGCTTCCCCCAACGTTCAAAAATTCAAAAAATCATGCCTCACCACGATCGGCTTCAAAGCCCGAATTGCTACCCGATTAGCGCTACCCGACCCACTGGAGGCGGTGTTATCGATAGGGTTCGCCTACCCGATTTGGTACCCGATGCCCACTCCCTCCCCTCTTAGGAGTTAGGACCAAGACCAATTATCTTCATGGGAAATGTTGGAGAACAAACCCATTGATAAGATGGGATAGCGAAGAAAGCTCATCCAATGCGTGACCACTAGGCTGTCTTCTCCAAGCCCAAATTCCTTGCCAAACGCCATTAGATAAAGCCCATCTTTCAGCACTAAACAATATTCGTTTCAAAAGCAAATAATCGTGGAAAATGAAACTTTAAAGGGCTGTGATCTTTAATCCCGATATGATGTTAGATATAGTTTTCTCGGATGTGTTTAATTATATACTTAGCTATTTACATGTTTTGACATGTTCAAATCATTTGAGTTTACTTGTTGGAAATATGTGGTTTGCTACATGCTGAAAAAGCATTTACAATTTAGCTATTGTAGCTCGTCCCAGTTCGAGTTTTTATATATCCCTAGATAACCATAAAATCTGTTTGATTCGTATAATAGAAGTCTACAAAACACGTAAATTACTGGATGGCCGAGCATTAAAAATGTTAAGGTCTTGCAAACGCATACCATTAGTAAGCTCAAAGTGATTAACAACATAATGCGAAGGATGTTTATTAACTGATAGATTGTTAATCAAGGCAGATACATAAAATGGGAAAAAAAGTATTACACCAAAAACTCGTAATAATGATCATCATACATATCAAATTAGGTCAAATATGCTCTCAACTGTTCATCTGATCCGCAAAAGCGAATTTTTGTGTTAAGAAATGGGCAAGTGCGGTTTAACATTTGCTCAAGGCTTGAAAGGAGCGAATGCAACCACTGAATTATGACCACCAAACCCGAACGAGTTAGAAATGGCTGCATAAAAACAAGAAACCATCAAAACCACTACTCCGTATATAATAGGAACTAAAATAATATACAGCAAGTTTCATCAAATAGGAACGCCTTTTGCAACATTACGTCATTTGGTCGTTTAAGTTACACAAAAGGACAAAGCGGGTAACAAAAAAATTTTGGTTCTTATTTGGTGACTGTTTTTATACACTACAATTACCAAAACTGACCCGTTTGAAAACGTTAAGACCAGGTTAAGACATAAAAAAAAAAGTATAATTCAAATAAGACCATCCCGAAAAATAACATTGCTATTTTATGGAATTTGCTTTTTACTAGTAGTATAATGTGACTTCTGTTGCACTTTACACATACCAACATTGACTTCATGTTGTTTCTTCACATTTGGGACGGTATCAATGTCAACCTGAGGCTCCAACATCTGTAAACACAAAGAAAACGATTAGAAGAGAACCAAATAGACATAAAGAGTCAATAATGTGGCTAAAATAAATTAGGTGTTAGCTGGTACTTCTTGGTTAATCGTAGGGTGAAGCCAGCCAGTGTTGATTGCTTTTATACACGCAATTGCTTCCAGCCCACCCGCAGCTCCAAGACCATGTCCTATCATAGACTAAAACATAAAAGGTTTCATTTATAGGCTTTATTAACTGATTCAAATAATCATTAGAATCTGTTTAGCGTTCTTACCTTGGTTCCATTCATCTTTATCTCGGATGTATCCTTAAAGACTTTCTTGATAGCATTAACCTCAGCTAAATCACCGGCTAAGGTTGATGTTGCGTGACAATTGATATAGTTCACCTACAAGTATATGAATACCGACCAAATTAATATTATGGAATCCCAGATTGTATGGATTAGGAGTGTATGGTTTTACCTCTTCAGGGGAAATACCGGAGTCTTCTAAACACTTGGTTATGCAGGATGAAACACCAAGACCGTCTTTACGAGGATCTGTCATGTGATGAGCATCGCATGTGATGCTACCACCTAAATATTCGGCAATTATATTAGCTCCACGCTTTGTTGCATGCTCCAAGCTTTCCATAATCTGTCAATAATTGACATGTTACAACTCATTTGACTTTAAAAAGTCAGACTTGTGAACTAGGCCGAATCCTTCTACTTTACACAATTTTGAAAAAAAAAAAGGATAGATCAAGCTCAATAACAAAAAGTACGAAGGGACATGCAAAATGTTTGAAGGGTTAAACTCCAAAAAAAAAACTTTATTGGTTTTTCTTTTGTCAACCGTTAATGTCTAAAATCCGAACTTATGCGTTCTCATTCCAAACAGTTAAAAAGATGAGAGGGTAAAGTAATATACCAGGACCCCCGAACCTTCACCAATAACAAAGCCATCACGATTTTGGTCCCATGGTCGAGAAGCCCTATAGGGCTCGTCATTTCTTTGGGACAACGCCCTACAGGCAATGAACCCACCAACTCCAATAGCATTAACAGCAGCTTCGGTTCCACCAGCGACCATAACATCAGCATCACCTCTTCTGATGTGATTTGCAGCTGAAAAAAAGCAGTAGTTTGCAGTTGCACACGCTGTTGAAATGGAATAGTTTGGGCCCATTAAACCGGTGTCGATTGCTAATAGTGCTGATCCCATGTTGGTGATCGAGTATGGGATGAAAAATGGTGAGATTTTCTTATATCCTTTTTGAAGAAGCGCTTCTACTCCGGTGCTAAATGTTGTTAAGCCTCCCATACCAGACCCCACTAGAACTCCAATACGTGTTTTGTCCATCTGTTACAAACAGTTAAAACATTACATTTAACTCAGGCTATAGCGTGTAAAGGTGTCAAATAGGTAAGATCATATTTTTTGAAACAAAAAACTTCTGAATATTTTGAAAAAAATTAGACTTTTCTCCAAGTCCTGTAATCATTGTAACTATATATGATACACTAACTGTTTATAAATGACCCTTAACCAACCTGATTAACTCCCCCATTATGCTACCTCTCATGACGGGCACAAAAGTTCATTTCTAATTTTTTGATTTCTACTATTCGGAAAAAAAGACTCACTGAATCGAGAACTTCTTGGCCAAGATTGGCATCTTCAAGTGCCTTTTTACCAGAAACCAAACAATATCTCCAAACATCATCAAGACGACGGTCATTTTTACCATCAATGTATCCTGCTGATGAAAAATCACGAATCTGACCAGCAAAACGAACACTATAACTAGAAGCATCAAATCTGTCTATTAGAGTGATTCCACTTTGACCCTCTAAGAGTTTTTCATAATATGTGTTGACATCGTTTCCAAAAACAGAAACAAGACCCATTCCCGTTATTACAACTCTCTTCTTTGGGTCTGTTTCTCGTTTGGGAGCTGAAGCAGTTGGTGCAGCCATAGCCTTGATTGCCTTAGATTTTGAAGCTGCGGATATGAGTAAAATGGCATGATTAGATATTAGATATTTTCCAAGATCAACATATTAAGTTAAATTTAACAAATAGTGGAGAGACTTAAATAAGACCATAAAAATTTAGGCACCTAAACTCATAGATGGCGAAAAAACGCAGACTTTAATGGTGTAAATCTCAATTTCTGCTACCTAAAATTTTAGTTATTGCTGTTCCAGCAATATTTTAGACATCAACACATTTGGAAATAAACATTTGTAATTGTTACTAACGGCTAGATTAAAGCAATCAGTACAGTTAGTTTTTTTGAATCAGAAAGAAAGTTACAGGTTCAAGTCAGTAAAACCAAGGAGCCCACTAGGACACCCTTTCATTTAACTTTGTTATAAAATTACCTACGACTAGAAGGTTAATCAGCACTAATGGGAGCAAATAACAACTTTATGACATTTTTTTGACGAATGTTATTTACTTTATGATTTTACATCATTGTTATGTAACTGCATCTCGTGCAACAACCTTATCAAGGCCTACGAACAGCAATGGAAATGGTAAGTGACAAGGCAGGTGCGGTTGTACACTTCAACTTTTGTAATTAACACAAGTTTTACAATAACAACTGCAATCAATTTTGTAAATCCTACCAATATCTTTCCTAGCTTAGTGGTCTTGCATAATATAAAAAGAGAATTTTCCGCTTATAAGGATCAAAAGTATCACTTGATTCACCAAAATGTTACTTAAACTCTCCCACGATCTACATGAAGTTGATGTTATCGAGGATATGTGGCAATAATGGGGTGTTCAGCATCAAGCCTTGAAAGCGTTTCTAATTATCGCCTTTTCAAGTCCAAGATAATCGGTATCTAGCGTTTAAGTATAGTGAAAGTTATTCAGATTCAAGAGTAAATGTAAAAATTTATGGTTTATTTTACATGTTGATTCTTAAATATCCAGAATTTGTCAAACGCTATCTCCTATGAACCGTTTGGTCGCGGTTAATCATCTAATTCTAAATCGTAAAAATTCCACATCAAATGATCACTTTTATAAACATCATAACTAGGTATCTAATTCTTATATTTCACTTTTAAAGCACAATGTTTTAACACCTAAGAACACCAACATATAAAAATGTGAAGTTAAGTACAAAAAATAAACAAAGATCATCACACCTGAAGTAGAACCAGACCAACATGATGAACCAACACCAACTTGACTACTTTCAACACATCTAAGCCCATTAAACTGTCCCATTTTAGCACCATTACTAACACGTTCTTTTCGTCTCGAAACCAAACCAGAAGCACAAGTGTTAGCAATGCTGCTAGCCATTTTCAAAACTTGTTACTATTATATTTTTCTTGCTATAAAACTATTGTAAAATGTATATTATAAATGAATATGCTGCATATAGATATAGAGGTGATGAAACATTGGGTTTTCAGTGAGAAAAAAACTAAGTTTAAAAAATGTGTTGTGGGATGTCCGCCCAACAAATGTTTTGTTTAAAAGTCTTTAGTGACAGAAAGGACGATGATATTGATTATTCTCAAAGATAATTAAATATTGTTTCATCTTTGGTTTTGACATTTATGTAAAGATTAATGATAGAGTGAAAAGATTGTTGGTTTGTTAATGTACTAGGAAGTTGGTACATTAATGTGTTGTTGCGGCTAGTTTTTTTTTGTTTTATGTTTCATGGTGTTTGGGATCGTGTTTGCAAACGATCCCAAACAACGTGAAAATTTGAAATTTTAATAGTTTATCGAACGTTGGTTTATGTTATTTTGCGTTTTGCAAACGGATAATCAGATGGTCGTTCCTAAGTGCAATTCCAAACACCCTTTAAGCCTCGGTATTCGACTCTTTGGGTGACAAGATTTATGAGATGATCAAGTGTATTATTGTTAGAAATTTTCAACAACGTTTAAATTAGTCATTTAGTGTGAGATAGACTTTTAGTGTGACTCACATGAGAAACATGTTATTATGGGTAGTTGAGTGTTGATATATTGACAACGTTTATTTATCAATGCTCTCTATTCGAAATTTTATTTTAGTATTCTACTGGTTCTAGAAATATAATTTAATTTTATGTGGAGTTTAACATTAATGTTGTAGATGTGAGATCAACATAGATAAAATAAATTTCTTTCAAGATCAAATAGGCAAATTATAACAATTTATTTTTTTCATAAAACAAAACTCACTTTCTACTTTTTTTTTTTTTTTTTTATTTTAATACATCGTTGATCAAAAGTTGGGCATGTTTTGACACAACTTTTGGAATCGTAGTTTTTATTAAAAATAATCTCCTTCAAAACAAATAGTTTGCTAGACATTAACTTCAAGCTTTTATTTCAAACAAGAGCTCAAAATGAAAAGTTCTGTTGAAGCTTTTAAAATATTTCGTCGTTAAAACATAAAATTATTGTTAATGCTTATAATTACATTTAACATTAATTTATCAACCACTTTTATTGGAAAAAAAAAAAAAGATATATCTCGTAGCTCATGTTAACAACAAATTTAGTTTTACATGTTTTAAAACATACTGGCTACTTTTACCAAACATACCTAAAATTGAAAAACTTGTGCAGGGTACGCAAATTCATTCTCGTCTTCATTTGTTTCTGCAGCATTTTATTTTGATAAGTTTGTCTAACATTAGCTGGAGACTTAGTTGTGGTGAAGTAATTATTTAGTATCTATAATTTTTACAAAAGAATAAGTGCAATAAGGCTGGTGCCAACATTGGATGGCAAGCCATCGGCAAGCCTCCATTTACGCGGCATGCTTGCTGTGGAAGGGAAGCTAACGCCATGAACACATAAACCAAGAGGACGAACGGTGAATGCTTCACCACATAAAAAATTTGCAATTGTGGGCCCTAATGTTTTTATGTTAGTTTGTGAGTGTTTGTGGATATTTAGTGGCGTATGTTTGTATAAAATAATAAATAAATAAAATTTGTTGAAAGGTGAAGTGATGTGAGTTATTGGGAGTCAAAAGTGAGAGGGTGTAAAATGAGAGTGAAAATTGATGTGGCGTTGAGGTGCAATGTTAAGTGGTGTAATCGTTGAGAATAACCTAAGAGGATGTTTGGTTCACCAAAATGTGATGGTTTTATGGGTTTTGTATTAGAAACACATGGGAAGTTTGTGTTTGATAATTGGTACTAAAAAATGTAAGGTGTTAAATGTAGTGAGACCCATGAATAGTACTAAAATGGTGGGTTTGTTAACTCACAACATAAGTGATGAATTTCAAATTTATTGGGGCCTATGAACCATGAGACACAAATGCCTTTTAGGGAGGAGGAGTGGTCTCTGGAAGGGATTCGGTACTCACTGAGCTTGAATAATCACCGCCACCACTTAGGGTATCAAAATCGGTATCAATTTTGGTTTTGAAGCCGATCGAGTTGTGTGTGAAACAAGGGTTGTTTGGAAGTGAGTGTATGTGTTTTTATGGGTTAGGGTAGAATCGCAGAGATCGCACCACCCCTCCATTTAGTGTAGTATTAGGGTAAAATTGAGTAGCTGAGCTTGGGCTTTTATTAGACAGAGTGATGTAAGACCTAGTGATACATGACCACCCCTCCTCCCTTATTTCTTCTTCTTGCTCACCTAGTAATATTATGATTAAAGGGCAGTTACGTCATTTATGTTTAATTGATTTAATACCAAACATGTCAAAGGTTTTTAAATCTTGCAATTTATATTCCTTCCCAATTATAAATTATATGGAGTTTAAAATACATGTATTTATATTTTTACCAACCAAACGCCTCTTAAAGGATCATTAGTTTTTGACTAATCTTCTATACTTCATAAGCACCGGATGGCATCAAGGAACTTGAAAAACATTTATGTGTCAAACATTTACCAACCAAACGCCGCTTAAAGGTTTTTTTTTTAATGGGTGGACTCAAACATTTATTTCCTTTTTGGAAGGTCCAAAAAAAATTTCCTCTATAAATTAAAAGGCTAAACTAGATAACTAGATATGTTTTCAAACCACTTAATTTAAGAAACAACCTCTAAGAGGGGAGGGAGTGGGCATCGGGTAGGCAAATCGGCTACCGAAACCGATCGGTAACACCGTCTCCAGGGCATCGGGTAGCAAATCGGGCTTGGAAGCCGATCGGTGGTGAGGAGCCTTTTCTTGAAATTATAAACGTTGGGGCAACGGCTAGTAACCCAAACTCATATTAAAATAAAAATAAAAAAATGAAGTGTGTGTGTTTGTTGCAGGTACAAGCGGAGAAGACGAATTTGTTTGCAAGGTAATATTTTATGTAATTTTTTATTATAAGATATTTATATTTTAAACCTTATAATATATAATGTTTACATTTTAAACCTTATAATATATACATATTTACATTTACATTTTTTCTATTTTGTTTTGTTTTTTTACAATATGGATTTAATTTTAATTAATTGTTATTAAAAACCATTTAATATATAAATAAAAACATTTTAAATAAAAAACATAATAAATTAATTGTTAATTGTTATTGAAAAAGAAAAGAAATTGGTGTAGGATAGTGACCACTTCCTCCACTTTGGGTAGAATTTAGCTAGTTTGATGGAGGCTTTTATTGGATAGGTGATGCCAATTGGTGTAACAGATTGCGCTGACCACTCCTTCCCCTAAGTCCATCAAACCGAACATTGATGCTCTTGAGGGAAACTTAGTGATTGGAATACCATCATTTTGCTAAAGATATTTACCTATCTCTTAAGAGACATTTACCCAACTTGACACATGTTTAACAAATGGGCTTCAAATTGTCATCTCTAATATAAGGATTTAATTTGGGTTTTGCCTCCTAATTCTTCTCAACACCTAGTTATACAAGATTAAGGGTAAAAGCCATAAATGCTTAATGTACTTACAAAAATGACTTATTCTGCATACTATACTTTTTTTATTGTCATTCTTCTTAACGTCGTTCACGATAATTGTCATAATGCTTAACTAGTATGATTTATTAGGCTGGACGCATTCATGGAGTTAAGATCGGTTGGCCAACAAAAAAAACCTTCCACAACTGATGTTAAGATCGGTTGAGACGATTGTGGACCACGGTTGTGACATCGGTCGAGCAACATATTTTCGGCATATCGAGTGAAAACTCGCTCGATGTGTAAGGCTTCCAAATCCCCACTTTTGCTTTGACCGTTTGTAAAATCACACACAAGTTTTAAAATTTGACCGTTTGGTCTTAAACTAAAAAAAAAAATTCAAACCAAATTTACCACTCTATAAACACCAACTTCACCTCAAACACATTTCTTAACACACAATTTCAAACACAATTCAACCTAAAAATACTTCTCAACACAAGATTTAATATGGCTTGCCGCCTCCCCATTCCGCTGAAGATATGCAAGTGTACGCTCAAAATCAATGCAATAACGACGATGAGGCTCGAAAAACGCTATTATAAGCGCCATCGAATTGTTTGACCAGCGCCAAGGCGGAGAAGGAACAAATGAGACAAAACTACAAGAGTTGCAACGACATTACGCCCGAACGAAAAGTCGTGATCGATAAATTTTGAAAGATCAAGCCCGCAAAGATCGCGAGGTTGCCGACAAGTTGTGGCGGTGTGTTCGTAAGATAACGAACAACGCCAAGACCAAAATCAATTGAGCTATCGGGAGAACAAAAAGCGGTGGTGTTGGTGCATTAACTTCGACTACCAACTTCGAAGCCACGGGAACCTCTGCACAGACGAGGAAGATTTGGCTCGCTTCGGCGGGATTTGCTTGTCGTGACTCGTATGACTCGCATGCGGGCATTCAGATTAGATTTATGATTTATGATTTCGTATTGTTTTATTTAGCATTGTAACATTTTAATTATTAATGAAATTTTAGTTTATGTTAAAAATAGTTTTTTTTTTTTTTTTTAAAAATTCCTAGGTCGCCCACCTGGGGCATCCGGGTTGTCTGCGTCACGAGAGAAAATGACGCTACACTGAACGACCCAGTCGTCCTGCGTCACGACCTGACCAAATTTTGCCAGTATTTTAATCATTTATCATATCTTCATCTCCTACCTTGCAACACCATAATTTCAGGAGAAAAAAAAGAAATACAATATTTTATTTTATTTTACGAAACACAAATCATATCTATTTCTTAATTTTCTGTTTTCTTTCTTCGTTATTCAAATCACAACCCACGAAAGAACACCTATTTAATTGGTCAAAGTTTCTTTCTTGAAGCACATATAAGACGCCACCCCATTTTCATTTCAACCTGACATGTTTTGTCTTTCAGTCATTTTCAATATGACATGATTTGGCTCTCAGTGTGTTATATGTAAGCTCGTGCACAAGGCCATCGTCGTTGTCCTGCCATCGTCGTTGTCTTTCTGTCGCCGCCATCAAAGATCCAGCAAGTTGGACCAGATCTAACTTATGACAACTATCGTGAAGGCCATCGTCACAAGGCCATCGTCGTTGTCCTGCCATCGCCGCTGTCTTTCGGGTTGTGGTGATGATGATCCAAGGGTATTTAAGTCTTTTTGCATAAGAGAAGAGCGTTTGTTAAGCATTATGACAACTATCGTAAAGAAGGTTAAGAAGAATGACAATAAAAAAAGATAAGATGTAGAATGAGTCATTTTATAAAGACATCGAAAGATTTATACTTTTTACACCATGACCATCTTTACGAGGATCTGTCATGTGATGAGCATGCTACCACTTAAATATTCGGCGATTATATTGCTGCATCTTGCATGCTCCAAGCTTTCCTTAGAAAATAATGACGCTTGAATCTCTAATACTTTTAACTTTTCACAACTATGTGGAAAAGGATCGAAAACGGTAAAAAAGAATGAATGATGTTCCTTTGATTGTCAAATTAACAGATACCATTTTAGATATGACATGTTACAAGTCATTTAACTTTCAAAAGTTAGACTCGATAACTAAAAGTACGAAAGAAGATGAAAAAAGAGTTAATAATGTTGTGTTAACCCTCTAATTGTCACCATTTTGATGGTTTAACCCTATTGCAAAAGTTTAAAGCGTTAACCAGACAAAAAGCTTTATTAATTAATTACTATCATCATGAACCCGCGAAGTTTAAAAAGCCAAATTTATGCGTTCTCATTTTTACAATTCTAAAGATGAGAGGGTAAAAGTACTATATATGCCAGGACACTCTAACCTTCACCATTAACAAAACCATCAAGAGTTTGGTCCCAAGGTCGAGAAGCCTTATGGGGTTGGTCATTTCTTTGAGACAATGCTGTACAAGCAATGAACCCACCGACACCAATAGCATTGACAGCAGCTTCGGTTCCACCAGAAATCATAACATCAGCATCACCTCTTCTGATGTGATTTGCAGCTGCAAAAAAACAATAGTTTGCGGTTGCACAACCTGTTGAAATTGAATAGTTTGGGCCCATTGTCGATTGTCAGTAGTGCTGATCCCATGGTGATGGAGTATGGAAACAAGGTGAGATTTTCTTGAATCCTAGCGCTTCTACTCTGTAGCTCAATGCTGTCAAGCCTCTCATGCCGGACCCACTAGAACTCCAATTCACGTTTTTTCCATCTGTTAAAAACAATTAAAGTATCATATTTAAGTCATTATTATAACAGTAAATGTGCCAAGCAAGTATTAAAGATTTAGATAAGAAGAAATATGTCAAAAAAAATGACTCACGGTTTCAAGAACTTCTCCAAACATCATCCGGACGACGGTGTCAATGGTTCCTACAATCCTACTGATTAGAAATCACGAATCTGGCCAGCAAAGCGAACTTGAAGCATCAAATCTGTCTATTAGAGTGATCCCACTTTGACCCTCTAAAAGTTTGCCACAAAGTGTGTTTCCAAAAACAGAAACAAGGCCCATTCCTGTGATTGCAGCTCTCTTCTTTGGGTCTGTTTCTTGTGTGGGAGCAGAAACAGTTGGTGCTGCCATAGCCTTCATTTGATTTGAAAGATAGTAGAGGGACTGTACGTAATAGGGACCAAAAACAATGCCAAATTTGTAGTTATTGCTGTTCTTGCGAGCCATCAACACAAATAGCAATAAGCGTTTTACTTGTTGTTTATGATGAAGGCAAGTTTAAAGCAACTGGTAAAGTTACTTTTTTTCAACCATGAAGAACGTTACAGGTTCAAGTAAAAAAAAAACCGAGTTACCTTCTAGGACACTTTTTCGTTTGACTTTGGTTCTATGAACCATTAAGATTTCTTACCAACGAATTACACACAAAGTACCCTAAACAAGATTTTCATTAAGATTTCTTAAAAAACTCAATCACTAAACAAGAATTACACACAAAGTACCCTAAACACTAATGTGAGTAAATTACAACTTTTTTATATATTTGTTTTTACCAAAGGTTTATGAAAACACCATTGTTAAGAGACCGATTTGAGATGGTCAATCTCCCAAGAACGAGATAAAGAAACCAAGATGATAAGGCCCTTTGAGCGGGCAAGACTCCAAGAAACTAGAGAGAAACTGGGTAGTTTAATTGGAGAAATACTCCATTTTTCAAAATTTTTCATATGAAACGGAAAACTGAAACCCGCTTAATGTGACTTTTTCCAATAATTTTCCAAAATATTAATTTCTCATTTTTCAATTCTTAATAGAAAAATGAAATACCATTACACCTTTCTCACTTTTTTCATTTCTAAAATAATAACCCCATTTCTCTCACCCCACTCTTATCACGCCCACCTCCGCCCACCTTCCATCGCCGCCCACCTTCCATCGCCACCCACCTCTCGGCTCACCGCCTCCGCTTTAAAAAAGGAAAATATAACTCCAACTAAACGGATTTTCAAACTTCTCAACTCTTCTGTAGAAAAACCATTTCTTCTGCGGAATTTAAACGGAAAAACAAAAAAATTTGACCAACTAACTACTTCTGTGACTTTTAACAATTTTCTTCTTCATTCTGCAGTAATGCTATCCTAGACTTTAGGAATGAAACAAAGACATGGGAAGAAGATAGCTAGTAGTGAACACTTCCTCCTAAACTAATGCAATGACTACTAACATGGATGGCAACATTTACATTGATTTATTCAAGAAAAAATTACACGTTTGGTCCCTATGGTTTGCCCAAAATAACAACTTTAGTCCCTAAGTCGTTTTTATTACACCAGCAGTATCTAATTTTGAAACTATGCACGCTTTTGGTCCCTATTTTGGATGGGCGTTAGTTAAGTCCGTTATATTTTGCGCGTTAGTCCTTCGTTAATAATTTTTGCACCGTTAGTCCTTATTTTTTAAATATAGTTTTCCCGTTAGTCCTCCGCTTAATAATAGTTATCCCCGCTTTTTACGCTTTGTCCGCTTTACCGCCGCTCGTTTTTATCCGCTTTTCCCACGTTTTTTGTTCGCCGCCCGTTTTACGCTTTTATCCCTTTCGCCTGCTTTTATATGTTTTCGCCGCTTTTATCCATCCGTTTTCCCCGCTTTTTTCGTTTTAAATCTGCTTTTTACGTTTTATCCCTTTTAAATGCTTTTATATGTTTTCGTCCGCTTTTATCCGTTTTAGCTCGTTTTTTGCGTTTTATGCTTTTTTGTCCGTTGCTCGCTTTTTTGATCTTTTCGCCGCTTCTTTTACGTTTCATCCGCTTTTTTCCGTTTTCTTACATTTGTCCGCTTTTCTTCGCTTTTGTATTATTTCAATATATTGAAAAAATTTCCAAAAGAAAAAATTTGGAAAAAAATATTTCGAAAAAAATTTTGAAAAAATATAAAAAAAATCAAATTTCAAAAAAAAATTGAATAAAAGTTTCAAAAAAATTTTGAAAAAAAATTTTCAAAATTTTTTTAAAAAATCTTTAAAAAAATATGTCCGTTTTTTTCTCAATATTTTTATTCAATTTTTTTTAATTTTTATTCAATTTTTTATTTTTTTCAAAATATTTTTTCCCAATTTATTTTTTCAAAATTTTTGGAATTTTTTTCAAATTTGTGAAAAATTCAAAATTTTTTTTGGAATTTTTGTGAAATAAAACGAACGCAACGGATAAAAATGTACAAAAACGTTAAAAGCAAGCGAAAATGATAAAAACGAACGCAAAAGGAAAAAACATACAAAACGTAAAACAACGGGCGAAAACGGAAAAAAATGGACAAAACGTAAAAATCGGCGAAAATAAATAAACAACGAACTAAAACGGATAAAAAATGCATAAAACGTAAAAAAAAGAAAACGTAAAAACGACGAAAACGGATTAAACGTAAAAACTGCTGCAAACGGATAAAAAGTGACAAAACCGATAAAATGCATAAAACGAAAGAAACGGATGAAACATATAAAACAGACGAAAAGGGATAAAAACGTAAAAAGCGGACGAAAACGAAAAAACGGGAAAACGGATAAAACAAACGAAACGGATAAAACGGACAAAACGTAAAAAAAAGGGCGATAACTATTATTAACGGAGGACTAACCGAAAAACTATATTTTAAAAAATAAGGACTAACGGTGCAAAAATTATTAACGAAGGACTAACAACGCAAAATACTTAACGGACTTAACTAACGCCCATCCAAAATAGGGACCAAAAGCGTGCATAGTTTCAAAATTAGATATTGCTTGTGTAATAAAAACGACTTAGGGACTAAAGTTGTTATTTTGGGCAAATCATAGGGACCAAACGTGTAATTTTTTCTTTATTCAAATATGCATATGTAAAAGTAAGGGAACTAAAAGACCAAGTCTTCTAGGAGACTGGACTTAAACGGCATCAGTGGGCGGGTCTTTAGGTTCGGGCTCGTATCAATACTCCCCGTCTTTAAGCGAGCCTTGTCATCAATACCCCGGGTCTTGCGGCTCCCAAGGTGGGTCGTCTTCAGATTCAAGAACAACTTTGGTGGATAGCATTGGTGACCGGGATGATATGTCTTCGAGCATCGAAAACCAAGTCCTTGGCTACGATTTGTTTTGATATCAGTATATGACAGGAGTTGTAACGATAGTGCAACAGGTTTTTTTGTGGTTTAAGAAGTAAGTTTTGTTGGTTTCTGGCGTCAATAGCGCGCAGGAAGCCCATGGGAAAGAACGTGTTAAAGATATCTTTTGCTTAGAATTGAAACAATAAAAATTTGACAATGTGCAAATTAACATGGGTGTGAGATCTGAAATGGGCAGAGAAAACTACATGTTGCAAATTTGACCCATTAACCTCACAATAGGTCAATTTCTTATTGCA
Source organism: Chrysanthemum lavandulifolium (assembly GCA_022545495.1). Lineage (NCBI taxonomy): Eukaryota > Viridiplantae > Streptophyta > Magnoliopsida > Asterales > Asteraceae > Chrysanthemum > Chrysanthemum lavandulifolium. The sequence continues at coordinate 223,307,886 of CM040240.1, read as the reverse complement.
GTAGATCTCTAATGGCTCAAACACGCAAGATTTAGAAACTTCGATAAAGATGAAACACTTAAAACTTTCACAAGTTGGCTAAGAAAACAGGTTGAATGTCACTGAAAGTGTTTTTCAATTACTTAACCAACGAAGTATGTATGCTAGTTTTACCAAAGAATGCCATATGAAGACCTACCAAACAATGCAGTACCCAAACTCTGCATATTTGCAGCAATTCTTGCATATATCATTCATATATTAGTATACAAATTACATGGCATAAAAAGGGTTATATAAGCATTATAAGACATCATATTAACTAGACTTTCATAGCATCCTTAATGTTGACGGGCAAGTAGCAGCCATAACTCACACGCACAGATGTGATGTAATCATTTCCTGTCATCCTTGAAGAGGTAATCAAGGGAAGAATTGCCACCAGGAGCAGCATGGACCTTAGTTAAAGGCCGATTCTGAAACAAGTTGCACACAAATGAATATATAATTCAACTCAATGTTGCTCTGACTTTAAAATTAATTTAAATATCAAATTATCATACCGTGAGGTAGTTTCCATAGTTCTGTCCATCTGGCCTTTGGTAATTATTTGTCATGTTATCATGAACAACAGCATTCGGGTTTTGGTTGATTACATTGTAAGATTCAGGAGGCTTTTGCGAAGACTCTTCGGTGGTTACAGTAGACGGTTTTAGAGAATTGCTACCAGGAGCAGCATGGACCTTAGTTAAAGGCCGATTCTGAAACAAATTGCACACAAATGAATATATAATTCAACTCAATGTTGCTCTGACTTTAAAATTAATTCACAATATCAAATTATCATACAGTGAGGTAATTTCCATAGTTCTGTCCATCTGGCCTTTGGTAATTATTTGTCATGTTATCATGAACAACAGCATTCGGGTTTTGGTTGATTACATTGTAAGATTCAGGAGGCTTTTATAAGACTCTTCGGTGGTTACAGTAGACGGTTTTAGAGAATTGCTACCAGGAGCAGCATGGACCTTAGTTAAAGGCCTATTCTGAAACAAATTGCAGTATTGCACACATATGAATGTATAATTCAACTCAATGTTGCTCTGACTAAAATTTATCATACCGTGATGTAATTTCCATAGTTCTGTCCATCTGGCCTAGGGTAATTATTTGTCATGTTATCATGAACAACAACATTCGGGTTTTGGTTGATTACATTGTAAGACTCTTCGATGGTTGCAGCATCGCTCGGGATTTCTGCTGATGGTGGTGGTTGAGTGTTGCTATCAGCCTCTCCTCCACTACCGCCCCCAAGCAAGTAGCCTAAAGAACTTTGTCCTCCGCCATAATTTAGGCGTCCCCCCATTCTCTGTCTTAATTTGTGTCAGTTATAAATCTTTGCAAATGTGTAAAACATATTATAGGAAGTGTATGGCTATGGATACATTTATTCAAACCAATGTATTATTTTTTCGCCTAATAGATCTACATCTACCGTTAACATGGTCATCAAGACGCTACATTTTTTTTGGGTGCAAAGGTGAAGAAATATATTAAAAACCCAAACATAAGACTATGGTTATGGATTTGGACAGACCCAAACCATATACAAAGAAACTAATTCAAACTATGTCTGATGCTTCAACATAACAGACAACAAACAAACAAAACAGACATCAAAGCTGCAACTCATCACTTCTAAATCCAAAGCTCACAGAATAGAAATTCCCCTTTAATGCACCTACCATCTAACTACATTTCCATAACACCCTCCCACCATGATCATTCAACCAACATCCACAATGACCAAAGTAGGAAAGGGTGAATGGCATCGTTAGGAACCCATAACCCCTCCAAGTCAAGGGCTATACCTGTTGACTTACATTTCCATCTATAACAATGGCTTCAATCAAACAGGGAACACACACCTTGAGGGAGGACCAACCAAACCTCCTTAGTAGTGTATAACTAGGATCATGTAGGCTCATCTTTCACACCTCACAATTCCTAGAAACATACACTACCACACCAATTCACATTACCCTTCACAGTTTGGAAACTCACTTTATGGTCCACAAGTTACTCAATAATTGCATTATCCCAAACACTCCAAAGTTACCTAACAAAGGCCTACTCTGGCAAAGAAAAGGATACAAACAGATAAGAGCAACTTATATCCAAACACCCCTTAAAATATCATCAAGACGCTACATCTACCTGATACAGAACGACTATAGCCCAGTTCTAGCATTTTGGTTTCCTTGTTTCAGATACTTAAAACTTTCCCCTTTTCGTTTAATATTTTATGGTTACCAGATCTAAAATGCAACTCTTCACTTTCGTAAACAACACATTCAAGAAAAACTATTTGATATGATATGAACAAATTAAACAGCATATTTTACAATATTCAATTCTAACAAGGTACACATTCACGAAAAACTATTTGATATGATATGAAATCTGTAACAAGGAAAAAAAATCTATGAAGAAGTTACAAACATTAATAAAAACCTTGCAACGTACCTTGGTATCGTAACGGATCGAATCTAAGAAAGAATTGCCGTAAATGATTTATATGCCGTTCAATGTGTAAGTTTTTTGAAATATTAGAGGGGAAGGTGTCATAAGTCATAACCTCTTCAGCCCCGTCAGGATCCCACTTCTACACAACTAACCACAACAAACCCCCCAATCATAACAAACCTCAACCTCTTTATTTGAGGCACACCACTACCACTTTATTTTTTTTATTCAATTTCATTTTTAAATAAACTAAATTCATTTCATTCAAAATAAAAATACAATACATAACACAATAATAATAAAAAACATGATACGAAAAAAACGACACGAGTAAAAAAAATACAACACATACTAATGAATCGGATCTTCGACATCCCACTTCTATAATTTTTCAAAATCTCCCAAACGCGAACATACTTGAACTCCTTTCCACCAAATTGTCACGAAAGTTTAGTTTTGCATTTTCGAGATGAGTGTGGTCATTTTGACCACTTCGACCGCAACTGCTTGTAAATCATGTTGAATTTTTGCAATCGACGTTAATCCTCGCCCATTTACCCGTGATTGAATTTTTTTGTCACGATGGTCATTACCCAGTCCGATTATTGAACATTCAGATAACGCCGCTCCAAAAATATTTTCTAACGGTTATTTTCCATATCTATAGCTGTAAATTTCTAACCAAACTTGCAAAGAACATTTCTTCGAGACTTGTTCCACTTCTGGAATTTGAGGCATTTTTGTTTTATTTTGAATTGATGTAGATGTGAAAAATGGTGGTTATAAATTGTTATTTATAGGGGTGGTTTTCAAATTCAAAAATTCAAATTCAAAAATTCGGATTCAAAATTCAAATTCAAATTTAAAATTCAAATTCAAAACCGCATACTTTTGAGCGGGCTAATTCAAATTCAAATAGGAGCGGGTTAATTCAAATTCAAATAGGAGTGGGGTACTTTAAATTTCAAATACAAATTTTAAATTTAAACGGTCTAGTTTTGAGCGGGATTATATGAGCCTATAGATACTACCCTACCAGTCACAAATTACACACACAACTCACACAATTCACACACAAAAATGTCTCGCAAAGATTTTTCTTAGCAATTCCCAAGTCCTGAAAAGTCGCTTGAAACAAGCTTTTCAACTTCACCACGCTTCCTTCAACTAGCTTTTCACCCACAGCTTTCTCCAACTAGCTTTTCACCTTCACCACATTGTCCTCCAACAAGCTTTCCACCGAACTTGAAGTTTACTCAACACCACCGAAAATGTCTTCCGATGGATTTTGAAAACATCCCATACCTCCCAATTGTTCCAACTCCACCGTGAGCAAACCCACAAAGTGATCTTTCAAACCACCCTAATGGGTTAAGTGAGCATTTCCTCGCAACTAGAACAAAATATTAAAAACGGTAGGAGATTATGGAAGAAGAAAGGCACGTGAAGAAGTCGTCACCGTGAGCAAGAAGCACGGGAAGCTCAAGACTTCCAAGACAACTACTTCGACATAATGGGCGTTGGCTCTTTAATGGGAGTTTGATTCCCTTCAATTTCGAGGTACGGTCTCGTATGATCTGCTTTTTAAGTTTTAGTAGTTTTATTATGTATTTCATGTTTTTATGTTGTTTTTATTAGGGAGATTATGTAGTTTTTTATGTTTAAGCAGACATGTATTTCATGTTTTAGTTAATTGTTCAAGTTTCAGCTTTAAGGTTTTTATCATTACGCTTATGTTTGCATTTTTTCCTCCACGAACCTTTCAATCTATTAAAAAAAACAATTCACCTTATTAAAATTCAAAACATGAAATATCACAAATATCACTTTATATAAAAAGAAAAAAAATGTACAAGTTTCAACCTCGTCAAGTGTAAGACGAGGCTTCCCACAATGAAAGACGATTTAAGGACGCCGGTATTACTGCGGCGGACTCATGAGCGTCCAACTTGGACGACGGCGAAGCATGGCGAGGCAACACTTTCCCCTCTTAATACCCTTATTATTCTCTATTTCTCTCTGTTTGAATTTAAATTTCAACGATTCGATTATTTTGTTTTGAATAAAAAGGTTAATTTTGCAACAAGTGTTAGAAATATAGACATAAAACTACGACTTATTAAATAGACATAATCCAATCATTTCATGACAAGTGTTATATACTTATTCTCTTTCCTCACTTTTCACTATTTAATTTTTCAAATTAACCAATCATATCTTTAAGTCTAATTTTAGGTTTTAGTTTTAGGCATATAATTCATTTTTCTTTTGCAACAATTAAAAATCAAGTTACATGATGTCACTTTTCACAAATAATTTGGATTTTGTTTGATTCTCTATCTTTTCTGTAATTTTGTAAAAAGGCTAAAAAAAACAATAATAAAAATAAAATAAAAAAGTTTGTGACGCACTTAAAGACAGGGACAATATCCGCCTCAAAATTTTTGCACATGATTTCGGTGTTGTTTTGAAGGTAGAGATTAAGCCTGTAATTTCAGCAAACTAGAAATAGAGTCATCTTTGAGGATGAACGAGGTAGGCGACTCATCCCCTCCAAAATTTTCCTGTATATCTATATCTATACTACTTTATATCGATTTAGCCTTCTAAAATTGAAGAACTTAAAAATCGTGACTTTTTACTGCTTATTATAGAAAGAGTTTTTCTAACCAAAATTAAGATAAGAGCTCCAATCACGAGATTTATACGCTATTTCTTAACAAACCCAAGGCCTAACTTCTAACAAACTCTAAACCTAACTCCTAACCACTAAAAATTAAGATAAATAGCTAATTATAAAACGACATGTCGTTTCTCAACTAAAATTCATCTTTATTTTTAAATTAAAATATCTTTGTATCTACTTATTTTTTTTTAATCTAATTTCACCATATTTTCTAAAATTTTATGCTTTTAATTCAACATCCATTTTGATATATTTTATGAGTTTTAGTTTTATATTTTAATGGGTTTATTTTAATTCAAATTTTACAACTTTAACCTTTATTTCATTTATTTCAATCAATATAATCTTGATTCACAAAATCATATACTTTTGGGGTAGTGTTTGACGCTGTAAGAGATCATGAGGGTATTTCTATACGCGGAATAATGATGTCGCGGGAAAGCTACGGAAAGTTACAGGTGTAACCCAAACAAACACTTACAACTAACACATATACATTCGTTGTTGTGAAACTAATTCACTAAACGGTAAAAAACACATATAACTATACTTATCGCCACAACAGACGCGGCATCTTTATTAAGAATTATATACATATGCACAAAATTCTGTTTATAAGAAAGTCATTAGCTATGAATACATCTTAAAAATACTATTTGTTAGACATATTTCTTTTTATCATACATTATCTAATGTATATTTCTAAGCAGTTTTATGCCTTTGATTTTCTTTAGATATAGGTGAGTTAGGAGTCGTCTTGGTAAATATCTCGTATCATATTCACCCTTATCATTTTGGCACTTATATGTGTTAGATTGACTACAAAACTTTGTTAAAAAAACTAGCATAAGAAATGCATGAAGGATAACGCTTATTACATAAATCGTTCTTATTGGATTATATAAAAATAGACATCTCTATTTTTTAGTGCCTCGTTTGAGTTTTCATATGAGGCCCTTAAAAATTAGAGGACGGCCCTGGTTAGAAAGACGGTTTTTACAATTTAGTTTGTCTTTTAAAAAGTTGTAGGTATCGTTTGACCTTTAGTTATGGTTTTTATTAAGAGAAAAATTTTAAACACACCTATTTATGAAACAAGCCCTCGCATAAGTTTTTTACGAAAATAAACTTTTAATTCTCATTCATCAGATTCATTGAAATAAAAAAATTCAACCCTACACGTGTATTACACGATTTTGTAGGCGAACCAAAAATATCTTAGGCGAGGCCATTTTGTCTAGGCGAGTGAGAAGATGTTTGAGCGAGGAATGAGGCGATGAATCTAGGCGAGCGAAAAATCGTCTAGGCTAGGAAATCAGGTGAGCAGGGCGAAGAAATGTAGAGTGACGAATGGGGCGAGGAATGTGCGAAATGCAAAAAGTGAAATGATAGTCATGTGATGTTTTGTTGAAACAGAGAGTAGAGACTTTACTACAATCTATAGTATCATATAATACATCTTTGACCTTCTCTAAAATTAATTTTTTAAGACTATCAAAAAATAGATTTTTAAGCAAATACGAGTAAATAAGTATAATTTACAATGTTTTAAAGCACAAATAAAACTAAAAAAACACTATTCAACACATATAATTAATACACTATTAAAAACACCATTTCATCCAAATATACAACAATTCAACCACAACGTACAATCTAATTAAGCTTCCAAAACGTAAATCTGAAATCCATCAATTGATATACTGATTATTTATCCGTGACGGACATGTGGACACGCTAATATATATTTGGTTCCGTTAATATTTATTTTAAGATACACGTCGTCGCAATGCGCGAATACCCTACTAGTAATAACTTATGTAAAAAAAGTCAAGGCTTTGAAACTTCAACTTATTGGTAGGAAGTCAAAACTTTATTAATGCATTAAATCGAGGTATTCAATGAAACTTAAACTATAAAAACACCATTCAGATATTAATTTGACGTCATTTAGAATTTGTAATAACTTCACTTTGAGTGTGTTTCACTAGCTTGTAATAACTTCACGCGACTATGATTGCTTGCAAAATAATAAAGTGGCAACTATGATAATTGAAAGGTTTGATTCATTTCATAAAACAACAAAAAGAGTGCATTTCAAGAATATAACTAGTTAAATGGATTATTTTAGTAATTGCTTTTTTTTAAACCCGAGTTAAATATAAAATGAAAAAAGAAAAGAAAAGAAACCCCGTAAATTTGATTGCAAATGTTGTTTTTTGAAACGGCAAGTTAGTACAATAGTATAATTAGTCATTCGATTCCACAGTACTTACCCAGAAGGTAGTCCCTGTCAGCCTCAAATCGACGCATCTATGAGGCATAACCACCACATATCCCATCCAGAAAGAAAACCCTCCACGAAAAGACTCGAATCTGAGACCTCTCGCATGTAGTAACACCTCCTGACCAACTCTGCTAGGCAGAAGTTGGCTAACTGCAAATGTTGTATAACGGGGAACACATGTATTTATGGTTTGTATAATTATCAAGTTTGTGATAGAACGCCCCAAAGCTTGCTTAAAATTTTATAGGGTGGAAATTAGACCTACTATGTTGTACGAATCGAAAAGCAAGTTTATAACGAAAGCTCCAACAAACAAAGTGGAAGTGGCGGAACGGAGAATGCTAGAGTGGACTTGTGGTAAAACCATGTCTGACATGATTCCGAACGGAGTTTTCAGATCAGTACTTGAAGTCGAATATATTATTTCAAATATGAGAGAAGGAAGGTTGAGGTGGTTTAGTCATGTCAGAAGGAGGCCACAATCAACGCAAGTAGGGAGAGTCGAAGTGCTAATAGTTGACGGTCTGAGAAGGAGGGGTAGACCTAAACTCATGTGGGATGATAGACTTAAGAAGGACATGAAGGAGTTTCTATTATCCGAGGACATGACCTCGTATATGAATGCGGGAGAGATAGGATTAGAATTTTCTGTAGTTTAGGCTAGGTTGTTAGTGGATGCGTGGTTGTTACGCTTAGACCTTTAGAGTCTATCCGCTTGTATTGCCCTCATGCTTTTTTCTTAGTTATTAAGCCCTTGCTTGCTCCTTTTTGCTCTTGGCGCTTTAACGACTTCTCTTGCCCTTTTGCTTTGCTTTTGCTTTAGGCCCCATAGTGTTGCCTCGCTTTGTTCTTTTCTGCTTGTTTTCGGCCTTGGTATTGTTTGCCTTTTGTCCCATTTTCTTAGCCTTAACTTTAGGCCCTTTAGCGTCTCCTTGCGTTTTCTTGGTGTTCTTTCCTTATTTGCTTTGCTCGTGTCCCCCTGCCTTTTTAGTTCTTTTCCTTTTCTTCATGGGTATCTGGTGGCTTTTGCTTTTTTTTTGTTTGTGTTTATGTGATCATTTCGCTTATCTCGCTTCTATATGCTTGTTTTGCGATTATGTTTATGATTTTGTGTATTTTTGGGTTTATGCTTTTTATGCGTATGTGATCGCTCATGCCTTTCTCGCTTTATATGCTTGTTCGCCTGCTTTTCCTTTCTTTTCGGGTTGCTTACGTCGTCTGTTATTTATGTTTTATTATTATTATTATTATTATTATTATTATTATTATTATTATTATTATTATTATTATTATTATTATTATTATTATTATTATTATTATCATTATTATTATTATTTCATTAGAAAACCCAAGGATTTTACAAGAAATCATGGGAAGCCGAGACACTAGTGGCTCCCACCTTTCTCGAATACGTAAACTTAGTCTTTGAAAATAAAAGCCCGCTCTTGACATTATTCGAGTAGCTAACAAGAATAGCCTTGACACTAGTTGGGCTCCCACCCTTTCTCGAATACGTAAACTTAGTCTATGAAAAATAAAAGCCCCGCTCTGACATTATTCGAGTACTATCAAAGAATAGCCTTGATACGCGAAAGTGTATCCAAGGCTTCCGCATCAAGCTCCCCGAATGTAGATGTGACACACGGTAAATTTTCACTAAAATTTAACTGATAATTAGTAATTTATTATTATTAAGCATGAGTCATGAAGCATGCATAAGCTTTGCTCGATCATTTGAGTAGATAACTCGTGACACAATAAAAATTTCACCACTCTTGCATTCATATCATTTTATGAATATTTCATTTTGTCTTATGATTTAAATTGTAAGACGAGAGGTTATCTCATTTTCCCCAAAGAATCTCAAGACGCACGCTGCATCGACACTATGATAAGGGTTTGATAAAGTAAATGACAAACAACCATAAAGAAAAATATTACAAAAATAATAATATCTCCGATGCGTGACCATAAGATATTACATCTAAAAGTTATCAAACAATGATACCTCGGTCACAATTTAATAACACGGGACACAAAGTATTTAACACACATCCATTTGAGCAATAGCTTTTATAAGACTCAAGTACAAACATACATAAGTATAATGTATATGCATACATTTTATACAATAAGTATCCTACATACATATACTTACATAAATGAATGAATAAATACACTAAATAAAAAGTGAGATAATCTCCTTGTCTTCTTATCCCACACACGACAAAAGCCAAACACAAAAGCAGAGAATGAAGATATCATATCTTCTTCTTCCTCCTCTAGCCCTGCACATCCCACCTAGGTCGAATCTCCCCAAAAGGGGATAACCCAACATGTTCATCCAACATATCCTCCTCTCTCATACCAAACCCATGAAAGTTATGCTTCCCAAATCCCCTCTTGATTCGCCGGCTACCCTTCGATGGAATCTAAGGAGAATCAAGATAAAACCACCTAAGAAGAAACATATCTTCACACCAATCTATCTGGAGCCAATATCCAAGATTAGCATAGTTTTGGAAGTTAACTAGATTTGGCTTCAAACCAAGTTACAAGAGGAGAAAGCTTGGTCAAAGACTCCTCTTGTGTTTCCCTTTTTATTTCAGCCGAGACCCCCAAGAGTGTCACACTTCAAATCCCACCACAAAAAGATAAGGAAGCTCTAAGAAGTGAAGAAACATCATTTGTGTTTTGCTCTAGGTCGATTGGAATTTGTGGCGGTGATAAACTCTTGGGTTGGCCTTCGACTTCGTATTCATCTCCCTTGTTGTAAGAAATCACCAACTTTTACTTGTTAAAATTTATGAATTGGGTTGTTAGTAAAATTAATAATTTGATTTTTGAAGTTAAGTGTTCTTGATGTTGATAAACTTTGTATTTTGGTAAATGATTTGGTCACGTTGGGATTTGATTTTGTTGTTGGCTTATGTTAGTATTGTTTCGCCGAGTAGTATGAACCAAGAATTTGATGAGTTAAGTTCTATAAAATCGCTAATAACATAAGTCTCAACCGGAAAATTTGAGTTAGTCATTAACTTCTTGTTAGTTGGTTCCTTTTCTGTCGAAAGTAAAGAAAATGAGTTAAACATGGTTATCACAAGATCAAGTCATGACTCGTTAGTATGCAAGTAGATGTTGAGATGAAACAGGGTTGAGTAGTATTCAACCATTGTATGGTCTGGTCGATCTCCTTGTGCTAACGTGTTAAAATTTACGAGATTTACCTCGAGTATCAAACGGATTGTTAATGTCAAGATGGGTAGTCGAGGTGTGTTTTGGACACTTCAGTCACAACGCCCTTAACTTGAGCTTAACTCCGAGTGGGTGGTACCTTGCTCGAAACCCCACCGCACATCTAGACTCATATTAGATAATGAACATGTTACTTGTGAGATTTGGTACATGAGGACACTAATGTGGTTGTGTAACTAATCACTCTCAAAGCGAGACTTTCATGGTTGCTTTTTCCACCAAGAGGTCTCGACCTCACTTTGGTAGTACCATGGTGTTGGAGTCATATACCCCTAGTCGAGAAGGCTCGACCGCAAATTAAGTCATGTATGATCGAGTAGATCTCAAGTCAAGTCAATTCAAACCTTGGTAACAAATAATGAACTTGACAATAAAATCTGAAATGAAATGTATCCTTTAAAATCATTAGTTGCTTAGTTGTAAATCAGATGGGCCACAAATTTCATGTCTTATTCTTTGCTAAAGCCTTTGTTGATTGGTGGGCCTAAGCCCAAACCGAACCTCATTGTTGACGCCGGGCATGTTTTCAAGGAGATTTTAAGGTGTCCATCGGTGGTGTAATCAAATCAATGAAATAAAACCCAAGCATTTATCTAAGACAAACAAACTAAACTCATTTTCGCCTACTTCCCTCTTTCATTTCGTACATATTCCCATAACGCCAAAAGTCATAATCCAATTAATCAAGTGAAAAGGTTTAACATAAACAACAAGTGCTTAAGACATGATTCACTTAATAAGGTTTACGTCAACACCTTAACGTCAATATGTACGCGTAGACATATTTAAGACAAGTAAACTATTAGTCATGAATGAAAAAGGTTAAGAATAAACTTTGATAAACAAATAGAGGCTACTAGATCATTTTATCATTCATTAAATTTGAGAGCATCCAAATTTAACATGAGTATTTTCTAAAGACAATTGGAAAATAAATCAACTAATATTTGATTTTTACAATACTATTATATGTTAACTTAAATAAGTGTATATACAATTATATACTTACTGATAGAATATCGTAATTATTTTACAAGCCAAATTGTGGATTTTAAAACCATTATAGTGTCAACATGAAAAGTATATACACACTCATATACTTACTAGTAAAACTATATTAATAATTTTGCAAACTTACGCTTGGTGTTAATACAATTATATTGAACCATTTTAAGTATGTAATACTTAAAACAATGAGCTAAAACATTGCCCCCTTATCTAGGTCGCGTGTCGGTGCCGCCTCCACAACAATCACTAATCCCACATTTTGATTGCACATTTGCTAAGGTGAGTTTTCATAGCCCTCTTTCACTTGATAAACTGTTTTATACATTTTGGGGTGAGAAATATGCAAAACCTTTTATGGACCAAAACTATTACATGATTACTATTACGTGGTTTAGCATAAGCCCTTATGTCCCTAGAGAATGCCCTTTTCATGAACCGCCAATTCTCCATTGGGAAACGCGAATGTTATAAATAGATCTATTGAGAGTGACTCTGCTTCGGTTGGCTATGCTTAGGCCAAGGCGAACGATACCATGTCGGAACCGAGTGTGGAGGGACAAAACACTCGCTATGGGCCCCTATATTGTATGACATCTTTTAGCATCCAGAAACTGTCGTAGTATCGGTTGCATGAACTTAGAGCTAACGTAATAGACTTTCATCCATATATCATTATATTCATTGTAATGATTATATGACTTTGCTTATGGTCCAAACTTACTATTTTAACTTAAACCTATGAACTCACCAGCTTTTAGCTGACCTTTTTAGCATATTTTCTCAGGTGTTTAAATTATTAAAGAAGTGTTTTTACACAGAAACGATGTTTTACATTGGGACCACTAAAACTAATGGATGTGCTCATTTATCTAAACAATGTTGTAAAATAATGTTTTAAAATATTTTATGGAATTAAACGGAGTGTGTATTCCGTTCTTTATTACTTGTGTTATGATTCACCAATCCCGTAACGCTCCCGAATAACACGTATGCTTCCGCTAAATAAAATTTGGGGGTGTTACAGATTGGCATCAGAGCCTGAGTTATAGAGAACTAGGTACATATAAACCCTAAACTATAACTATTTTTTACAAAAAACATTGTACTACGACCGTCCGCCGTCATCTTTACTTGCTATTTTATTTAGAATGCATTTAAATAGGATTACATGTTTTATTTCCTATTTACTTATGCACTATTTCATATTCATTATGAGCATATTTTTCCACATACTTACACATATGCACCGCCTTGTCACGCACCATGCCTTCACTGACCTTCCTCACGATGTTCTGGAGGACATCCTACTTGCTCACTCACCTACCATCCGCCACCTTGCATACTTAGCCACCGATCCGTATATTCAAGCCACACTAGCACTCACCGGTTATTGCACCTACTCCATCTATACCTACCCTACCACCACTCCATCGCTTTGTTGACACGCAGCAAAACCTCGCGTGATTGTGAGAGCACCGGATATCGAGAGCAGATTCATTCAGCCTCGCACTAGCTTCTCAAATGACCCGCTACCGCTATACGGGTCCTTCTACTACTTCGTAGTCATCGACACCATCATCCACCGAGTCACCACCTCATCAAAGACTCGTGAGATCTATTGATTCCTACTGAGGAAGACCGGAAGAAGATCCGGAAGAGGATCCCGAGGAGGAACCACCGAGCCTATGCCGACTGAGAGTGTTCCCGGACATGTTAGCACAACAGCTGATATGAGTACACAGGGTCTGGAGATTGTCCATAGTATTCAGAAGTTAGGACAGAGCTCCAGGATGGCTCAGATATTGAGCGATGACATGGACATTGATGCACCAGTTGGATTAGGACAGCGAGTTGCTTTCCTCCGCAGCCAGGAGGAGAGTGGTATGGTTACTTGGAGAGATATTGATTGTGTGATCAATTATATACCACACATCGCGAGTCCGAGCTATGGTCCATCATCATCTTCATTCATACCGCCTGCAAGAAACATGGAGCGCCTTGCCGCGCCACTGCATGCCTTGAGACCATTGAAGAAGCCGACCGGCTGAGGCACAACGAGACCAGATCTATCGGGATCTCCGTGATGGTGAGCTAACTCACCGAGAGAGTGTTGATTCGCTTAGATTCTCATGAGACTCGCTAGAGTCCATACTCGACCGATTGGAGAGAGTCGATCCAAAGATGTGCTTGCAGCTCTGCGAAGCGCAAAGTGTTGAGGGTTTGACCGAGTCACCGATGTGTTGTTTGAGAGCATGGAGCTCGAGAGACACGAGAGGATTCGATCGGGTTTTAGGGTTGAGGCTCGTGTTGAGGACGCCGAGAGTTGGACAACAGAGCACGAGCCTTGGGCGGAGGTCAAGCCCGGATGCACGGACGACTGTAGGAGCTAGAGCGCGCCCGGTGGATCATGCGAGATACCGCGAGAGAAGGATGGCGAGGACTCATCGGTTTAGAGTCTATGTTAGCATCTCGATAAGACGATCGCGAGTTTGGAGGATACGCAATGAGAGTTGATTGCTACCATCGAGCGACTCCGCATCGAGTATGGATATCCTTAGATATGATTTTATGATGTATCACACTAAACTGGATTTATAACAGTTAGTGTTAGTTATCACTCTTGTACTTCAGTTTGTATTTATGTTGTATTTCCGTTGTATTTCGATTATATTCCATCTAGTATCTCATCATGTACCGTAGGAACCTTGAAACCGAAGTTCTATCTATGTCAGACTTATTTTCCTATCCAATTGTCTCTTCTTTTATAGATTGCCCATATGATCTATCTGTGATATTTACACTATTACTTGGCACTTACCTTGACTAAAATGTTATATATCTTATCACCTTTCCTACTGCAGAAATACCGCCAAAACGAAGATCAAAACATACCAACCCCGATGGAGCTCCAATGCTCCTATTCCAAATGTAGGGTTACCGCAACCAAGCCGCAAACGCTATTCCAAACAGAGTAACACACGATCGATCGTGAAGCCACTACTCCCGCTAGGGCTACTCCAATCCAACCTATCATGAATCAAGCCATGATTGACCAACTAGTCAATGAGCGAGTGAACGCCGCTTAGTCGCAACAAACCACTGCCTACTAATGCCGGAACTCGAGACCTCCCACTCACAACCGCACTTGTACTTATCAGACTTTCAGAAACCATGACCGGAGGCTTTAGTGGAACCGAAGGAGCCGTCGGTCCGACTAGATGGATCGAAAAGCTCGAGACCGTGTTCAACTGCAATTGTGAAGAAGAGTCTAAGGTTAAGTATGCATCATTCACTTTCACGGATGTCGCCTTGACTCGTGGAACAATTTTCAAATCGCTAGTATCGATGTTGCCTATGCCATGCCATGGGAGAACTTCAAGGAAATGGTATCAAAGTATTGTCCTCGTAATGAGATCAAGAAGCTCGAGCATGAGTTTTGGAACCTCAAGGTTCAAGGCACCAATATGGTCGCTTATAATCGAGATTTCAAGAACTAGCCTTATTGTGTCCGAAATGGTTCCCACCGAGACTCGATTGTTAGAGATACATCGAGGACCGCCCCAACCTATCAAGGGCAATGTTACCACTTCTAAGGTCACGATCTTCATGAAACTATCAAGTAGCCAACAAACTCATGGACCAAGTGATTGAGGATTCCATGGACAAAGTGGTTGACAATAAGAGGAAATGGGACGACCATTCTCAAAGCTACAACAACAATGTATACCGTGGCAACAATAATTGGAAAACAAAGAACAATCAAAGCAAGAGGCAAATGTTGCTAGAGCTTATGCACGTGGTGTTGGGAAAGGAAACCGTACTCGTGGATCGCACCATTGTGTAATCGATGCACACCGCATCACAAAGGGCGATGCAGACAATAAGTGTCAGAATCGCCGTAAAATCGACACTTAACCAGAACCGCAGTCCAAATCATTGGCGACGGTTCAAACAAATTTCACCAGACCCAAAAGTCTGCTATAACATGCTTTGGTTGTGGTGAAAAGGGCATTATAAGAATGAATGCCGAAAGACCGAAACCAAGGCAATGGAGGATACCAAGGAAACCGAGGAAATCCGGAAGCCATGGAATGGCAGATTGTGGAAATGTTGGATGACGAGTAATCGTGGAATCGGAGAAGGAGCTCGTGGGAGAGTCTATGCCATGACCAAAGTGGAAGCTCAGAAGACCGAATGTTGTGACGGTAATGCTCCTTATAAATAACCGTTATGCATCCATATTGTTTGATACGGAGCCGATAGGAGTTTTGTTTCAAATGCATTTAGTCCACTACTCGATATTGCCCCAACCGCATTAGAAATGCATACAACGCGAACTAGATAACTGTAACGAGAAAGGGTAGATACCATCATAAAAGGTTGCACCTTAACTCGTTAAACCACCCATTCAATATCGACTTGATACCGTGAGTATTGGGTAGTTTCGATGTCATCGCCGGAATGGATTGGTTAGCAAAATATCATATCGCCATCATTTGTGACGAGAAGCTCCTCCAATTACCTTATGGAGATGAAGTCCCAACAATAGAAGGGACAAAAGCGACAAGAAACGCTTCAAGACCGCATGTCATTTCGTACTAAGGTGTTAAGGTGTATCGAGGAAGGATGTCACATCTTCCTAGCACAAGTCACCGGAAAGGACGAAAAAGAAAAGGAAGAAAACGCCCGGAAGACGTGCCAATAGTAAGAGAATTTCCTCAAGTCTTTCCAAGATTTGCCAGACTCACCGACCCGACAGTTGAATTTCGATCTATTTAGTGCCCGTGCCACGCCAATGGCAAGAGCACCTTATCGATTAGCTCCAACGGAACTCCGTGAGTTATCAAACCGCTTGTCGGAACTTGCGGAAAAAGGGTTCATTAGACCGAGCTCATCACCATGGGGAGTACCGCCTTATTCGTCAAGAAGAAGGACGGAACTTTCGTAATGTGCATTGACTATCGTGAATTGAATAAACTAACCATTAAGAACCGCTACCACTACCGAGAATCGATGACTTATTCGATCAACTTCAAGGTTCAAGCGCTTATTCAAAATCGACTTAAGATCCGGATACCATCAACTAAGAGTTCGAAGAAGACATTCCCAAACCGCCTTCGTAACTCGTTATGCATTACGAGTTCCAAGTCATGCCTTTTGGGTTAACCAACGCACCACCGTGTTCATGGACCTCATGAACCGAGTGTAAACCCTACTTGGATAAATTTGTGATCGATTCATCGACGATATCCTAATTTATTCCAAGAGTGAAAAGAACACGAAGAGCATCTTAGATTGATATTGGAATTGTTGAAGAAGGAAGAACTATATGCGAAGTTCTCGGTGTGAGTTTTGGATATCTACCGCAATTCCTAGGTCATGTAATCGACAGTCAGGGTATTCATGTAGATCCAGCTAAGATCGAGTCAATAAAGGATTGGGCGACACCCACAACTCCTACCGAAATACGCCAATTCTAGGACTCACTGGATACTACGTAAGATTCATTGAAGGTTTCTCAAAGATTGCCAAATCTTTAACTAAGCTAACCCAGAAAACACCAAGTTTGACTGGGAGAAAAGAAGAAGAAGCTTTTCAACTCCTTAAAGAAAAGTTGTGTAGTGCACCCATTCGCCTTACCAAGGTAGTGAAGACTTTGTTGTTTATTGCGACGCTCACACAAGGGGCTAGGAGCGGTGTTAATGCAAAGAGAGAAAGTGATAGACACGCCTCGCCATTGAAGACTCGTGAGAAAACTACACAACGCACGACTTGGAGTTAGGATCGGTTGTGTTCGCACTTCTCTAATTTGGAGACACTACTTGTATGGCACGAGTGTGTCGATACACCGATCACAAAAGCCTACAACACATTTTGATCGTGAAGAACCGAACATGAGACAACGCCGATGGTTGGAATTACTCATGATTACGACGCAAGATTCGCTACTATCGGGTAAAGCAAATGTAGTCCGATGCTCTCAAGAGGAAAGAGCGACCAAAACCTCTTAGAGTCGATCCTTGGGTATGACAATTAGTTCACTTCTTCCAACCAAGATTCTAGAGGCTCAATTGAAGCACTCAAGGAGGAAAATCGTCCGAATGAGAACCTTTACTAATGCCGTAAAGTGAAAATGGATTCGTGAAAAGGTCGGATGGAACTTTTGTTTCAAAGAGCGAAGTTGGATACCACTTACGGAGGAATTCGCGACATTATTATGCACGAATCCCACAAGTCTAAATACTCCATACACCTGTGATCCGACAAAATGTACCTTGATCCAAGAAATTGTACCGGTGGTCGAACATGAAAGCCGACATTGCAACATATGTCACCGGTGTTTAACCTGCTCAAAGGTTAAATCAACATCGAGACCCTCAAGTCTACTAGTACAACCCGAATCCCCGAGTGGAAATGGGAACGATAACAATGGACTTTATCACTAAGCTACCTAAAACCTCTAAAGGCTACGACACTATTTGGGTAATAGTTGACCGTCTCACCAAGTCAAGACATTTTCACCGATGAAAGAAAGTGATGGAATGGAAAACTTGCACAACTATACCGAAGGAAATCATCGCACGCCATGGTGTACCAATCTCCATCATTTCGCATGTAGATAGCCGCTTTCACCGAATTTATGGAAATTACTTCAAGATGCTTTAGGTCTAACTCGACATGAGCACCGCTTATCATCCTCGCACCGATGGACAAAGCGAGAGAACCATTCAAACATCGAGGACATGCTAAGAGCATGTGTGATAGACTTTGAAATGGTCGATAAGCACTTACCATTAGTCAATTTTCTTACAATAACGACTATCACACAAGTATCAAAGCCGCACCATATGAAGCACTCTATGGTCGGAAGTGTAGATCACCCGTGTGTTGGGCGGGTTGGAGAAAGTCAACTCATCGTCCGGAGTTAATCCAAGAAACTACCGAGAAGATTGTACAAATCAAAACCGACTACAAGCAATTCGCGATCACAAAAGAGCTACGCGGATAAGAGGAAACCACTGAGTTTCAAGTGGAGATAAAGTTATGCTCAAAGTTGCGCCTGGAAGGGCGTGATCCGCTTTGGAAAACGTGGAAAGTTAAACCTCGTTATATTGGACCTTTCAAAATTCTCGCTAGAATCGGACCCAGTAGCATACCGACCAATTACCACAAGAACTCAACTCTATACACAACGTGTTTCACGATGCAACTTGAAGAAATGTCTTTCGACAAAACTCTTGCTATTCCTTTGGAAGAAATCCAAGTTGACGAAAGATTGAATTTTGTCGAGGAACCCATTGAAATTATGGATAGAGATCAAACGGCTTAAGCAAAGCCGCATCCCGATCGTCAAAGTCCGTTGGAACTCTCAAAGAGGTCCGTAATACACGGGAGCGTGAAGACCAATTCAAGCGCAAATACCCACACCTTTCTCTACTTCAACAAGTAATCCTAATCGAAAACCGAGGATGCTTTTCTTCCAAGGTGGAGGATGTGACACACGGTAAATTTTCACTAAAATTTAACCGATAATTAGTAATTTATTATTATTAAGCATGAGTCATGAAGCATGCATAAGCTTTGCTCGATCATTTGAGTAGATAACTCGTGACTCAAGAAAAATTTCACCACTCTTGCATTCATATCATTTTATGAATATTTCATTTTGTCTTATGATTTAAATTGTAAGACGAGAGGTTATCTCGCTTTCCCCAAGAATCGCACCGCACGCTGCATCGACACTATGATAAGGGTTTGATAAAGCAAATGACAAACAACCGTAAAGAAAAATATTACAAAAATAATAATATCTCCGATGCGTGACCATAAGATATTACATCTAAAAGTTATCAAACAATGATACCTCGGTCACAATTTAATAACACGGGACACAAAGTATTTAACACACATCCATTTGAGCAATAGCTTTTATAAGACTCAAGTACAAACATACATAAGTATAATGTATATGCATACATTTTATACAATAAGTATCCTACATACATATACTTACATAAATGAATGAATAAATACACTAAATAAAAAGTGAGATAATCTCCCTTGTCTTCTTATCCCACACACGACAAAAGCCAAACACAAAAGCAGAGAATGAAGATATCATATCTTCTTCTTCCTCCTCTAGCCCTGCACATCCCACCTAGGTCGAATCTCCCCAAAAGGAGATAACCCAACATGTTCATCCAACATATCCTCCTCTCTCATACCAAATCCATGAAAGTTATGCTTCCCAAATCCCCTCTTGATTCGCCGGCTACCCTTCGATGGAATCTAAGGAGAATCAAGATAAAACCACATAAGAAGAAACATATCTTCACACCAATCTATCTGGAGCCAATATCCAAGATTAGCATAGTTTTGGAAGTTAACTAGATTTGGCTTCAAACCAAGTTACAAGAGGAGAAAGCTTGGTCAAAGACTCCTCTTGTGTTTCCCTTTTTATTTCAGCCGAGACCCCCAAGAGTGTCACACTTCAAATCCCACCACAAAAAGATAAGGAAGCTCTAAGAAGTGAAGAAACATCATTTGTGTTTTGCTCTAGGTCGATTGGAATTTGTGGCGGTGATAAACTCTTGGGTTGGCCTTCGACTTCGTATTCATCTCCCTTGTTGTAAGAAATCACTCAACTTTTTACTTGTTAAAATTTATGAATTTGGGTTGTTAGTAAAATTAATAATTTGATTTTTGAAGTTAAGTGTTCTTGATGTTGATAAACTTTGTATTTTTGGTAAATGATTTGGTCACGCTGGGATTTGATTTTTGTTGTTGGCTTATGTTAGTATTGTTTCACGAGTAGTATGAACCAAGAATTTGATGAGTTAAGTTCTATAAAATCGCTAATAACATAAGTCTCGAATCTGGAAAAATTTGAGTTAGTCATTAACTTCTTGTTAGTTGGTTCCTTTTCTGTCGAAAGTAAAGAAAATGAGTTAAACATGGTTATCACAAGATCAAGTCATGACTCGTTAGTATGCAAGTAGATGTCGAGATGAAACCGGGTTGAGTAGTATTCAACCATTGTATGGTCTGGTCGATCTCCTTGTGCTAGCGTGTTAAAATTTACGAGATTTACCTCGAGTATCAAACGGATTGTTAATGTCAAGATGGGTAGTCGAGGTGTGTTTTGGACACTTCAGTCACAACGCCCTTAACTTGAGCTTAACTCCGAGTGGGTGGTACCTTGCTCGAAACCCCACTGCACATCTAGACTCATATTAGATAATGAACATGTTACTTGTGAGATTTGGTACATGAGGACACTAATGTGGTTGTGTAACTAATCACTCTTGTGCGAGACTTTCATGGTTGCTTTTTCCAGCCAAGAGGTCTCGACCTCACTTTGGTAGTACCATGGTGTTGGAGTCATATACCCCCTAGTCGAGAAGGCTCGACTTCGCAAATTAAGTCATGTATGATCGAGTAGATCTCAAGTCAAGTCAATTCAAACCTTGGTAACAAATGATGAACTTGACAATAAAATCTGGAAATGAAATGTATCCTCTAAAAATCATTAGTTGCTTAGTTGTAAACAGATGGGCCACAGACCCATGTCTTATTCTTTGCTAAAGCCTTTGGTTGATTGGTGGGCTAAGCCCAAACCGAACCTCATTGACGCCGGGCCGCATGCCAAGGAGATTTTGGGGTGTCCATCGGTGGTGTAATCAAATCAATGAAATAAAACCCAAGCATTTATCGAAGACAAACAAACTAAACTCATTTTCGCTTACTTCCCTCTTTCATTTCGTATATATTCCCATAACGCCAAAAGTCTTAATCCAATTAATCAAGTGAAAAGGTTTAACATAAACAACAAGTGCTTAAGACATGATTCACTTAATAAGGTTTACGTCAACACCTTAACGTCAATATGTACGCGTAGACATATTTAAGACAAGTAAACTATTAGTCGGGAATGAAAAAGGTTAAGAATAAACTTTGATAAACAAATAGAGGCTACTAGATCATTTTATCATTCATTAAATTTGAGAGCATCCAAATTTAACATGAGTATTTTCTAAAGACAATTGAAAAATAAATCAACTAATATTTGATTTTGACAATACTATTATATGTTAACTTAAATAAGTGTATATACAATTATATACTTACTGATAGAATATCGTAATTATTTTACAAGCCAAATTGTGGATTTTAAAACCATTATAGTGTCAACATGAAAAGTATATACACACTCATATACTTACTAGTAAAATTATATTAACAATTTTGCAAACTTACGTTTGGTGTTAATACAATTATATTGAACCATTTTAAGTATGTAATACTTAAAACAATGAGCTAAAACATTGCCCCCACTTATCTAGGTCGCGTGGTCGGTGCCGCCCACAACAATCACTAATCCCACATTTTGGATTGCACATTTGCTAAGGTGAGTTTTCATAGCCCTCTTTCACTTGATAAACTGTTTTATACATTTTGGGGTGAGAAATATGCAAAACCTTTTATGGACCAAAACTATTACATGATTACTATTACGTGGTTTAGCCTAAGCCCTTATGTCCCTAGAGAATGCCCTTTTCATGAACCGTCAATTCCCCATTGGGAAACTCGAATGTTATAAATAGATCTATTGAGGTGACTCCTCCGTTAGGTTGGCCATGCTTAGGCCAAGGCGAACGATACCATGTCGGAACCGAGTGTGAGGGACAAAACACTCGCATGGGCCCCTATATTGTATGACATCTTTTAGCATACAGAACTGTCAGTAGTATCGGTTGCATGAACTTAGAGCTAACGTAATAGACTTTCATCCATATATCATTATATTCGTTGTAATGATTATATGACTTTGCTTATGGTCCAAACTTACTATTTTAACTTAAACCTATGAACTCACCAGCTTTTAGCTGACCTTTTTAGCATATTTTCTCAGGTGTTTAAATTATGTTCATGAAGGCAAGGCAAGAAGCGGGTAAATGGTCGTAGTAGTATTAAAGAAGTGTTTTTACACAGAAACGATGTTTTACATTGGGACCACTAAAACTAATGGATGTGCCCATTTATCTAAACAATGTTGTAAAATAATGTTTTAAAATATTTTATGGAATTAAACGGAGTGTGTATTCCGTTCTTTATTACTTGTGTTATGATTCACCAATCCCGTAACGCTCCCGAATAATACGTATGCTTCCGCTAAATAAAATTTGGGGGTGTTACAGTAGAAAAAGCAAATGGAATGAACTTGTAGCCGTTTTCTTCACATTTGGACACATATTTTTTTCTTCTTCTCCACAGCGTTATGTAAGGCTACCCCTGGAGCCCACAAATTTGCATCAATACCCGCAAATGGAGAGATCCCAGTGACATCCAAACATGCGTCCTTACCTTGGATCTAGTTGAATAATATCAAGTCTGCGGACGTAGCTCTTTCCCATCCTCGAAAGAAACCCCATCGGGGCTTCCTTTTCACCATAATCCCAACCTTGGAACATATGTCGACAAGAATATCACGCACTGTTTATGTCCGAACTTCACCCCACTTCACTAGAACGTTGAACCCATGGTCTCCCATTGGTCCATACGATGTTTGCAGCTCGGACAAGGACTACCTTCAGAAAACATAGGTATGGTAAGCCTATAACACAATACCAAACGGAATTGGCGATGATTCATCCTTTGGCCTAACCCATCAATAGGTATGGTAAATAGGAAATCTTGTGCATGTGGAGCCCGAGTACAACTGAGGATAGCCACTTGCCTTGGACTTAACGAATACTTGGAAACAAGATCTTTCTCGATGACACCAAAGTAACACTTTGCCAAAGTTTTCATCATATGGGGGGCAAGAGTGTCAGAGGCGACAGAGAACGTGTCTGTGTTGCAAGCACTGTTAAAAGTATCTAGAGCATGCTGAAACGAAGGACCATGAGAATTAATGCCCGCTTTTACCAAAATATGGTCATGCATATCACTAGTTTGCAAACGAGAGGCGAGAAAAGCATATTGGATAATGTCACTCGCCGATGGATGCCCAACCCACCCATCTTGATTGGGAGGGTGGCGGTCACGCCATCGCCAAATACCAAACCCGGTCCGGAGGTCGTAATAATCTTCTCAAGGAAGCATGTAACATCCGATCAAACCGGACTTGGGCCTCTCGACGCGACAAAGGGGAACACGTCCTCAAAGCGTAAGATAATTTCGCAACCCCAGCACAATTACGAAGAAGAAGGAGCTCACATTGGGGAACATTAAGTTTAAGAATAGCTTTCATTAGCAAGATAGTTTTAGAAACCCTTTTCAAAGCCAGCTCTTGACAAAAGCTTTCATCCAAGCTAACTGAACCCCCAAGTAGTTTGACACCATCGACTGGACGAGATATATTTATAGGAAAAATACCATCCACCTTGCTTCTGGGGTCTTCCATTGGCCAGAAAAGTTTAGTCTTATCGACATTCAAAAACAACCCCCGAGCCGGACCATCCGTGATAATAATGTCAAGCGCCTTGGCAACCATGAGAGTATCTCCCACAATAGTTCCATCGTCAAGATACCAAACCTGAAGAGTGAGCTCATCCTTGGTAGTGCTCTCTTTCACACTTGGTAGTGCTTATCCTTGGTAGTGCTCTCTTTCACACTTGTACTTTTTCTGCGCACTCTCTTTGCACACAATTTCAAGAGGTCATTCTGGAAGTAGTCTTCTTACTCTCGATTTTATCTTGAAGTAGGGGTATGATATGTCTACATTTTACCTTCCTCATACCCCCCTCAGCTGATCGGGTATCTTTGTTGTTGTTGTATAGTTATTAAGTTTCTATAAATAAGAAACAAAAGTACTTTTTTCTTTTAGCAAAGGAATTTGATCTCTTCGTATGAACGGGGTACCCGCGCTTTGTGGCGGTGGGTACCCACAATTAAAATATTCGGTGAGAAATGTTTTTCAGCTTTACGTTTTCGGACACAACAAGTTTATTGATGATGACAATTTTATGTTTGAATAAAAATAAGCGCTATCAAACTAACTTATAAAAACACTCTAGTTTTATCTCGTGATGTTGCCAGTAATATTATGAATGTATGAGGTCAAGTTGATCGACAGTGACTTATAGTCGTAAGTGAGTAGGAAAAAAATGTCAATTCATTATATTTATATGGTATAAAAGTATACACCTACTAACAAGTATGAAAATGAAGGCATATATTTTGAGAACATTTAAATTGGGATGGAAGTAGTATATATTTAGACAAAACATATAACGAAGGTTTTAATAAAAAGTAGCAATGGACTAGATAGGCTTAAACTAATCTAAAGGAGATGTCATAAAAGAGAAAACAGAAAACAAATGCGCACGTTCGATGAGTTCATCGAAGACTTGATCAATGACGACATAGAAAGTTTAGTTTATAAGCTTGATTGTAGGGCTTATGACTTATATATAAGTTTATAAGCTTAGCTTAAGTTGATAAATATTAGTTGGCCGTTCACATAGAAACTAAATAAGCCTAGCTTTTCATGTTACATAGATCAAGGAACTAGACATATACTACAAAATATACTATATAAAATTTGTTAACCGCGACATATACGTACTAAAGTAGATGATAATACAACATATACGTACTGTGTGCCTTTGACGAAGATTGAGAAATCTTAGCTACAGAAAAGAGAGAAAATGGCATATATGGACCTTTATATAGTTATGGGTATCTGAATTACCTTATGGGCTTCGAATTAAAAAAAAGGTTTTATAACTTATAAGCCCATTTTTTCTTTTATTACAATCTTATCAAGTTGATCTTATTTATTTATAAGCTATAAGATCAAATTGGTAAGTTTAGTCAAAAGGCGAGTTTCTAAGTTTTTCAGATTCTAAATAAGATCGTATGTCTGGAAAATAAACTAGGCATGTATTGCTTTCGGCCGTTTTAAAATCTTAGCCTCGTAATAAAATTTAGAGTTAACTACATTTTTGGTCCTTGTGGTTGTACCTGGATTTCACTTTTGGTCCATTTGTTCAAAAAGTTGCGATTTTAGTCCAAAATGCATAGTTTGGTTCCACTTTTGGTCCATTTTTTAACGGTTAGTTCGAGTTAGTTAAGTCGAATTGTAAAGTGGCAACATTAGTCCTTTAACCTAACTGGTCGCTTGCAACGTTAGTCCTTTATACCAAAGATCTTTGCAACATTTGCAACGTTAGTCCTTTTAGTTAGTTAGTTCTTTAAAAAATTCTAAAAAATTCGAAAAATGTTTTTTGTCGAAAATTTTTTAAGATAAAAATTTCAAAATTTTAAAATTTTTTTCTAATAAAATTTTCTTAAAAATTCTAAAAAAAAAATCGGAAAAAAATTTAGAAAAAAATTTTCTAATTTTTTTTCTAAAATAAAATTCAAAAAATTTCAAAATATATTTTAAAAAAACTTTTTTTTCCGAAAAATTCTAAAAATTTCTAAAAAAATCTAAAATTTTTAAAATGTATATACATTGAAAAACGATATACATTGCAAAAATGTGTGTAAAATGTATACACGCTTTTAAAAAAATATACCAAAGATCACACACACTTTTACACACGTTTTTTATTAGATTTTTTTAAAAATTTAGAAATTCTTTTAGCATTGCCATTTTTAGAAATTTTTTAGCATTGACATTTTGCGATTTTTGATATGGACTAAAAGTTTCTAAAAATATGTACTAAAACTATCATTTTGATATGGTTTTAGTCTATTTTTAGAAACTTTTAGAAAAAATGAAACTAGTACAAAATTTTTTAGAAAAGTGAAACCAAACTATCATTTTGATAAAAAAAAAATTGATATGGTTTTAGTCTATTTTGATATGGGTTAGTACAAAATTTCTAAAAAACATGTCTAAAATTTTTTTGATATAGTTTTAGTCCATTTCTAGGAAAAAAAATTCTAAAAAAAAATCTCAAATTATTTTTTTCGGAAAAAAAGTTTTTTTATAGAATATTTTTTGAAATTTTTTTAGAATTTTTAGAAAAAAAATTTAGAAAATTTTTTCTAATTTTTTTTAGAATTTTTAAGAAAATTTTTTCTTAAAAAATTTCGAATTATTTTTTGAAAAAAATTTCGACAAAAACATTTATTAGAATTTTTTAGAATTTTTAAATGACTAACTAATGAAAGGACTAACGCTGCAAACGATCTTTGGTATAAATGACTAACGTTGTTAACTACCGCTAGGTTAAAGGACTAATGTTGCCACTTTACAATTCGACTTAACTAACTCGAACTAACTTCGCTAGAAAATGGACCAAAAGTGGAACCAAACTATGCATTTTGACTAAAATCGCAACTTTTTAAACAAATAGACCAAAAGTGAAATCCGTGACAACCACAAGGACCAAAATGTAGTTAACTCTAAAATTTAACTAATCTACTACCTGTGCAACGAAAAAAACATATCACAGCTAACATTATCAAATGATTCTCTTGCTTGTAATACGCGAGAGGTCAGAACGAACCTGACTAACACGAACGGAGCTTGTTCACGTCGCCATTTAATTTTAACCGGACAAATAAACGAACACTAACGCTAAACGGACGTAATTTCTTGTTC
This sequence comes from Chrysanthemum lavandulifolium, assembly GCA_022545495.1. Lineage (NCBI taxonomy): Eukaryota > Viridiplantae > Streptophyta > Magnoliopsida > Asterales > Asteraceae > Chrysanthemum > Chrysanthemum lavandulifolium. Next base: position 223,280,586 of record CM040240.1, on the reverse strand, counting down.
ATGTTCGTTTATTAAGAAAATGAGTTGTTCATGTTCGTTTATGTTCGTTCATTAAGACACTAAACGAACGCTAAACGAACATAAACGATCGAACATAAATAAACATAGACAAACAATCATAAACTATATTAAATTATGTATCTAATATTGTTTTATAAGTGTCGTTTTGTTTAAACAAACTAATTCAAAAATCATACAATTAAAATATTTGATATACGAACATAAATAAATAAATGAACATAAACGAACGTTAACGAACGCGATAATCGGACGCTCACGAACACAAATAAACGGACGCGACTTTGTTCACGTTTCGTTCATTTAACTAACGCTCACGAAACGCTCATCAACGCTCAGCCTGCTTACAACCCTATATGTGAGATAAGAGTGTGTTGGTGTGTGTGTGCAGAGGCGGAGCCGATGAGGCAAAGTTTGATAATTTTAAAAATTACTTTATAAATCGGTTCGCTTAGGGAAAATTACAAAATAACTATATATTTAAAAAATTTACATTAAAATTTTCTTTACTAGCCCCCCACCCCCACCCCCCCAGTCTCTCACACTGTGTGTGTGTGAAAGTCGTAAGTTCTACAACCATATATGTTAGCAAGAGGACATTATCACAAGGATTCTAACCACCATCTAACTATGGCCTTACATATATGCCATCTTTGAGATAGATTTTAGTTACTGTTATACGATAAGTTAAGGCGCAAGCTCAAACGCTTAGAGTTCATTAGGTTAAGGGATAAGTTAGTTTATTCTCTAAGTCATGTTCTATTACAAATAGAACATGAAATCTTATTATGTTATCACACAAAACACAATTCAATAATATATCTATTTGCTATTTTACCTGTTAGATGATAGGTTAAGGCTCAAGCCTAAAGGGTTAGGGTCCACTAGATTTAAGGTTATGTTAGCTTATTCTCTAAGTCATCATGTTCTATTATAAATAGACATAAAATCTCATTATGTAATCACACAAAACACAATTCAACAATATCTCTATTTGCTATTTTACAGACTTGATTTAGAGAAACGGATCAAGTGTTGTTCCTCCGTTGCAACGACAAAGTAAAAGGTGGTTGTTATAAAACTCTGGCAAGGTTTTATGTTCTGATGCAACAAGCTTAATGAGTGCTTCAACCATTCCCACCATTTCTGATTGATGATCACGATTCCTCACAAAGTGTTAAGACTTAAGATCATCTTCCTTCTTGGTCCATTTTGCTTTAATCAACCAAAAGATAAAGCATACTTGTTTTAAGTTAAGTTAATCGAAATAGCATTTTAACATTTAAAGCTAATGAAAAAATTATAATTTAAAAGTTTTCACAATCTTTGTCACTCAAAACAACACTCGTGTCTAAAATAGCTTAAATTTTAGAAAAATAAATTTAATTTCCAAATAAACTTGCGCCTCAAATATGCCAAAAGCTATTGAACAATAATGAGGCATGTTTATGTTTTGCAAATGTATAGCTAATATTAGTTGCTGAAATAATAGAACTTCATTTTAGCCAGGTAACCGTAATTACATTATTAGATTAGCTTCTTTTTTTAACAAACATTGATTAGCTAGTGTGATACACGACTTCTTTTAACAACAATTCTCATTAAGAAACTAGTGAAGTTTGGTATGTTGTAATCAAACAATGAATGAACGATTATTACGGCAAGATGAAAAGAACTTATTTGTTTAAAACTATAGAATGTAATGTTTAATTACAAACAATTACTGATCACTACATTAAAAAATATCATTTTGATCTCTTAAGGGGTCTAATTTTTTTCCATTCCATCTTAGAAATAAAATCAAAATCACACAAAAGTTGCTATTCACATAAAATAAACTTTCTATTATTAAAACGATATTTTAGTAATTTTCTTATTGATTCCATTATGTTCTGCCATACAAAACGTTCTTAAAAAATTAAATAATAATTTGGCTCCGCCACAACGCGCGAAGGCCTATCTTCTCGTTATTATTATGCCATTAAAGTTTTCCTTTCAAAATTAAGGAGACATTTCTTTTAAAGATAACATTTATTGGGTTTTGATAACAACAATCCTTATGGTTGTTGATAACAATTCATTTTCAAATATTTTGTAAAATAATACATAAAATCATCCAAAGTTACTAACCTTCTTTACAAAAATTCTCCACACACAAATTCAATTCACTCTTTTTATCAACCAATTTAGCAAAAAAAAATTGCAAAACATATTTCTCACTATGATTTAATATTAGTGAATTTATGTAAAATTTATTGTTATCAATAGCCCCAAGAGCTCTTGTTAGCATTTTTTAAATTTATGTTGAAATATTTGTCCAATTCATACACAACACAAATACTCAATATAGAATACACGTACACATATCGACACAAACAGGTTTTTCCGAAATTATACTAACCTTCGCTATATGCGGGTAGTTGTCTAGCATCTTTAAAGTTAATCATATTGATCTTATTTTAAGATGTCGACTTAGATATTTTCTTTAAGAAAAACACTATCTGAAAGAACCTATAATCAAAGATAGAATACTTCACTCAATAGTCTTGTCAAGATTCATATTTTGATTCGTTGGAAATTAAATGAATTCATTAATGTAAGATATTTTAATTTTGGTTTGATGGTTTATCGGCATAGATTGGTTTATCGACATAGATATTGATTTGAATTTTATTGACCTCGTGTTGTGACAGGATTAAAAAAATTTGTATGATAAAAATGTAATTTATAAATGGCAAATTTTGATATAAAAATATTGTTGAAACAAAATATTATTAAAGTGCAAGGTTAAAGTGAAAATATGAAATAAATAGGAATGAATAGTGTTTTGTTTAAAAGTTGATATTAAAGTCATCAAATCTACCCAAATAATTAGTTCACTTAATTTTTTTTTGAACAAAGATTACATTTCACTCCTCACAAATAGAGGTAATTTGAACACAACAAGTTACATCGAAAATACTCAACCTTGCTCTGATCAAGTAATTTCCATCACTAATATTATGATACATGAAGCCGATCAGCTTCTAGTCCTTTGATTCTTTACGGCCCCTATCAAAAAAGTTCACATATATTGGTCCCCTTTACTACAAACATTGTGAAGCTCAATTATTATGGTGCTTTTATGCGGAACCACTGTGTTGTTGGTATTGCGGCTCGAAATTGTGAAGGGTCCATGCTTTTATGTCTTGGAGAAAAATGGCATGCTTCTCCGGCTCTTGCTACCGAGCTTATAGCATTACGCAATGCGTACAATCTTGCAATGACAAACGGGTGGCACGACGCTATATAATTGAGTCAAATTCATAACTTGCTATCTCACTTGCTTCATCTGAGTCTGACCCTCCATGATCACTTGCTGCTATTGTTGGTGACATTAAAGAATGGGCATCCCAACTAAATTTGCGTTTCTCTCGAATTCTCCGTACGTGTAATCGTGTTGCACATACAACGATACATATAACTTTTAACTCTGTTGCAAACTTTATTTGAGATGTAAACTTTTCTGTAGAAATTACGATTGTTTAGTTAAAAATCTTACTTGAAGCAAAAAAGTTGCATGAACTAGACTTACGACATGCTAGTGTAATACGAATAGTAATTTTGAACGTTTCAACAATATTGTCGACTAGAAAATGACATATTTTCATGCCACTTGGATTACGACATAATGGAATTGGTCCATGCACTAGTAGCAATAATATACGTAAAGGCCCACTAATAAAGACTTAAACCACAAAATAGCAACACGTGAGAACATGACACGTTTGTTTTGGACACGTATCTAGACCAATTAAAGTGGCTGCTTCCTACTACCGTAGCACCCAAGTAAAGTTTGCTACTCTATTTTCACTTTTCTTTATTGCTTTTTGTCTCATTAACCGAAAATTTATATCTTTAATTTATCTGTAATCTAGATAAGATTTAAGTGGAAGTGTTTGTAAGATACAAATAAACAAGTCATGTAATGATTTGATTAGCAAACGAGTTCCTCTTATCACTACGCTCAGTTCTCAAGTTTTAAATAAAAGAAATGAAAAAGAATAGAAAATGGAAAAGAAAGAAAAAGAAAGCTTATTATTAATTATGTTCTCGAGATAGAGGAAAGGAAAATAAAGTAAGATTAAAATACATCATTGGTCCCTAAACTTGAGGCAGCATTGCGATGAGACGAACTCGCCTTTTCATCGTCGCAGTCCTTATTTCAGGTTTCATCCTTCTAAGTCCTGACTGCTCAACATCCGATTTTGTTTTGAATGGCGGGTATTTTAGTCCATCTACATTTATACTTTTATAACACATTTATATTTTACCCTTCATCTTTCATCCTCTTCATCATCTACCCAAATCATTCATCTCCCAACATCATCATCTCCCAACAATCATCCCGGAAAAATCATTGATGAACGATGTCAAACCGCCCGAACTCGATTTATGAACATATGTCAAAATGGCCCCTCAAGATTTTACCATTCGGATTGACTCATTCTTCGGAAGTATCCCATGCCATTAAAACAGGATGAAGATGAAGATGTTTACCAATATTCGGTTTTTAGTCCGCTAGATATCATCAACTATGGTGTCAATAGTGACCCACCGCAGTAAATGGTCACTTTGCTTCGATATGCGCTTCTTGGTAATTTCTTTATTTAAAACTTGTGATATTACTCCTAAACATTTCGTCCTCTTTAGTCCCTCCGTCGCTCTTAACTATCATAAACTTCTCACTTTACATCCGGTTATGATCACGACCCATGATCAATCGCATCAACCAACCAAGTCGAATCTGCCCCTTCTTGTCTCCTCGATCTACACCCAAAACAAAGACGCACCACAATAGTGATTTTACGAGGTATTTTATGACCGCCTCCACTTTCGTGCCCAGATTCTCACACCCTTTACGGAGGACTTGATTTGGAACCCTTCTACAAACTTTTCAAGAATAATCGATTCGTGCACACACTTGGTTCATTGCGTATGTACTCGCCGTTCTTGTATAAATTTATTTGGTGGTCTTCCACCCATTCTCTTAGAACAGTTGCGGTGTCTTGATAGAGGTCGACCAATTGATAGTGAGCCACCACCCATCGTGGATCCCGCTGGATCATTACTTTCCCATCGAAAGTGGGAAGTATGCCTCCAAACTCGTAGAGTTGATCTAGAGATGGTCCTTCAAGTTTTGAATAATCTGTTAGACTAAAATAGTTTCCTTTTCAAGGACAACAACTTTTTGCCAGATTTTGCTAGTATCGCAATCGCAACACCACCACCACAACTGACCCACTATTACCACATCACATTTTATTTTGCGATGTTTTCTTTGAGGTTTTCTCAGAATGTCTAGCCTTTGTGAACTAGAGAATTTGCTAGTGTATGATCGGTTTCATTCATGATTTCCACCATTCCTTTCTAAAGGCCGCTCCTTTTGCTCTTTTGGTTGTTCCTCATTTATGTCTACATAGTACCCGATGGCTTTCAGAGCGGATTTTTCGATTTTGATCAACCCGTTGGAAATTTACAAGAATTTTAGGTCAATTAAGAAATCCTAAATGAACTCGATTGGAAATGTAGAGACTATTATTAATCTGTTATTAGTCTTTCCAAAATAGGTTGGGTTAAAAGTTAAAACGGCTTATTTGAATGATAATTCCATAGTTTAAATGTGTATCCAAGATAATTCCATAGTTTACATGTGTATCCAAGATATGTCACTTGTGAGAACTCCGCCAAGATGATTAATGGCCGACACGACAGTGGGTCAAAACCGGTTTGAGTTGAAATGAGATGGGTCATATTGGGTTGACTTGTTACCACTTCCTTCACATTTTAACTTATTTCTATAACCTTTATGTATTTATACGATTACCATAAAATGACTTAAGAGGTGATATGCTTTATGAGCTTAACAATGGTTAAACTTAAAAATTGTCACATGCACAGATAACTAAAGCTCAAAATCCTTGGGTTCAATAATGAAATGAAACATGTTGATAAGGCATGTTTCGCTGTTTTTGTCAAACTGCTCATAGACAACGAAAGCAGTACTTTGTAAAGCCAAATACCAAATTGTCCCATTTCATCCAAAACATAGAGATGATGACCAGGATGATGTTGGGGGAGATGATGATTGTTGGGGAGATGAGGATGTTTGAGAGATGAATGATTTAGGTAGATGATGAAGAGGATGAAAGATGCAGGGGTAAAATATAAATGTGTTATAAAAGTATAAATGTGTATGGACTAAAATACCCTCGACTACAAAACAAAAATCAGATGTTGACTTGGTCAAAGGACTTTTAGCGAGTGAAAACCTTGAAATAGGGACCCCCGACGATGAAAAGAGCGAGTTTCGTCTCATCGCGATGCACCCTGCCATGTTTAGGGACCAACGGTGTATTTTAGTCTAAAAGTAATCATAATCATGTTCTTGAGTGGAAGGAAAAGGAAAATAACTTGGTCAAATTACATATATACCCTTTAGTTGTTAATGTCAAATCTTTTATAAAGGGTATATTAGTCTTTACACAATATATGTTTCCCTTTCCTTCTAAAAGTGTGAGGAAGATTTACTTAACAAAACTTTCTCCCTATTTCCTTTCCACTTCCATTTCCTCTCTTAAAAAAAGCTCAAGAACACAAAAAAAAACTTTCCATTTACTTTCCTTTCCTTTTCCATTTCAACTCGAGAACTGAGCGTAAGGGTTTTGACTTTTGATGACTTTTTAAGATGATTTGAATGTTTTCTTATATGATCCGACTTAATTTTTGGTTTATAAGACTAGTCGTAGTGAGATCAAATCATTTGATTGGTTAAGCCATTTCAAACGTGTCTCTTCTTTATGAATAACAAATCAAACGCGTCTTTGTCAGGTGACCAAAAGAACTTAAAGTGTTTGTGTGTATGTTTTTTTTTTAATTTATTTTTTGTGGAGTTGTTTTTTGTTATAATTGCGTTATTCTTACTACAAACATTTGGTTATGCGTTTCGCCTCACCGAATTGAAGCTAACTTGACGACGAATTTGTTTAGTCAAGTTTATGGTCACCACTAATACTAGCCTAATAACTTGGCACGTGTGGAATATAGATACTGTAATAATGAAGCTGATTCACTTGTAACAAACAACCAAAAAACGATACATGTTTTTTTTTTTGAACAGCAAACAAAGAAAAAACGATACATGTTATGTATCACTGTGTGAATGTTTCCTTCTACAATACACGAGTAATTGCCAACAAAATCTTCTAATGAAAAAATGTCAAATTTTATTATATTTAAAATGGAAATAGGTGTGAACGAAAATCCCACAACCAAGACCTTCTAGATATATATCACAGACTTGGCTTTTACTTTTTAGCTATTCCCATTAGTTTCCTTTTAGCCCCTCCAATTATCAAGCCTATTTATTTTGAGAAACAAAAGTTTTATACCTACATCACTCGTCTTACAAGTTATGGACTTATGGTTTGATAAATCACTGATACATCACTGGTACTAGTTCACAATCAAAAGAAACATACCTATCAAAGAACATACTAATGCAGCTTTTATTTTATAAAAGGATTGATTTGTACACCACAACTTTTTATTATTTCACCACATCTTGTGCATTACAGTGTTGTACGTTGTGTTATACATTTTATACAATAAGATGTTTTTATCAAAAAGTTTGGTGTACAAATCAATCCCTTTTCATAAAGTGCCAGTTTTACATGGCAGATAATTCCATTTAGTTTCATGAAAATACTTGAAACTAAAGGTGAAATGATAATCAAAAGTCTTGTGTTCAATGGTAATAATATTTCTTGTTGTGTGAAAATTTCTCAACTAAAATGATTATGGTTTAAGTCCTGCTTAGGACATGTATGATAGTATTTGATTTGTATATTTTGAAATAGTTAATCGTCGTTTTTAAAAAAATAAAATGATAAATCTAGTTAATACACATCTTGCTCTAGAATTCAAACTAAAACAGCATAATGGCCAATTAGGGGTAAGCATCAGGCTAAGATCGGACTGGACTGGTCAAATCCGGACCGTACCGAGACTGATTTAGCCCAAAACCTCAGATCGAAAATTGCACCGAATGTGTTTGGTCCGGTCCGGGTTGGTCCGATTTGGTTCGGTTCTTCGATCGGTCCAGTTTAAAAAGACATAATGACCGGTTTGTACGTACGACTGGATCAAAACAATCCGGGACCGAAATAAGAAAGAAGTTAGAACCGATATCGGACCGCTGATCCTTCGATTCAGTCGAGTTTGTTTCGGTTCGGTTATAGCCAATGCATTTTAGCTTATGCTTGGTGTAGATAACGTGAAGGGGCCAACACCAACCTATACAAAACTGAGAAGACTTTACATGTTTTGTCATTATATGACGGTAAACCCAAACTACTTAAATTACTTTTGAGAAAAATAAAAGTTCATGATTTTAACATATCAAATACTTTTGTAAAAACTGGTTTACTACTCGTCACTTTAATAAACTATTAAGCACCGTATGTACCTAAGTATTAACAACATAACAAAACAAAATCATAATATCTAAATTAAAAGTAATCAAATTTCTAATGATGATTTGAGTAATCCTACCAACCCATAAATTTGAAGGGGTCAAAATGGTAAATATCCACAAATAAGAATGATTCAACTCTACTCTCTCAACCTTTACGCGTTTTTGCCGTCACAATTTATTCGCTCAACAACAACACCCTTCCATTCCATTCCCTTTTTCTTTTTCTTTATCTCTTTCCAACTAATCTATTTCTAGAAACTAATAATAATTCCCTTCATTTAAAGATGCGTTTTGGATTACCTTGTTAATTAAGTTAGATTATTAGTTTTTGAGTTGTCACATATATTAACTTGCTATAAAACAAGTGTAAATGTTATGACTAATTTAAATGTATATTTATATTTAGAAACACATTAGAATATTATTAAAGGAGATCCGTATAAACCTACCATATTATTTAGACTAAAATACACCGTCACGGTCCCTAAACTCAGAATGGCGATCGCGATGACGAACCACGACTTTTCATCGCCACCGGGGTCCAACAAGACTCTATTAAACGCCGACGGGTCCTCGACCGAATTCGACACCAAACCAGGGTATTATATATAATTCACTTTTTGACCCAAGCTTAAAATGTAACCCAACCTTCAACCATATATGTATGAACGAGCAAGAGTGAACCCTAAAATACAATCAACACATATTCTTCCCAAAGCAAAAAGAAAATAATAATGGCACAAAACGATAAGGGAAGGGTTTGTTGAGTTCGTTGAGAAAGCAGATCATGAAACGAAAGCGTTGTGGGTGTTAAGAAGGAGAAGGAAGAGGATGACATCTTGTTATCAAAGTTTAACGATTTGGAAGAAAGGATTACAAAACTAGAAATTTTGTTTAAATATCTTAAGGAAAGGAAGGAAAAGAAGGAAAACGATGACAGTGAGAGTTGTGGCCCAATGTTGTATGTTTAGATGATAAGAAACATTTGTAGTTATTGAAATCGATGAATAAAATTTTGTGATCTTATTTAATCATTGTGTTTGAAATCGCTTGCATATCTTAATAGGTTTGACTTACCCAAGTTACAATTTGTTGGTTTTCATAAGTTTGTTTGACTTTGGTAAGTCAAAATTCAAGATGTTACAATACACAATTGTCAATACATTGTTGTTTATCGCTAAAGCGTTTGCCTTTTGAACCCGTGTTTTGAAACCACCGCCTAATTTTTCTCGACACGGGTGTTTGGTTTCTGTAATGACTTTTGCCGATAAAAGGGCCGTTTGGTTTAGCCGATACAACCGGATGTTTTATTTGATACATTATGATTTAGTGCCAAGGATTTTGTATTTTCACCACATCTTTTAAACCATTGCCTTTCTCATTCGATACAAGGGGTGTTTGGTTCTCTTGATTAAAGTTTTGTTGATACAAGGGCTGCTTTGGTTTTGTTGACAAAGGGCCTGCTTGGTTTTGCTTATACTAATAACACTAAAATACAACCCATATCACAATACAATGATTAAACAACACATAACCCAAATGATATTTTATCATTAATAAATTTTAAACATCATAACCAACTACATCAAATCTAATTTACATACCATTTTTAGCAAAACTATCACCTAAAGACGCCTTTATCTACCCCATGGAAAACTAAAAATTCGTGCATTATGTTCACCATTTTCTTAACATACTCTTGGTTGAACCGAATACCTTCATCTGCTTGACCAACTATCCGTATGAGTTAGGCAAGTTGGTTTGTCTGCCTAGACCGGATTTTGTTCAACGATCCACACGCCAAGCGCGATTCCACGAGGTCCCGTAGCTTGATTCTCTTGTATCGCCTCCCTACGGTTGATGATTCCTGCCTTTAGATGTCGGCAAGATCAAGAAGTAGCTTCCTTAGAATCCCTTCTGGCAACCTTTCATCTTCAAACCAGATACCATCCGATCATTAAGATTTGGCGAATCACCACCTCCATGAGTTTGTTTAAAATAGGAAATCGCCATTGGAAAGTTGTGTGTGTGTGGAAAAGTGGTAGATGAGTATCTCGTTATTGTGACTAGTTAATATCGCCTCGTAAGAGACGGTGAAGGTTTAATAGTTTCCTTTATTTCACACTCGGTCCCCGAATTTGTGTTGGTTGCGTTGTCAATTTGTCACACTTAAAACTCCCGCCCAATATTCACTTTAGGATACACAATTGGTCCCTCGTTGCCAACTTCAGAACCATTAAGTTCGACTTTGTTAAGTCAAACTTAAAACATGTCAAATTATCATTACACTTCAAAACAAATATTTTAGTAATGGTTTTACAATATTGACTTTACAAAGTCAAATACCATTGTATATATTATTGAACATTCCAACAACCATCGCCATCATCAAACTTCAAATACCATTATGACTTTTGCACTTAATGTTCCAAAGGTTTTCAATCCTTCCGACATTACAACTCTCGCTCACGCTAACCCATTCAACATTTTCAAGTATTGACTAACTAAAGTAAACCGAAATGCGCTTTACTTGCTTGAATCAAATAAAATGTTAAATGAAAGTTTGACTTTCGAATGTCAAACTTTCATCACCTAGAATACGCACAAACAACAACATATGAACAATCTAATTTTAAGCAAACCATATAACAAATCGTATAAAATTAGTAAAACTATTTTGAAACATTAATTGTCCAAGGGTTTTCAACCCAAACTTAAACTACAACCAACAAAGAAATCTACAACTACCATGGGGAAGCTCTGGGAGTTTCAATGCCTTCCTAGCTAACCCCGCTTGTTCCCGGTATTTTCATTCCCATCATGACTCCTATCGCTTTCCTCGATATTGATTGTCTTTAGCGACCGGAACACGCAAGTATACACTTTATTAAAGTTATTTCATGCTCGATCCGGGAAAAGCTCAAACACCACCGTCTGTCGCCCATGGTCGAATGTGTTTCTATCTACAATGAAAAAATTGGGCAAAGGTAGATCACTAAGCGTGTTTGCAAACTTAAAAATCAAATAGTGTTGAGATACACAAACATGGCAATTTAGGAATGTTTTATTTGATACATATTCATTACATCATTACACTTACTCTCGATCCAAAGATTTTCAAATTCGAGATGACCGAATCATTCCAATGGTGAACGCTACCATAACACTATTCCCAAAATCGACATCGGACAACAAGGTTAATCGTGGAAACAAAGGGCACCTTCATCCTAGGATTAGCTTCATGTATCAACTACAAGAAGTTTTACAGATTAAATTTCATTATCATATACATCTCTATAACATTATAAGTTGTAAACCGAAATTGTTCTTACTGTGCAATCACCAAAATCCAATGTAAGTGGTCTCAAGATTTTGAAGTCTTGTCAAGTGAAAGATATCGGATGTTGTGATTGTGGTCACAACATTATAACGACCTAATGACAAATGTAACTTCTTCAAATTCCCAAGTTTTGCAATATCCCATAGTCTCATCTCGTTAGTACTAGGACGATTCATTTTAAGAGACTCAGTGAGGACAACCAAGAATAAAGTCCCAAATCTGCATCGCTTAGAAAATTGACATGAATCAATTCTAGGCTCGAGATTTGGATAGCCATGAAAATATTCCAAAGTAGCCATAGCACAAACATGAAGTACCGGATGTTTCAACTCACCGCGAGAGTAAAGTTGGTTCGGAACGAATCGGGTCACCATACCAGCTTGTAATAATCGTGTCCTCAACTCCATTGTCACCAAAAACAAGAGCCACTCATGAATGTGTTCATAATGAAAGTTGTCTATTCCAATAATTGATCTTGGCTCTACAAAGAAAGACAAACTTTCTTATTGGACCCATAAGTCGATTTAAGAATCTAGTAACAAGCCTACCATCAAACTCGTATGTTAAATAATAAAAGAAATCCTCATCAAGTATGACATCGGTGAGCAAAGTCCACTTAGACCTCCGGTTTCTCGCTAAACTAGAGGTTCTCACCGCTCTAACAAAGGCAACCGATTCAAAATGTTAGTGATCACTTCATCCGCATGTTGGTAAAACGATCGATCGACATGGTTTTGTTGGAAGTTGGGTTGGTCTTTTCGGCCTGAAATGAGGATTTATATTCTTGATTTCGATTTGCGCTTATCTTTTCTCGGATAATGTGGTTTTATGTGATTGGCAAAGTTGTTTGTTGGGTGGGTGTATTTGTTCCCCGAAATTAAATGCGTCAGACAGGGAAGAAACGGCTAATATCCATACTCACAATTGGTTCCCGGGTTCTAGCTTGGGTCAAAAAGTGAATGGTCTATAATACCCTCGGTTTGATCGTCCCACCTCGTCAAGGGACCAACTGCATTTAATGGGTCTGTTTGGACCGGTGGCGATGAAAAGTGCGTGGTTCGTCCCATCGCGATCCTCGCCTACAAGTTTAGGGACCAACGGTGTATTTTAGTCTATTATTTATACCAACTAAAATCTAATCTCATTGTTTGCAATACAAAATTGACACTAATTATGAGACATCTAAAAATAACATTATGCACCAAGGTTGTCAAGATCGGGATCCTACCCAGGATCGTTTTCGTCTTTAGAAGATCGTGATCGTAAGATCGGATCGGGATCTTAAGATCCCACTCTAATGTTATTTCTTAATAGTTTATGTAATTTTATACAAATCTACAAATTCTAATACATTATAACCACAAAATACTATGAATTTTTCATATAAATGTTGTCATAAATTATGATTATAAAATGTTTAAAAGATTAACATGTTGTTTTTGAATTCTACAAACAAACAACTCATAAATTGTAGTTTTAGTTTGTAATCCGAGAAAAGTAAGATCGGATCGGATTAAATCGTAAGATCGCACGGTCAAGATCGGATACTATAAGATCTTAAGCTTGCAAAGATCCCATGTAGGATCCGGATCGTTTTGCTTTCAGATCGTAAAATCGTAAGATCCTAATATCGTAGCGGGGATCCCGACAACTATGTTATGCACACTTATTATGAAACGGTTGGGGTATTATGTTTTTCTAAATTACCCTAAACATTAATAAATAATGTTCACTCAATTAAATTAAGCGCGAATTACTAAGATTTTGACATGTGCCCTATTATCATTTTTTTTTTTTTTTTTTAACCAACAAGAGGACAAGCATCAACCAAGTAAAAGGGGTTTACATAAACCGTCATTCTTGTGATTGAGCAAAATGTTGTTATCATAAGTCATCGATTCTTGATTGAGCATTAAAACTATCAGTTTGAAGTTTAAAGTTAGCACGTGTCAAAATTGTATGGGTCATGCGGTTGCACAAGTGAGTGCTCGAAATTTGTTACCTTATTGGCTACTTTTGAAAAGAAAAAAAAAATCTACATATCTTCATGCCATATAAACAAACAAACGTGTTAAAAAGATTTATAAGACGACAAGAGGAAATGAGTGAAATTCACTTATTATTCTATATAAACAAAAAGATATAAATCACATAATTTCATATATATTATTCTAGAACTTTAGAATTTTGTATTTAACCGAAACATGCTTTAAAAGTATTGTATAACATGTGTTGGATAGTTGTCGTTTGAATAATTATGATATTCGAATGTAATGTAAAAATACGTGTAAATTTTTTCATAATATAATAAAAGAAAAGATATAGCAAATGCTCCAAACTAAACTTTAAACGGGCACTAAACTTGTCTAAAGCATAAACTTAATACTCGTATCACATTTCATTTCAAGGGCTACCTTTAAACTGTCACATGGGACATGTGGATTGATACGCTAACAAGATGTTTTGCGTTTAAACTTTGCTAAATACATTTTACAGAAACTTAAAGGAAATGTCAATAATGATCACAAAATACATCGGTTTAAGTGTAATGAGAGGATGAAGACTCGGTTGTCAGATTTTTTTTATAACATGGTTGTACTACGACCATATTGTGAAGGAACGAAAAATATAAATAAATAAAAATGTGTTTGTGAGAGATGTTGTGGAGTATGTTTGCATTTTAAATTTTAAATGAGGGTATGTTTTCGGTTGTGAAATTGGTGGCTTGATTACACTTATTTGATGGTGAAGAAAAAAAATAATGTAACTAGAATAAACGTGATCACCACTACATCCAATCTTAGTAAAATCGTGTACGCAATACCTTAACATAGGAAAATGTCAAAACCGATTACAAAGACTAACTCAGCAAGATCGTCAATAATATTTGGGGTTCTACATGTATAAAATGTAGATACTCTCTTTGTCCTAAAATAAATATTCATTTTTTTTATTTTGTAATGTTTCAAAATAAATTCACTTTGTGTTTTAATTAATAAAATGGTTTTAGTAGGTAAAGAATGTGTGAAAAGTATAGTCACTAACAATAATAAAATGGTTTTAGTAGAAAGAATTGTGAAAAGTTTAGTCATTAACAAAGAGAGAGATCATTGAGAAAAAATTAACATGAAAAGAATAAAAATGTTTTTTAGCCGCACTTCTTATATAAAAGAAGAATTTTTTAAAAAATATAATTTTATTTTTATAATACATATGAAACATGTGATTGTGATTTTTTGTCATCTTTCTCATTTTAGTTTTTTCTTCTTATTTGATGTTAAGTGTTAACTAGCAAATTATTTGATGTTAAGTGTTAACTTAGCCGATACTAAGGGTCCGTTTGGTTTATAAGTGGGGTTTGATTCGGATTTAGATTTAGTATAAGATTTGGATTTGAAGTAGGATTAGGAGGGAGAAATTATATTTATTTAAATATATTTAATAATAAAATAAAATAAAATAAAAAAGATTATTTAACTAGTAAAATAAAAATAATATAAAAAAAATCACACACACATGATAAACACATGATGAGAGAGAAAAATGCAAGTTGGCTCACAAAAGTACCAAAACCAACTAAATTAGCCATTTATCAATCTTGATTCCATATTTCATTCCTCATATCAAAAGAATGAAACAAACGGTTAACTATTGTCTTTTCAGTGCCAAACCCAATCCAAAGTACCAAAACAAACAACCCCTAAAACCAATGTGAGAGTCTCTACATTTACGTTTAGTTCTCGAGTTTTGAGTGAAAGGAAATGGAAAAGAATATAAAATGGAAAAGAAATGAATTGTTAATTGATATGTTTTTGAGATAGATGAAAGGGGAAAGGAAAAGGAAAGTAATCATGCTCTTAAGTGGGAGAAAAAGAAAAATAACTTGTTTAAATTACATATATGTCATTTAGTTGTTAATGTAAAATATTTTAAAAATAGTATATTAGTCTCTACACAATATAACTTTATTTTTTCTCTCTTTAAAAAACTTAAGAAAGACAATTTTTTTTTCTATTTCCTTTCCTTTTCTATTAAATTATAACTCGAAAAGTGAGCGTTAATTCCGGGTGCAGGGTAGTAGTTTAATACTTCCTCCGTCTCAAATTAATTGTCCTCATTTGACTTTGTAAAATATTAATTTCTTAAACTTTGATCTTATATATTTTTGTTTGTGTTATATAATAATTGATGCAAAATTTATGAATGGATTGGTTATATAATGGTTTTTTATTAGTGTAATTTTCATCAAGTATTATATAAAACATATAAAATATCAAGAATCAAAGTTGAGAAATTGCTACCGCTTAATTGGTGAAAATGTTCTGCTTTTTCCGCTTCTAAATCCAGAGAATGGAGTGCTTTTTCTTCTAGAGAAGAGTTGAAAATGTGAAAACCGCTTAATGGAGTTATATTTTCCTTTTTCCAAAATGAAAAGTTGTTTAGTTGAAGGTGGAGGATGGAGGACTGGAGTTGTGTGATAAAAGTGTAGGGTGAAAATGAAATGGTGTTATTATTTTAAATGAAAAAAGTGAAAAGGGTGTAATGTTATTTTCATTTTTCTATTACAAATCGAAAAACGAGATTTCATATTTTAAAATTATTGGAAAAAGTCACACTAAACAGATTTTCGCTTTTTCTTTCATATGGAAATTTTCCTAAAAAATGGAGATTTCTCCAACTAAACTACCTTAAGACTTTAAAAAATCAAATGAGGACAATCATTTTGGGACGGAGGTAGTAGGAAGTATTGCATGTAGTGTACTAATCAGGTGATTAAACAAGCTTACCCCATAAACCAATAAAAACTCAACATCTTTACCCAAAACACCCCAATAATAAACCAATAAAAACTCAACATCTTTATCAAGTTTCAACAGACAAACACACCTTTGACAAATTAACACGCAATCCTTTCCATAATTTCCTCGAACCTTCCCACCTCCCCCCTCTTCTTTTTATATATTCTTCACACCCACTTCTCATTTCTCTCACTTATTATCTCAACATTTTCACATTCTTTTTTCACAATTCTTCAAATTTCCTCATCTGGGTACCTAAAATTTTCACTTTTTTCCATCTGGGTATTCAAAATTTTCAAAAATTTTCACTTTTTTTCATCTGGGTATTAATCTTTAAGCATGGAAAACAACAACCAGTCATCTTTTTGGCAATTTAGCGACCAACTTCGTGTCCAAAGCAACAACCTTTCAAATCTGTCGCTAAACGACTCAATCTGGAGCACATCTTACAAACGCCCCGAAAAAGACCGCCGGAATTTCGACATCCGTGTCGGAGGTGACGTCATCACCACCAACAACAACAACACCCAAAGCCCACTTTCCCAAAATAGCAACTTTAATGGGTTCAATTTTGACTGGAAGTATAGTCAAAGTCAAACACAAAGTCAAACACAAACTCATGGTCAAACTGATTTTGGGCTGAATGGAGGGTTTAACAAAGGGGTTTATTCAAAGCAAAGTTTGAATTTTGGTGTGAATAATGGGAATTTGAATGGGAAATATGTGAAGAATGGTGAAGAGAAAGGTTTTACTGGGGGTAAAAATGGTAAAAATGGTAAAAGTAAGAATAATAGTAATGTTGGTAGTAATAATGAGAAGGATAAGAATAGTGTGGTTGATAAGAGGTTTAAGACATTGCCTGCAAGTGAATCTTTGCCAAGAAATGAGACAGTTGGTGGTTATATTTTTGTTTGCAACAATGATACTATGCAAGAGAATCTTAAAAGAGAGCTTTTTGGTAAGTTTTTTTGGTCTTTTTTTTTTGTGTTGATTATGTGAAGTTTGATGTTTATGTTATATGCTTGGCCTTTTTTATTATGTTTTTGTTGGTTTTATTTGATAAATTGTTTGCTTTCTGTGTGAATTTGTGTGGCTAAAAAAATAGAAGACTATTAGGGTGTGTAAAATTGGGGACTTTGGTATGTTAAATTACTTCATCTTAGTAGATTATGTGTTTTTGTCTAGATTATTATTTGAATTGTTAGTAGGTACTACTAGTAAGTGATATGCCAAATTTTGTATATGTTAAATTGGAGTTTTTAGCAGTTTTATATGGATTTTGAGATCATCTTTAGAACCCGTATGGGATTGTGATTGCTAAGTGTTGATCTAATTAGTATGTTTATGAAGTGCATATAGTTAAGTTTCGAGTGTTAGGATGAAGGCCATCCAGTTGTGATTCTTTGATGAATTTTTGTATAGTTTAGGTCAAATAATCAGTTCTAAAGTAGTTTCTCTAGAATTAACAATTTAGTTGCAATAGTGTGGGTTGAAGTTAAGGGTAGATTGGTAGTTTCGTTTTGTGCACATGGAAATTTTGATTATTTTGAAGCACTTCTGGATGCCTGCTAGGATAAATTTGGATTTATTTTACAAACTCTTATTCGTGATAATAATTGAACTTACATAAATTAGAGTAGTTGATTGCAGTCCTTCTCTTACTTCTGATATGCTAAACTAACAGAGGTGCTATATTACTTTATTTCCTTAAGAATTCTTTTTGTTCCAATGAAAACCACTTGCTATATAAGATGCTACTATTATGTCATAGATTTCCTAATTATTCTCTTGAATATGATTCCAGGCTTACCACCACGTTACAGAGACTCTGTGAGGCAAATTACACCCGGTCTGCCCCTTTTCCTCTACAACTACTCCACTCACCAACTACATGGTGTCTTTGAGGTATTTTATCTTATCAATTCTATTGACTTATAACGAATTTGCACGCAAATGAATAAACTTTCTGTTGATTTTTTTCGTATAAAACATGTTTTAATAAACAACATATAAAGACCTATGTTAAATCAAACTATATTCAACACTTAAGGTACTGGTTCCTTGAATGTTGATTTTGACAGTGCCTGCCTTTTATTTGAATTTAGCCCCAAGTATTTACTTTTAAGGTTCAAAACGACCGTATGATTAACATGAAAATTGGTTTTGTATATAGGCTGCAAGTTTTGGTGGAACAAACATCGACCCATCTGCTTGGGAAGACAAGAAGAATCCTGGTGAATCACGCTTCCCTGCTCAGGTGCGAGTTATGACTAGGAAAGTGGCCGAGCCATTAGAAGAAGACTCTTTCAGGCCAATTCTTCACCACTACGATGGCCCTAAGTTTCGCCTTGAACTTAACATTCCAGAAGCGCTCTCACTTTTGGACATATTTGAAGAGAGCAAGAACTGAAGCGTGTGTAAGAAGGATGATAATTATAAGGAAGAAGGCCTAATGAGCGTTTTTCATAAAAGAAGAGATGTTTTACATCATATATACGTAACTAGTATATGTTTATACCGAGCTGAAGAGTTCTCTATATCGTAGAAAAGAAAGTAGTCAAACGTTTGGGACTTTAACCATGAAAAACAAAGATGGTAAAGGTCCCTTTTGGTTCTTTGGCTCGGTCGTTTATATGTGTATAATACAAACTCAGTTTGAATAAACAAACTACAATACAACTTTATTTATATCTCTGGCCTTGTGTTACTTTCTGGTGTTTGGTTAAAGTAGGACTCACAAACTAACGTTTGGATAGAAAAGCGATAAAAGACTCAAGTGAACGCTACTTTTTACGAAGTGACGGTTTATGTGGTTATCTTGAAAAGACGTGTCAGATAAACCTACGACACGAGGGTGATTGAAAATGTGGTCGTTTTGTAAAAAGAACAGCATAGGACTCCAAACAAGTAGCAAAAGGCGAGTAACCTGAGAAAAAAGTGTGTAAACACAAGTTTCATGCCGATGTTAGCTAAAACATGACAGAAACATAGTTTCTGGGGCTTTAGCGCGCGACGCGTAGATGGAGTTTTTACTGATATACCACAACGTACGGCGTCTAGTAGAAATGGTCATTTTGATCATTTTATTGTGCAGATAGATAAAAAGCATTCAAACAGAAGGTTCTTTTGATATTATTTAGGTTGCAGTTGTAGAAGATGTCAAATAATTTAGTGATAGCATTAGTTGAATGGTTCATCTACCCATCACTATCTTGAAATGGACAAAGTTGGTTGAGGTGGTGGTAGCTGGTGTGACACTTTGAACAAGTCTAGCTATCATGGTGTTTGACAACCCATCCACCAAACATCAATATTCTTTTTCAGAACTTAGGTTGTATTTGTTGTGATGTTAAATTTGTTGTGTTGGCATATTTTTATTCTTGATAAGGCACCACATGCTTTTCCTTGGACCACAATAAATTTGCAGATGGCCAACTCTTGAAAAATGTCAGGTTAAAGGATAAAGGAGCGTTTGGAAAAAATTAAATATAGTTGAGGGCTTTAAGTCTTGTTTTATTATGAAAGTTTAATTTTGAACTCTAAAAGGTCTAACCAATTATGCCCAGGTGTGTAAACGAGCCGAGTTGAACTAAATACTGTCAAGATCGCTTAACTTGACTACTAAAACTTGGGCTCGAAACTTTGACACGAGCTCGACCGAGCTTTAGATTTTAAACTCAACTCGAGATCAATGGAGACTCATTTTAAGCTCGAGCTCAATATATAATCGTCATACTAGAGTCTAGACTCGACTTGCTTCGTATACATATTACTTTATATAGTGATGATAATGATTATTGATTATTTATATGTAACAAAAGGGGTAAAAGTGTAATTTAGCCTAAGTTCGGGAAGGCTCGTAGCTCACAACTTGACTCGAAAATCTACTCGAGTAGCCCGAGCTCGAGCTGGACTCAATTAAAAAAGTCAATTTTAAATATTTTGCTAGTCGATCTCGAATAACTCACAAATTGTCTCGTCTCATTTACAATTCAAACCGATGCTGTACGTTTTAGTTGAAACCTAAATTCACGACCTTGACGAGTCACCTAAATACTGTCGACAACGACTGTTGGTGGCCAAAGTCGTATTTTTGAAAGTTGAACAATCTAAATGTCTTTTCAAAGTAGATATTTGTTTTTGTCAAATGAGATTTTTGGAATTGCTTATTATGACTTTGAACAATCAAAAGATTGACTTGATTAAAATTATGGAAGTGAGGTAATGTTACATTTGCCTCAGTGATCAGCATTTTAACACCTCTTCACACATTCATAGCTGAAAATATGACCTTATTCTGGTCTAGTGATTATTTGAAGATGCCAAGGATGATTTAGAGGAATTGCAAAGCGATGAAGTTTAACCACATATCTCTCGAATGCATTGAATGGGAAAGTTCATATCGGACTTCTGAGTAGTTGGATTGTTTGAAATAAACATGAATTGCACATATTGGTTGATTCGGGTCTATTGATAAGAGTCATTAGTAAATAAGTCGAGAAGTTGGTTAAGCCAAATGGCACGTGAGGTGAAAAGGGGTGCACGTGACTTTATACGTCTAAAGAACAGAAACACCAAGGTCATTTACTACAGCTTAATCAACATATACTCGAGGCTGCTAATAAAACTATACCGTTTCTTAAGAGATCTACAACAATCAAAATTTATAAAGTCTCAACAATAAGTCAAAATAACAACTATCGTTATAACGCTAGTAAAAATTAGTAGTCTCAACTTTTTCCACCCTTGATCTGGCCTATGTGCTTTTCGTTGAGGCAAGCCGGGGGATGAGTTTGAGAGCCAATGCGAAAGAATCTTGATGGCGAAAATCATGGAGAAAGAAATGCTTGCAGAAAGCAAAGCATGCTCGGCCTTGTTTAGGCTTTCTTCATCGCTTGCAATCTTCTCAATATCTTGCCTGAGAAGCAAATATGTAAATTTTCACACCATTTAGAAACGAATTACGATATATATAATTTTTTTTAAATAGGTAGTTATTTTGTTGTTTATTGGAGTGTATCTACTATCTAGCATGGTTATGTCCTACATTGGTGATCCAAGTAGAGTTAGCCTTTGACTTTTAAGGGTCAAACAAGTTTTTCTTTAGCTGCAAAAAGAGAACTGCTGTTCCTTTAACAATAGGAAGAGTATCAAAAAATCCCTGTCAAGTTTGAATTTGGAAAATACAAGGTTGGAAATCTTTAAGATCTAGAACAGTTTGACTGTTTGAGGTCAAATGGCCATAGTCCTAAAAGTTGGTCTGTTTGATGAAGTAGTAATGATGCAAAGTTGCAAACAAACTTTCATGTATGCATTTTTGCATATAGCTTTTACCCAAAAATTATTTCATACTATTAAATGATAGGATGCAAGAAAGCAAGCTTGTATGACGAAAATCACCTTAATATGGCGTTTTCTTTGACAATTGACTCTAAAAGAGACGATACAGAAGCCTTCCATGACTCCAAGTCTGTGATTTCTTTCTCCTGAAATGATTAACCATGATACGTATATCATAAGATAGTACCTAGTGGTGCCCATTTCTACCCATTTCTACCCAATTGGGCTGTTCTGTATTTTTATTTTTTATTTTTTCCTTTCTGTAACTGGTTAAATGGGTGGAAACAGAAATTTCAGTTAAATTGAAAGCTGGCAAAACGAGTCAAAAATTTGCTCGGTGAACAAAAAAAGTATAAGACCTCATAAATCATTTCACTAACATGAAAAGAAAATAACTAACCATGCTCTCCTTCCATCGCCAAAGATCGTTAATTTCCAACCTTGTTTCCTCCACGATCCCTGAATACTTCACAATTTCTTTATCAAGATGTGGAAGAACATTCTCTTGAGTCTTGTCCGTTTCGTTAATAAAATCCTCCAGCAACATTAAGTTATCATCCAAAGATCGAATCTTTTGCATCAAAATCTTGAGAACAGCATCACTGTGTATTCTTCCATTTCCTTTGGTTACAGTTTCAGGAACTTTCGTCACTAAAATTGACTCTTTTTTCCCATCATCGGTGTCCCACAAAACGGGAGCTGTGATCAAATCTTCAAGCATTTTTTCGACTGCATCAACACCATATGCTTCAAAAACGCTAAGTGTACAATAAAATTCTGACCCATAATGAGTTAATAATCTCAACATTATGTATCTCACCCATTTGGGTTGGGGCACCGTAAAGTATTGTTTATGTTTAGCGTTTTCTGCAACAAAAGTACCGAGCTCGTACCATGTTTCAGTTGGAAAAACCAAGCTTCCCAATAATTCAAACTGTTTAAAGTTAGAAGAATGATGTTCAAAATTCGCTATCTTTATTGCATCGACTAAAGTTTCCTCTGCAAGCTCAATGACAACATATTTTTCTGGAACTGAACACGGATTCCTTAAATACATATCGTGATCTTCACTTAAGATATTACTCGCGCCTTTGGCTTCCTTATCATAAGCCACAACTTTAGCGCCTTTCAATGCAGATGCATAGTTGTATTCAGTTCCATCTGGCTCGAGTCTATGTGTGATGTTAACTAGTCCATTCGGTGCACCATTTAAATATGTCAAATGGGTCCGATCCGTTTTAATGTCCTCTTGTTTATCTTCTAAATACATATCTTGAATTTTTATTTCGCTAAGTAATGATGGACAATCTAAATTCCAGAAGGCTTCATCTTCGGAAGTAGTTTCTTGAAGAGGGTTACCCTCAATTTCTTCTGGTTTAAGAGATGTTATAACCTTGTGATTGTTAGAAATATTAAATTCTGAAAGGACTTTATCTGTATGATTTCGACCTTGGTCTTCAAGGTATGGATATGAGCTCATGTCAGTGATGTTTTTGTTAAATGCACCTACATTTCCTGCAAGAATTAGATCAGACGATGATGATACGACACTCCTCAGTATAACTCAATAATGAGGCATAACCGCATAACCAAGATATATTTAGGGTATGTTTGGATGTGCATTTTGGAAATTATTATATTATCAACTAGATATCAAATAATCAGACCCCTGATACGAAAACTATGGGGGTAATTGGAATTGCTTATTAAAAAACCGGTTATGCCTTTTGACATAAACAGATAAGCGGTTGAGAATAAGCAATTTCCAACCGGTTTTACCTATTACTTTCTTTTACAAGTATTCACTTGTGTCAAGCACTAAATTAAACCATGAACAAAGTGCTTATTGCACTATGTTACAGTATCATATTTATTACAGTTGATCATCTGATTATAACGATTCAACAAGACGTAATCACTATCTAACCACACATTCAAACAATCCCTAAGAACATCCTCATAGATACATTAATTCACGCAATGAAATCAATGTCAAAAAATGCGAAAAAACAGATCTTTGTAAAACATTAATAAGGTACCTTAATTTCATGCAACAAAAACAATATAATGCTCAATAACAAAAGGGATATATCATGATCAAATTCCAACAATGGGTATTCACAAAATCAAGAAATAAATCATGGGTATGTAACATAACAAAAAAATATATATAAAAAAGTACCTTCATTTCCATGATTAGGCCCAAATGAAGAAAATGAAATCATAAAAGGGAACCAAAATGTGATAATTAATGGCAAAGATAGCTTCCAAACACTATCTTTTTCATCTTTCTTGATTAATAATTTAAGGTTATTGGGATGAAAATCTATATGTGCTGATGCATCATATTTCATGTGTTTCTTCATGTCTCATGCAAGATTCAGGATTTTTACATATGTAAGAGTTGACATGACAAGTTTACTTATGTTTTTCTGTTTGTTTGTAAAAGTACCTCCTACATGTCAGCATGTTATTAGCATGTTTGTTATTGTTTTATTAAACTGATTATTATTATTAATCACTCTTGAGTTAGTAAATTTTCGGTTTTAATTCGGGTATATTGAAACCGAAAGTAAGTTACGTAAAAGTCATTGTGGTTTGGTAAAGTTAAGTAAATTGTACGACGAGATACTATTTGCATAAATGATTCATAGTTGAAAGGCATGCTTTCGGCTTTAAACAGTCAGGCATTACCATTTTAGGATCAAATGCGGAACTAATTACATACTTCAGATTAAAAAATAAAAAGAACGAAAAAGAAGCCAAAAGTGAAAGAGCACGCAACTTGGCTGTGTTTAGTGACTAGCTTTTTCAAGCGTTTAGCTTTTGGCGTTTAGAATATAATAGGAGTATAATATAATAGTACTTGTTTGACAACAACGCTTAGGTTTTTTATTTTGTCTAAACGCTCATATTCAAATCGCTGATAAAAGAAGCGTTTAGCTTTTATGTCATTATTACACTAATTCAATTGGTAAAATCTGAGAACCTTGTATAGATTACAGTATGAAACAACATACAAGTAATTGTTCTAATGGTTCTTCCAGTATTTATACAAAGCCCCTTAACCCCTATACAACACACATCTAAAACAACAATTTCTCTCTCAACAAAATTTGTCATTGCTGGTGCCTTTTACACAACACAAAGTTCGCAAATCTAAGGGGAAGTTCTAATCTGGTTTTTGTATCGGGTATGAAGAAAGTGTCATTGATTCAAGATGCTATACTCCAACTCATGATCTTGTCCTTGTCTTTGTTTAAAGAAGGAAAGGCTGCTTGGATCTCCTTCCTCAAGTAAGCGACTTGTTGGTGTATTTGGTGGATACGTGTCCAAAATAAAGTCGATTTCATCTCCCGTCATTTCCATTTGACGAAGAAGAACCTGCATAACAAGTAAACCAGAAATTTCATATGTGTTCGATATGGAGTCTAAACAAGTGCATAATGTATTAATGTGTATATTACTGTTTCGCATGTCATAATCCTATGTTCAGTGATACTTAAGTGGATCTATCATCCACGTAAACCAACAAAAGTTTCCAAGTTCCATGTTCATATCTATGATCTCGGTTTAAAGAAGACAGTATATACGTTTGACCATTGGGGTAACCCTTACAAATTTCAAATTTGGCAAGTGATGTGGGTTGAGTAATTAGCCTACGTAGTCATTTCTCAATCCCTCCAATTCGGATGAAAATTTTCAATATATGACTAACTACATAGTCCAAGAAAGGGTTTAGCTAAATATTGTCAAATGTCTAAAATGCCCCATCAATGGCTCAATAATGATAAAGGAGGAGATTCCTAGTGACCAAATATTATATTAACTTTTCCACAATAGCGTCAAATTAAATCAATTGATTTTAAAAGCTTAGTAGATCAAATGTTACAGTTTGTATGGGAATCCTAAAATACAAAGTGTCCTGATATGAAAATTGTAGCAGCTTTTCACATGATTGTCACTATCAATAAATGCTTTGATTGTTTCAAAAAAAGATTGAATGAGAAGAATTGAAAAACAAAAATAATATGTAGAGTTAACAATTTACCTTTACGGTTTTGAGCAAAGCAGTATGGTGGCGTCTTAACAGACCAACAGTCTTTCCATACATGCTAGATATCAACTCTTCGGTTCTTTTGGCGATTTCATCATCCATATGGAAGTTGATTGGTGGCTCTATTAATTCATAATCCTCATACAATGACTCTTCAAAGTCTAGCCGTGGACCCACAAATTTAGGATGCCTTCTCCATGGAGGTGGTTCCCCATGTATCACCATCGGGTTCTCCATGTTCCATCTGCGAGACATAACAAAATGAACATGTTATATTGTGTTGTCAGTACCTAAAATACCCTTCAAATCAGTAATACCAATATAATTTCATAATGATAGTCAGGGGCAAATGGATAACTTTACATTGTGATAATTTTACGAGCAAGCCAAGTTGCATCTGCAAGGTAGTCTACTGATGCCTTGGATGTATCCCTTCCAAAAATCACCTCTTCTGCTGCTCTCCCTCCAAGTAAAACCTGTTAAATTCGGGTAACAGGCAAAAAGTGGCAACTTTGACCCATTTAATTGTAAATAGATAGATGTGGGTCATGTTTTATCCAAAACGGGTCTAATAAAAGTTTATAAAGAACCGGGTCAGATAGGTTGAAATGTCACCTAAAGTGTATAAAATAGTTTTTGTAATTATATTCAACACATTAACATTTATAAACTCTTTTATAAAAAGGTAACTAAAACAGTTGTTTGCAAGTCAATCTGAAATTACCCTTTTTAACATGCACCAAAATTTACCAATTTTGATCTGTTAACTAACCTGCTTGACCCTCTCAGTTTTTTACCTCTACATGCGAGGATACAACATAATTAGATAAAGAGTTTGATTTCATACCTGAAGGCGGTGAAGCAATTGTGGTCGACGTTCAAATAGATACTTCTCATCATCGAGTCGATTAAATACAACTTGTGATAATGTCTGCATGCATATGCAATAAACAGAATCATTAGGTAAATAAAACTTAGCGTTTCTGTCCCACTTTTAAGCAGTAAAGTTCAATTCTTTTTAACCATCAAACAATTTCATTTGGTGGTCACATTTATATGTGGACTAACGGTGTAAGTTCAATTCCATTTATAGCATTTAATGTCTTCATTTGCTGAGTCCCATTATAAGTGGACCATCTAACATTTTTGTTTGGTGGGTCCCAAATATACGTCGACCATCTAATGGTAAAGTTAAATTCTTTTTACCATCTAACGCTTTAATCTTATGGTTGTGGACCATCTGATGGTCACATCTTATTTATAGTGTAACTAAAACCAGCACTAAATGATAAACTAAGATTTTACTCAAAACAAAGAATTGGTGAAAAAAGATTGATAGAAAATTTTTAAATGAGCTATATCTTGAACCTGGCCACGAGGATGGATTGATATACGATCACAGGGTTCAACTTGTGCATTTTCTATTCTCCTTATAAGATGGGAAGTCAATGCAGTCCCCACTTCAGTTGTGGCTCGACGGCATTGTCCCTGATGTCCCAAATCTAACGCAACACGCTTAGGACCCACGGTAAGCCGATCAACAGCTTCACCCACATCTGACTGAAGGATTGCACTGTGTTTGTTCCTGACAGCTACAAGAGCAGCCTCTTGAAGAAGCTGAGCCAACCTTGCACCACTCCATCCTGATTGATAATCGTGTAACTTCTCAGGAAATGCAAGATTAAATCTAATATAGGGACTTATGAAGGTCATAGTAAAGACAGAACTCGTCATATAAATTTAAAGTGAACTGAGAACCAGAACGCTTGGTATTTAGAGGTTAAAGGTAGACTTCACATCATACAGTTATAAAATCTTTTGCAAATACAAAAACTATTAGAAGGGGCACACATCAAGGCATAAGCACATACCAGGAAGGTTTTGAGCAAAGACGGACAAATCAACTGATTCTGACAACTTTACTTTGCGGGCATGGACT
Source organism: Chrysanthemum lavandulifolium (assembly GCA_022545495.1). Classification (NCBI taxonomy): domain Eukaryota; kingdom Viridiplantae; phylum Streptophyta; class Magnoliopsida; order Asterales; family Asteraceae; genus Chrysanthemum; species Chrysanthemum lavandulifolium. The sequence goes on along the minus strand of CM040240.1, from coordinate 223,252,578 downwards.
TGCAATATTTCCAACCTTCCTTTCGCATTGGGAGGGCGAATTCTTATCTAGAAAAACAACAAACAGAGTAAATGATTACTTATGAAGCCTATGTACAAGTGAGATGACAAAAATGAAAAATGAATATTTTTCAACAAAGCTTTCATGATAAATACGAGTTTTTGGAAAAGCATTTCACTTCAGCCAAAATCCCTTTAAGTATTCAATTTGAAACTGAGAATATTTCCTAGTTTGGATGTAACATAGCATAATAACATAATTTCAGTCTTTCACTGCCTATGAAGAAGTCCTATAATATAAGTATACAAAAAATATATGGTTGCATTGCAGATTTGCAGCCATCAGTTAGTTCCCTTTTCACCCATACCCTGCCCTCCGTTAGTTCCCTTTTCAAAGGATTAAACAAGTAATTTTGTTGACTCACATGTTACAAAGGGTAAAACTGTAAAATAATGTTGTATTGGATTAATTTTAAAATAACGTGGACCCTTTTCTACGGCCAAGAGTTTACTAAGAATTGATACTTATTAGCAAAGATCCAACCTTTCGATCAAATCGACCAGGCCGCAGAAGTGCAGGATCTAGCAAATCCTTACGATTTGTAGCAGCCAAAAATATGACACCTTTTCCTGTATCAAATCCATCCAACTCTATCAACAGCTGGTTCAATGTTGTTTCTCTTTCTTGTGTAGCAGCATTGTAGAGATCATCCGTCTTGTCACTGAATATTCCTTGACGCCTGAGCATTAGCAAAACAAATATTTGGGTTACTCAAAATATGAAAGGATATGTCTGTAAGACGAAAAAGAATCTACAGTGAATCTATAAAACGTGTGTTGCATCTCAAAATAATTTTAAAATTTGATACGGTGCATTCACAAGTGTTTGTCTATTCATGAAATACCTAAAATAACCCTCAATAATGTCATAATAGAATTCAAAGAACCAAATCAATACTATTATTAGTATCTTGTAATGAAGAGCAAAAGGTAAATCCCCACACAAACTTTGCCCAAAAGAAAGGCTGCATTTATCTGGGGATATTCTATAAAGATAATGATCGGTTCAGACCTATTTTGGGACGGGTGGAGTTTTGAAAAGAGCCCAACTCATATACATAAAAGTTCATTCTTCACTAAGGGGGTGTTTGTCTAAGCTGATTTGATGGGCTTTAAGAGCTTATGTAAATATTGAAAAGCCAATAAGCTCAATTTTCATCGTCATAAGCCACTCAAATATAACACCCCCTAAAAGCACTGAAGCAAGTAATTAGCAAAGTATTTTATCAACTCAAAAGCCGGTTATAATTACTCATTAGCTTGTCCTAGGGCTTGGGTGTCCTGGGGATAACCTATCTAGTTTGAGTTTTAATCACCAATCTCAGGCCGTCGGGTCATTTCTTATCTTACTTTTCTATAGTATAGACCCAATAAGAACACTAATACCTTGTAGCTAGTGCATCAATTTCATCAATAAATATAACGGATGGTTTGTTGACCTGCAGAAACCAGATAAACAATTTTTTATCAGTAGAGTACTACAGTTCCATACTTGTCAGCCCATCTATTTTTAAGAAAGCAGTTTAGCTCAAAGGCTTTTAAGAATTAACTTTCAACCGATAACCCAATATTATTATACCTTGACTCACCAACTCAAATGGGTAAAAACACGTCATCAAAGATTTAAGATGTTTTGTTAATCTTACTGATGTAAAAGACCAAAAAAAAAAAAAAAAAAATTACAAAAGTTTACATGTAAAAAAAAGACGGAACCCACAAAAAGTAGAATGGAGGTAGTGTGAATGAACAGCACTATAACTTAGGGCATGCTTTGTTTACTCCATAGATTAAGGAGGCAGTCATGAGTTTAAGGCTAGTGCTTTTGAATGCAAACTTAAATGGATTTTGCTACAGACAAGTTACAGTTTGCAGTACTCATGATGAAGATCACAAATGAGGGATTTAATCACCTTAGCTCTCTTGAATAAGTCCCTAATACGAGCAGAACCAACACCAACTAGAACTTCAACAAATTCTGACCCAGCCATCTGATAAAACGGAACGCCAGCTTCACCAGCAATGGCCTTAGCAACAAGGGTCTGCACAGCATTTAAAACTAAGTTAACATCTCATCTACATAGACGATATGCTACAAATATTAGCAACAACAAAACCATATAATAGCTAACCTTCCCGCATCCTGGAGGCCCCTCTAGAAGCACTCCATGAGGAGGCTTTATTCCCATTTTGTCAAATAATTCAGGATTCTTCAAGTACTTGACCAACTAATTAGAAAAAAGAGAGAGCATTAAGAGAGAATCATAGTCAACTAAAGGAAGATATAAAATAGCTAATGATCATATGAGGTGAGATCAATACAAAACACATCTAATTTAAAGAACAAATCATAAGATCTTAACCATTCATCTTCTTTCCATCCAATGGATGAGATGAAAGCAAAATTAACAAAGGAAGGGTAAAATGTAATTTTATAAAACCCACTTTCCACTCTTTTTAAAACAACATATCTTGCAACGGTAATCTTGTTAAAAAATACATCGCGACGAAAAAATCATCTTTCTATTGATATGCACTTTATATACTTTCGACGAACTTTTTTTAAAGTTTTCGTCCAGAAAAATCCGACGGATTAAGTAAAAGACGAATTTTCTTTTTCAATTCGTCCAGATAAATCCCACGGATTCGTAAAAATCCCACGGATTCGTAAAAAAATCACGGATTCGTAAAAATTCACTTGTGATTTGTTATATTTAAAAAACACGAATCCCGTGGGATTTTCCTCGACGAAATTTTGAAAAAAAAGTTCGCTCTTTTACTTAATCCCGCAATTTTTCCGGATGAAAATTTTGAAAAAAAAATCGTTTTTACTTAATCCCGGGATTATTTTACTAATCCGTGGGATTATTCGACGGAAATTTTGAAGAAAAAAAAATTGTCTTTTACGAATCCTGTGATTTTTCCTCGACGAAAATTTTGAAAAAAATTTGTCGAAAGTATATAAAAGTGCATATCTATAGAAAGATGATTTAATTTCGCGACGCGATTTTTCGTAGTCAAGGTTTACCGCTTCAAATATATTGCTTTTAAAAAAAGGTGAAAAGTGAGTTTTTATATTAAAAAGGTGGAAAGTGAGGAGATATCATATAATTACCAAAAGGCCCTTAGTAGATAATTAAATTAAAATATCAATTAATCTGAACCATTAGATTTAAGTTGGATGGATGGTTGAGATCAAATGATTTGATCTTTAGATAAAATATGTTCCGCATTGAACTTTTCTCATGATCATATATTATGTTTGAAATCAAACATAGATTTCTAAAAACTGAATTTCATTTGAACTTGACAAACATAAATGTTTAATACTTTTATTTTGGGCCGCGAAAATTCTTTAATATATAATATTTAGAAAAATCACTCAAAGTGGTCTTTGAGTGAAATTACCCCTAACAATACCAACATATATTGCAGAAAATTACCTCTTGGAGCTCTTCGACTGCTATTTCAATCCCTGCCACGTCACTAAATGTAACTCCGGTTGAACCCTAAATATGTATTTAAAAGAAAGTAAATTAAGAAAAAACTTTAAAAAATAATAATAATAATAATAAATAAGAAGTACAGAATCTGATCTCTATAGAATGTAGCTAAAGATTTAAGTAGAAGCAAATTTTTAGGAAACTAACATCAACTCGAGCTTGTGGTTTAGACTGAGAAAATTCAATCCCTTGCCATATATCCTGCAAAATGAGAAACAAATAAAGACCTCAATTGTGTTCCCGGAATTATAAAACAATAAAATCAGAAGAAAAGAAAATATATATCTTACCCATTTTCTAAAGTTCTTGGGTCTTCTAGAAAGTGTGAAACGAAGGAGAATGACCATACAAACACCAACCAACAGCATGGGTCTGGCTATTTTAAACGCCGAAGAGAAAACCCCAAAAGTGTATAACTCATTAAACTTTGAGGAAATCCCGCCATAAATGAACATGTCTAATATGACATCACCCATTTTTTCTAAAACACCAACAAGAACTTCTAAAGGAACTGTGAGAAATGACTTAACAATGGGCCATATGGCATACACGGTCCCAACATAAACAAAACTGCCCACAGCAAATGCTGCTGAAGCTAAAAAGCCGCTAACAACAACAGCAGCTGCAGCAATTGCAGCTGTAACTGCACCTAGTTCCACCATCACCCTGCTTGATATCGATGATGCCACTGGGTTAGGGTATTGTGGCACTTTTCCTACTGATGTCTGCATCATGATATTTTGTTACCCGTCAAAAATCTGACATGCTTGCATAAAATGTAATAATCATTCTCAGGGTACTTGCGTTTTGGAAGTAATTATGTGATATTATTAGACCATCAATTGTAACAAAAAACGGTAGTGAATGTTTGGCATATTCTGATTATTACCAAAGGAGAATTTAAATAAAGGTTAAAGTGAGGCTATATGAGTAACTCTACTCTACTTTTTGCTGCAGATAGTATCGAACTGATTAGTTAACACCTATATAATCTAATAATCGTAAACAAAAGTAGGTTAACCAAACACTAATCTGATGATCACTTTCAAAACGCACATACACTCCATTTGACGCATATACTTCGTTGAGTATGCACTTAATCAGAGCCATCCCTTATCGGATAACAACATTCAATCATATTTCAGGAATCAGGATAAATATAATTATACCTAATGTAACTTTTAAGAACGCAATAATCACTAAAAAGACACAAATCCAAACACCCCCTAAACCCAAAATATACACCTTGCATATTCAAAAACGAAACTACAAAAACTATTAATCACGAATGATCGAACTACCATCAGTTGTGTCTCAATCTCGTATCGAGGTCCATTATACTCCTTAAGAACATCTTGCGCACGAACACCATCCATCTTCACCGACCTAAACACACAAACACAAAACCTCAAACAAACAATCCAAACACACCAAAAACCAAAACTTTACGGCATAATCAAACACACGCACCACTTAGTCCTTTGCAAACTCTTATCCCCCGGAATCTCCTTCAACTCGACTATAAAATCCACATCATCCTTAAACGTCACAAACTTCACCATCCCACTCTTCACATACCTCTCCAAATCCTCAACGGCCATTCTCGGCAACTCCCCAAACTCCCGAACAAAACCCTCCTCCTCCGACAACTCATCCACAAAAACCTGCTCAGGCACATACAATTTCCCTCTAAATTTCCTCAACACATCATTCAAAAACACATCTTTCGCGTAATCTGTCCCACCACCCTTTTCACCCCCTTTAAAAAAATCCAACTTTTTCAAAAACTCCTTAACCACCACATTCCCCTGAAAATACCCATTTTGACCCAAACTTTCTTTTTCTTTTAAAGTATAAAACATTTCACCAATTTTGAACCTGGGTTGTATCTGAGATGGGTTTTGGACCAATACCCTTTTCACAAAATCATCTTTTTGAGATGGGTTTTCGTTTTCGGGGTTTCGCGAGCTCGCGCAAAGAAGAAAGCTGGGTTTTTTTAGGCTGGGTTTGATTGGGTGTGATGTGTGGAGTTTAACTGTGGATTGTGATGAGAAAAGAGTGTGTGATTTGAAGTTTAGTTGTGTGGGAAGCATAGTGAGGTAGGGTTTATGTGAAGGGTTTTAGAGTGTGATGAATTCCATGGAAGTGATGAAGAATGAAGATTGTGTCTGTAATGAAATTAGAAGTGGCAAGTGGTTTATCCGGATCCGAATTCTATATTGGGTCGGCTTGGAGAAGACAACCGATTTAAACGGCAAGAGTGTTTAGAAAACTCACTGAACCTACGGCCAACCTGAAACGACCACGGGCTCAACTAGCCGAAAAGACCGAATTGATTCGCCGATTCATTTGATTCAACCAAATGAAAACCGGCAAAAGTAAACAAAAAACGAAAACCATATAAAATATGTTTGCTTACCTGTTCAGTTTTAAAAACATTGCCACTTTCACATTATCTACGGGATTTTTTCGTAAATCGTAAAATTAAAACTTACTATTTTAGTTTATCACAAAAAATAGATAATATAGAAACTTTTAAACTTTAAAAAATGGGTTTGTTTTTAAATTTTTGCTTGGGTTTTGTTTTAAAAGCTTGTAAAGAATTGTTTCGTTGTTACTTTAGCATGGAGTTTGGTTGTAAGGCTCACAAAATGAATCCCGATCAATTAAATGGGCATGGTAAATGTTTAGAGCAGGCGATGTATTAAGTTATAGAAAATTTACATGTGTCATTTAGACGTCTGTAACGGCGCTATGGTGTTTAGGTGCACCGCCCATTTGTGTTATAATAAGTGTTTAGGTGCACCGTTTCATTTATGTTATAAGAGCCAATGTTGTTGGGGTGGCGGAGGTTATGGTGTGTATGTAAATTATTATTATTATTATTATTTTTATTTTTTTATTTTGAGTGAGTGAGTGAGTTTTATGGTGGCGTGTTATAAGAATGTTATTAGAGAGGATGTTTTTTTTTCATATTTTTTATTTTGTGTTACAAAAATGTTATAAGGTCAAAGATGACATTTTGACGCCTACAACCCACGCTTATTGCTCAATACGCCTATCACTCTTAACAATTTATGTTAGTTACTCTTTAAGTCTCAGTTTGTCTTTCTTTCCTTATTCAATTTAAACAAAACATTATATTGAATTTTAGTTATTAACATATTTTATTCTTTTAAATAATATTATATTTTATCTACTACTTTTCCTTCGATCTTATACCAAATCCTAACCATAAGCTAAACATATTAACAAAACAAACGGACTCAAAAGTTGAAAACAAGTTAACATCATTTTTGTGTAATTTTTTAAAACTTTATGTCACACACATAATACACTTATTATAAGAAGAAATAAGTACATTTTTATTTACTCAATGTTGCTCAAAGTTTGAAAGGATTTAGAATGCTCATAACGGTGAGATTTTGTCATACTTTTTGCCCAAGTGGCATAAGTAGTCATGTGTGAAGGATGTTATTGTTATACCCCTTTATCACGTATACCTTATCACTTTACCAAGCAAACCCAACATAAACACGTAACAGTTATGCGTAGATGAAGAAGAAAAGATTAAGCAAAGAGAACTTGGTGACTTGATGTATATTCGTATGTATATGTTTAGAGAGAAAGAGAGAAGAATGAAAACAATAAGTTGTATATTGCTTCAAGGAAAAACACACACACACACACACTCAAGCACACCCCTCAAATGACCATTTGAGGGGTATTTATAGTACAAGAGGCATAAAACCCTAAAAGGCTTTAGCTTGGGCTTTTCGTGGGTTGGGCATGGATTGGGCTTTGGATACTTAAGCTTCAAACGGCTAGTATAATCATAACGCCTAGCCATTTAGCTTAGTCCAATCCACGAGCCCGCTGACTATTCTATCACGATATCCGACACACGATACAAAGTTCCTAAACGTGAATGACCATCACTTCTAATAAAACTATTATACAACAATCTCCCCTGGGGTGGTCATTCAAATGATGCTCCACTTAATTAGGCTCTTTACTTTCCTTGAGCTTGAACTTTGCGTGTAGATATAGAATAGTCTTGATTCTTTGTTCCTTCATGCTTTGTGATCAGATAATGTGGTTGTCTGCCATTGTTAACTTCGTTGGTTAGGTGTCTCCACGCCTTTCTCCACCATGCTCACACTTCTATTTGATTTTGATTTACCAATGACGTAGTTCTCGAGTCTTTACACTTCAACTTTGTGTAGCCTATGATTATGATGAGAACTTTCATGTGTTGTTGGTATGAGCATGTGGAGAGTCTCGCACGATCCATCCGCCTCGGAGCTTCCATAAGAAGAAAAACATAAAACAGTTAGTAATAAGCGATTCCCACTTACAAGTTTGAATTTTGAGGGTGTTAACAAAGATAGTGTGAAAACACGCCTCTAATTTCACGAGGCCGCTCTCGAACCTGAGTCCCATGTGAGATAACACGATATACCGGGTACATCTACGCTCGATGAGTCGTTGAGGTACAATCAAGCATCACCCCACGATCGTAGACCGCTTGAGACACACTAAGCGTAATCCGTGGAGTTACCGGTGACCGCCGTGGTCGCTGATGTTGACCTTGGCGGGAGTTTCCATTCAATCATCAAGATCACGGATGTGAAACTTCATAAATGTTCGCAGATTGCTAAGATCTCGTGAGGACTCTATAATATATCACTTGTGCCCTTATCGATGAACAACAAGCGATGTCATGTCATGTGTTCCATGAGATCTTTTGATGAATCTCGTGGCTCTAGACTCATAGTGCGCTTTGGTTTTCCCGAGGCGGAGACTAGTGGAGCGCTCCTTCTTCAATACCAACGATCTCTAAGAGAAAGTCGATAGATTATGTAGGGTTTCGGTGAGAATGAAACAAATCTCTTTGAGAGAATTGAGTGGCTAGAGATTTAGTGCGGTGCGTCATCGGGTCCATGACGCCTTTGTCTTCAATACCACGCGCCATCTAGTGACAACCAAGAGTATATGTATTGAACCCGGTTTACGCCTAAGGTTGAATATGGAGGCTATTTCTTTTCACCCTTTTCATTACTTTTCTTTTAATTCTTCAACCCTTCTTTCTCCTTTCTCACATTACTCCTTTTTTCAATCATTCCTAAGGACTTCTAATACTAACTATTTGTGATGTCCTTGGTAGATCCTCCGACTCTGGCGGATCATAGGACTAATTTCCTATCCTTAGTCACCTTATAACTCCATGACCGCCCTATTGTTGCCATAGAACCATTTTTCTTGAAAATCACAAAGTGTTTATGATTATCAAACATTTTGTTAACACCTGAGAGTTTTGTTTTCAAACACTCCCCCCTTCACATGTGCTTATATTGTTTTAACTTAAATCCGCATGCAGAGGTAGAGTTCGCACTTTTGAATTGATCGACTTTAAATGAACTAGACCGATTCGAGACATGTTTACATCACTAGAGAACTAGCTTGAAATTATTACCCATCCCGGTCAAGTCCATAGAAAGTTTCGAGATGGTACATGATTCTCGTCAATTCATTGGTTACGACCGAGTCGAGCTCTTTTGAGATTCAAACAACGATCATTAAACTTTTGATCACATTTTAATCACGTCTTCTCCCTCAAAAAATAGCATATCCATGATGTTTTGAAACAAAATGATTAAAAGATATGTTTTCGAAAGCATTTGGAGAGAAACCGATTTAGCATGAATTTTGGAACGATTTTGGTTTTATACTCCCCTTAAAGAAAGCATATTTTTCTTACATAAAATTTGAAATCAATTATGGTTTAGAGGAGTTATCTTGGTACCAAATGAGAGATTTTGAAAAATCTTTTTGAAAACTTTCGAATTAATGGTACGCAAGATGAAGATTTTAAAAAATCTTTTGAAGATATTGAAGAAAAATTATCTTCATTTGTTTTAGGATAAGTGCTCGATATTTATGAAAATCGATTTTGCGTAGCACTTTCCTTTCTTTAAAGATCGGGTTGCAATCTGAAGTAACTGCAAGCCATTGTTTTTAGGAATAGTGCTTGAAAAATATTTAAAACCTTTGATATTGATAAGCACTTTCCTTTCTTTGAAGCTCGGGTCCTGAACTGATGTGTCCAGAAGCCATTGTTTTTATCAAAGTTTGGACCATTAAAAGACCAAGACAGATTTAAACAAAGTTTGGGACTTTTTGTGATACCAAGGATACCAGACATGAATAAACTGCTTTACCCACAAATCGAAAAAAAAATTTCCGACCACCAAAATAAGCATAAAAAAACAGTTAAAAACATGATTCAAACCAACATAAATCAATAAAACAACAACCTTGGCTCGTTATACCAATTGTCGTGACCGAATACTATAAGATTTATGTGGTTTGGAGGCCTTGGTCAGAAAGTAGATGAAGAACATCATCTTGCTTAGTGAGAGAAAGTAGAGAGGAGGAGAAACAAGGTTTTATTGATAAGAACAAAAGAATACAATGCACCAAATGTTGACCTCACCCTCATGGAGAGTCATGAGGGTATTTATAGGCTCTAACTTTGCCACATAAACGATACTAGTCCTAAGGGCAAAGTATACTACGCTGTCTAGTCCAATTCACGTAAGTGACGTTATCTTTAGAAAAGCGAGGCTAACAGCTTATGCTACCAATAAGTGAAGTTGGATACCAAGAAGAAGAAAAATTGTATGTATGCGTGAGAGTGTTACAAGTGTTTACATTGACATTGAGATATGCGTGAAGGATTAATGAAAATAAAGGGTTTGATTGACGAGTGTTAAAAGTAATAATACTTTTGTCAAACACGTGAACCTCGAGGTTGTTATGTAAATTGTTTATTATTAAGTTTAGCCTAACTCTAACTTTGAGCTGTGTTTGTATAGTTTATATTTCTCACGGGCATTAGTGGAACTTTGGGCTATATGAGTAGAAGTTTGCTGCTAGGGTTTGGGATCTCTCATTCAATCTTCATACACACAAGTTTCTCTCTCTGGTTCGCTTGGTTTGATAATCATATATGGGTTTTAGTTGTTAAGTTCACATCAAGATATGCTTGATCTTGATTGTAGTATTGGTTTAGTTTTTGGGCTAATGTTTAGTTCTTGGGTTAGTGTGTGAGTTGTTATAGACAACACATGTTAGAGGGACTGTCATCTTCTTCTTTGTATTGTAAGGCTTGCATCCGTGTTGGGGACAAGTCAACTGTGTATATTGTTATAATAAAAGCTAAGAATCACCAAGGGGTGGTTGGTTGGGTGATTAAAGGTGTTGTCAGTTGTTTTGATATCATTTTTACATGGTATCAGAGACCTAGGTTCTGATTGATTAAGTTCTTGATTGATTCTTGATTGTGTTATTGAATCTTTTGATTCTTGAGTCAAATCTTTGTCTGGTGATCTCAATTGAAATTTTAGGGTTTTTTCTTGAAACTCTAGAATTTGGGGGTTTTTGGTTTTCGTGCAATTAAGAGGTTTTTGTTGCTGGTTATTGAAGAATTGACGGTTAATTGGTGGTTTCTTGATCAATTTCTTTGGAACCCTAATTTGGAATATTGGGGTTTCTTGTAAGATCTTGTGGTTTGTGGTTTCTAGGTTCTTTCTTGGTCACATATTGCGATCGCTTTTCCACCGCCGTGGGTATTGCTCGTAAGTCTTTCTCTCTTAGGGTTAACTGGTCTTTAGTCTAGTGAGCGTAAACGGGTTGGCTAACATCTTAATCCACCACCATAGAGTGGTGTGAATACCTGCTCTGGCCAATCACAGTTTGCTAATTGGGGCTAGGTTAACTATGGGTGTGTGCTTTAGTTTCTTTAGTTTTATTTTCTATTTTGAGTCTAGGTCGCAGGAGGATAGGTTTTGGGCTGTTTTGGAAGTTGAGATTTGTGTGTATATTGGTAGTTTGTTGGTTTATCTGGTTTATTTGATTGTTTTGTTGATTTCTGGTTTATTTTTTGATTGGTTTGTTGATAATTTGTTTGGTTTATTTAATCTTGTTTGTGTTCTTGCTGTTTCTTGGTTTATTCATTGCTGCTTATCTATTTGTTTCTTATCTGTCATCATGGCTATTATGATTATTAGTTTAGATCAGAGTAATCCTTTGCATTTGCATCCAAATGATTCTAATTGTTCTTCTATTGTGGCTTTTAAGTTGTCTGGGGTTTAGAATTATAGAATTTGGGCTAGTGCAATGAAATTAGCTATGCAAATTAAAAATAATATGAGATTTCTTGATGGGTCTTGTCTTAGATCTGCTTATGCTGCTAGTCCTCTTTTAGAGGCTCAGTGGGATAGGTGTAATGCTGTTTTTTTAAACTTGGTTCTAAGTTCTTTATCTCAGGATGTTTATCTTGGTCATGTTTTTTCTGATAATGCTTCTGTTGTTTGGAAAGATTTAAAAGATACCTATGATAGGATTGATGGGTCTGTGGTGTTTAATTTGCTTTAGAAAATAAATAGTTTTAAATAAGGTGGTCTGCCTGTTTCTGAATGTTATTATAAATTGAATTCTCTTTAGAGAGAATTTGATATTCTTACTAAACTTTCAGACTGTGCTTGTGAGGCTAGACAAGAGTTAATTGGTCATGGTAAATTGTTAAAACATATGCAGTTTCTTATGGGTCTTGATGACATCTATCAACCCATAAGAAGCAATATATTGACCAAAGAAGTTCTTCCTGAAGTTAAGGATGCCTTTCTGATTGTTTCTAGGAAGAATCCTACAAAGGGATTCCTACCACTTCTGTGAAAACTAAGAAGGCTCAGGTGTTTGCTTTTGTTTCTAAAATTGTGGATAATAAGAATACTAATTGGAAAGTTTGTTGTGTACTAATTGTGGTTTAAAAGGACATATTGTTGATAGGTGCTTTAAGATCATTGGTTATCCTTCAGGATTCAAGAAGAATCCTAATCTTAAACCCGTTTTTAACAAAAACAATGATCCCAAAAGTGCTAACGTGGTTAATAATTGTGTGAAAACTAGTACTGGTATTCTGTATTTTACTAATGAACAGGTTATGAAGTTAATGAACTTTTTGAATGAGAAACCTAGTTCTGCTCATGCAAATATGGCAAGTAGTTTTTGTTCTTTCTTTAACTGCATTGTTTTCTTTAATCAAAATTTTTACCATATTTTTGTGCTAATATTAATCTGAATGGTGTTAATTACCACTTGGGATGGATTATAGACTCTGGGGCTAATCAACATTTAACAAATTGTTCTAAAGACATGTTTAATCTTGTTGATATATCTGAGTTAAAATTAACTGTTGGTCATCCTAATGGTACTTTGGCTAATATTACACATGTCGGTAACCTAAGGCTTAATAAGGATGTGGTTTTGTTTGATGTTCTTGTTGTGCCTGAGTATTGTGTTAACTTGCTATCTATTAATAAATTGATTAAGGATAGTAAGCTTAGTGTTGGGTTTGATGAAACTACATGTTATATTCAGGATTTGAAAAAGCAGAAAGTATTGGGGACTGGTAGTGAGTTTGGTGGCCTTTATTTGTTTGGTAAGGTTCATAGCATGTTTGCTTATGTGGTTAAAAGTGATTTTTTTTGTCTGTTTTGTTTCTAAAGATATTTGGCATAATAGGCTTGGTCACCCTTCCAATGAGGTTTTAAAATTGCTTAAAAGTTATCTTAAACTTACAAATGTTGATTATAATGGTCCTTGTGATGTTTGTTACAAGGCTAAACAAACAAGAGCTTCTTGTTCATTAAGTGAACATAAATCTAAAGTTTTTGGAGAATTAATTCATCTTGATGTATGAGGACCTTATAAAATTGTTAGCAAGGAGGGCTATAGATATTTCTTAATTGTGGTTGATGATCATAGTAGATCTATTTGGGTATATTTGCTTAAGAGGAAAGATGAGGTTTTTGATATGTTTGTCAGGTTTTTTAATATGGTTTTGACTCATTTTGATAAAAAAAAAATCAAAGTTATTAGGTCTGATAATGGTACTCAGTTTATAAATAATAAAATGAATGATTTTGTTAATACTATGGGAATTATTCATCAAACCTCTGTGGCTTATACCCCTCAGCAAAATGGGATTGCTGAGAGGAAACATAGATATCCGCTTAATGTTGTCGGAAGTCTTATGTTTCAGGGGGGATTCCTCTTGTGTTTTGGTCTGAGTGTATTTTAACTGCTACATACTTGATTAACATGTTACCTTCCTCTGTTCTGGATGAGAAATCTCCTTTTTGTATGGTATATGGTAGGGTACCTAGTCTTGTCCATCTTAGGAGTTTTGGTTGTTTATGTTTTGCCACTATTTTAAAAGAAACAGATACCTTTTCTGAGAGGTCTGAAAAATGTGTCTTAATTGGCTATGCCAGTGGTAAAAAAAAGCTTATAAGTTGTTAAGTCTTGAGAATAGGTCTATCTTGTACTCAAAAGATGTGAAATTTAATGAAACTGTTTTTTCCCTTTAAAATGGGTCAAAATAGTTCTTCTATTTCTGAGACTAATACTAATGTTACAAGCCTAAACTTTTTTGATTCTTTTGAGTCTGAAATAACAACCAAAATTTCAACTCCTAATGATGAAGATTCAAATAGTTTTATGCCCCATCCTGAAAATTCAACAGTTGTTTCTGGTAGAGAATGTAGTGTGCATCAACTAGGGTTTGTAGGCAACTCTAGTGGGTCTGGTTGTGAAGAACAGATACCTCAACCAGGTCTTGGAGTTGATCCTCAGCCTGGACAGGATGAACAACACACTGCAACTCCTTTAGATGATCAAAATCACTCTGAGGGAAATATTTTTCAAAATCAAAATGAGGTTCCTAGTTTTCAAAATGTTCCTATTCAGATTGAGGAAAGTAGCAGTACGAAGTCTAGTAGGATTTCTAAGTTACCTGCTAAGTTGAATGAGTATGTGCTTGACAGTAAGGTTAAATATGGTTTACATAGATATGTTAATCATGTTGTGCTTACCATTGAGAATTATTGTTTTGTTTCTAATCTGAATAAGTCCGGTGAACCTTCTTTATATGAAGAAGCTTCTACAGATATTAATTGGATAAATGCCATGACCGAGGAAATGAATGCTTTATATGAAAATGATACTTGGGAAATTGTTGAGCTTTCTTGTGGAAGGAAAGCTATAGGTTGTAAGTGGGTGTTTAAAATCAAGTATCAGTCTTCTGGTGAGGTTGATAGGTACAAGGCTAGACTAGTGGCCAAAGGTTATGGCCAGAAAGATGGTATTGACTATGAAGAGACATGTAGTCATGTTGTTAAGATGGGTACTGTAAGGTGTTTGATTAGTTTGGCTGTTCAAATGGATTGGAAAATATTTCAATTAGATGTTAATAATGTTTTTTTGTATGGTGACTTGAATGAGGAGGTTTACATGTTACCCCCTTCAGGGTTTTTAAAAAAAGGAGATAACAAAGTATGTTTGTTGAAAAAATCTTTGTATGGCTTGAAACAGGCTCCTAGACAGTGGAATCATAAACTAACTGAAGCTCTGTTTGAAGCAGGTTTTGAACAATCTAAAAATGATTATTCATTTTTTGTTAAAACAAAGGGCAAAACTGTTTTATTCTTGCTAGTGTATATTGATGACTTGGTTATACTGGCAATAGTGAAACAGTGATTCAAAGTTTTAAAAGCTTTTTGAAAAACAAGTTTAAAATTAAAGATTTGGGAGAATTAAAATATTTTTTAGGTATTGAAGTTTTAAAAACTAAAGATGGTTTGTGTCTTAATCAGAGGAAATATTGTCTTGAGTTACTTCATGAGTTTGGTTTGCTGGCATGCAGACATGTTATGACTCCTTTACCTGAAAATGTTGTTTTTGCTCATAAAGAGTCTGATGATGATAAATACTTAAGAAATATTACAAGTTATCAAAAGCTTGTTGGAAAATTGATTTATTTGACCATGACTACGCCTGATATTGCTTATGTTGTTCATTGTTTAAGTCAACATATGCATGCTCCTTTACAGTCTCATTTAATATGGGCTTAAGGGTGCTTAAGTACTTAAAGTTGGCACATGGTAGTGGAATTGGGTTTAGTAAAAGTCAAAGTGGTTTTAATGTTGTAACTTATTCTGATTCTGACTGGGCTAAATTTCCTATCATTAGAAGATCAGTATCTGGATATTGTGTGTTTGTGAATGGGAATTTAGTTTCTTGGAAAAACAAGAAGCAGGCTACTTTATGTTGGGATTTTAAAATATAGTTAACCAAGTAACGCAAACGAGTATGCAGCGGAATTGTATCTAGTTAATGCAATTAGGTAAACACGTAAATAATAAACAATAATAAATAATAGGTAAATAGAAAACTAACCCTCGATGTCAACTGCACGCTATATCATGAACAAAAAACCAAGTATCTAAAATAGATACCTCTACAAGTATACATAGACACTTTAACACAAGTACGCTCGAATAACGCTAGTCGAGAACGTTTACCAATCAACAACTTGAATTACTTGAATACCACGAACAAGAAAACCCCAAGAACCTTTTCTTCCTTTTCTGCTTGAGAACCAAACTGTCCAAGATGCAGTTTTCTTATTCATCTAATATCGGATAGAATGGTCTGATATCTTTCCCTTTGTTGTCCGAGATACTCCACGAAACAGAATCCAGAAAACCTTGCTGCCAATCTGGTTCGACTTGGAACAGGAAGCAAGAATACAAAACCTCTGGAAAACTAAACACACTTGGATCAAATAGAATGCAAGTTTTAGATTTTACAAAACCAAACTAAACCCTAATCGGATCTTGTCAAAATCCGATCGGGTAAACACCATTGATGATGCAATCGATTTGGAAGGATCTTAGGTGTTGTGTAATCGAGATTTATGAGGTTTTAGGGATATATCTTAATCGTCCCTTTTGATGCATGGTATGTTTGTATTATAATCTCATGAATCGAACATCACTAGGGCTCAAGACTTGAGCTTCAAGAAACAAACCCAAACACACCCCCGATCGTGTGTCTCTAGGCCCAAGGCAAACACCAAATCGACCCAAGTTAAATTGTAAAACATCCCATGGGTCATTTGATTAGATCGGGTCTCATTCATGCATAAACAGGTCGAGTATATTCAAGTATTAAACGATCACCACGTCCTCTTGTGTTTAACGTGTGTGCCCCCATAGGCTCAGACACTTCTAGTCGTTTACGTGTGTTTTAACTCCCATAAACCAACAACTCTAACTTGGGATTTGGAGTGTCGAATAGCACACAAAACTAACAACGGAAACGCCTAGCAACGCGCTCACTCGCTTTTTAACTAAAAGTGTCTGAGATATAGTTTCATAAAATCTTCTCAGTAGCATGGTTATTAATGTCTTGCTTTTAATTATCCTTTGTTATAGATACCGTTAAACCATGAATATGGATCCTAACTCATTCCATATAGTTTAGCGATCTCTTTGTGTTTTGTTGATAACAAATATAATGTTATCATGAGTAAAACTATAAGGATACATGTTATTTTTATAAAGCATCTACAAATAATCATTTAGTACAAATTGTTGTAATAATTCATTTGTTGTAATAGTTTATTAGGATGGGTAAAAACCACAACCCATGACCCATACCCATGGAGCATATCCATAACCCATGGAATTAACCCATACCCATTGACTAGATGCATTGCATCTATTAGATACATTGTATCTACTTAGATACCCATGGTTCAAACCATAACCCATGACCAATGACCCATAACCCAAAAACCCATGGGCAAAGAGGAGCGCCTCACGGATCCCTAGAGTTACACTAGACGGATCCTCAAGCAAGGGATCCGTGGGATCCGTGCTGTGAAGTGCAAGAATTTGCCTATAAATGAGAGCCATTTCTTCATTTTTACTCACCCTCTTCTTACAAACTCTCTCATATATTCTTACACTTTCTAACAAAAGATCACTTGATCTAGAGATTTGTTCTTCTTCTTCTATTGTGATTCTCATATAGGTCCTTCTCAAGGCGAGATCACGAGCATTCTACAAGTCATCCATGCAAGGGTCCTTGATTGATTTGTTCCTCCACAAGATTTCATGAGCGAAGATCTTGTATTTCATATTTCACATATTTGTTGTGTTATAGTAGTGTTGGTTTGATCTTCCGTGTTACGGACTCGTATTTAGCTTTGTACCTAAAAGGTGTAAGCAACGCCAAGGCTTCCGCCAAGTTGAAGGAGTTTGTTGACATAGTGCTTGAACTCTCGAGTAGGTGACTCGGGAATGGAGTAGGCAAGGAAGGTGTCCTTGTAGCCGAACCACTATAAATCGGTTGTGTCATTTGTATACTTTACTTTACTTACTTTACTTGCATTACTTATAGATCTATACTATCTCCTCATTCATACGATTTCGCATAACATCGAATCTAAAAGTTTTTGAAACTAACTTAAAATCGGCAAAACTATTCAACCCCCCTTCTATTTTTCCATAATTGGCATCAAGAGCTAGGTTTATAAGAGTTTTAAAGTAAACCGTATTTTAAAAACTTTTCGATCACTATGGGTTTTGAAAATTACAAGGAAGGGCAATCCATGCAACGACCTCCACTTCTTGAAACTAATGGTTTTATATATTGGAAAAATAGA
Source organism: Chrysanthemum lavandulifolium (assembly GCA_022545495.1). Classification (NCBI taxonomy): domain Eukaryota; kingdom Viridiplantae; phylum Streptophyta; class Magnoliopsida; order Asterales; family Asteraceae; genus Chrysanthemum; species Chrysanthemum lavandulifolium. The sequence continues at coordinate 223,234,441 of CM040240.1, read as the reverse complement.
TTCGAAACGTATGTGAAGTCTAAAGATATTGATCTTTGGTACATCATTGTTGAAGGCGATTTTGAAGCCACTGCAAAAGATGAAAATGGAAATTTGGTTAACATACCTCATGATAAACTCATCGATGATATTAAGAAAAAGCTTTCCAAAAATAATGAAGCTAAAATGGTTTTATATAATGCTTTATCCAAAAAGGAATTCAAAAGAGTTTCTATGCTTAAAGCGTCTAAAGAAATTTGGAATTCTTTAGTTGTAACTCATCAAGGTAATCAACATGTTAAAAACAAAAAAAATGATTTATTTGTTCAACAATATGAACAATTTTCAATATCGGATGAGGATACTATAGATCATTCTTTTGATAAATTTAATACTATAATTACATCTTTACAAGCACTTGATGAATCTTTCTCTAACCGTAATAATGTTAGGAGATATCTAAGGGCACTTCCATCCAAGTGGAGATCTAAGGTGACGGCAATCGAAGAATCAAAATACTTGTCAATCCTCACCCTTGATGAACTCATAGGCAATTTAAAAGTCTATGAGCTTGTCCTCGCAAAAGATTCCGAAGCCTCAAAAGTGAAAGAGAAACACAAATCTCTTACCCTTAAAGCCAAGAAGGTCTCAAGCGATGAAGAGAACTCCTTTTCGGATAGTGATGATGAGGAGTATGCCATGGCGGTAAGGGATTTCAAAAAGTTCTTTAGAAGAAAGGTAAGATACGTCAAGCAACCATATGACGACAAGAAAGGATTCCAGAAAAGCAAAGAGGACGAGAAGGCAAGGGATGATCGCGCTTGTTTTAAATGTGGGGACCCAAACCACTTTATTATTAAGTGTCCCAAATGTGATGAACAAAAAGCATTCGTGAGCGGTTCGGGGAATGAGCGAGAGGAAGACGAAGAAATTTGTCTCATGGCAAATGACGAGGTATGTCGAATACTATAGTAGTTCATCATTAGATGATGATTCATTGCATAATGAATATGATAAACTTTGCAAAGTTAGTTTAAAGTAATCAACAAAACAAGTTTTGAAAACCAAAATCAACGCTTAGAAAAGGAAGTCATTGAGCTAAAAGCAAAATTAAACGCCTAAAAAGGGGAAGATAGCAAGTGGGAATGTGAACTTTGCATTCAACTTCAAACACTTGTTGATCATCTAGACTCTAAGATTGCTAGAATGAATACTAATACTCTAGATATGATATTAGATAGTGTTAAACAGAAACAACCAAAGGTTTAGGTTTTCAAAGAACTTGATGCGTCAACTAGTGAAAACAAAGAAACACAATTGTGAAAAGCAATAGAAAAACAAACCACTGTAGTCACGGACCCCACGGATCCCACAAAAAGAGAACCGGCTAGTATACAACCAAGGATCTGTGGGTCTGCTGAAGCAAACAATGGTAATAATATAGCTTCATCATCTAGAACTGATTTTGTTATTGTTAATAAGAAGAAACCAACACATGTTACTATTAGACAACCCCCTCCAAGACAAAATCAAAGTTTTACAAGAAACAAAGGTCCATCATTTTCAAAACCGAACACATCTAGGAGACCTAATAATGTTTATCCGAGAAGTAACCATCAAATGGGATGGAATCCAAATATGCAAAATGGCTTTCCATTTCAAAACTTTGCACCGTGGAACGCATACTCACCTTATCCATATATGTCTAACATGAATGGAATGTTTAACACTAATAGACCCATGAACAAATGGGGACCAAACTTTTGAGTTAATTGTTTTCTTATGTGTGCTTAAAGGTCGACCTAGATCCGGATGATTGGATCAAGGATAGTGGGTGCACGAGGCACATGACTGGCAATAAAGATTTATTCTCCACATATGAATCCTTCAATTGAGGAAATGTGGTATTTGGAAATAGCAAAAGCAAAATCATCGGTAAAGGTACGATTTCTAACAAATCTCTTACCATTAACGATGTGTATCACGTAGAAAACCTAAACTTTAACCTCTTAAGTATAGGACAAATATGTGATAAAAGTGCAACGATTTTTAACGAAACCGTAGTAAGATATTGAAAACGGTATCACTATAGGTAGAGGAATTAGGAAACATGGAGTCTATGTCATTAAAATCGGTAATGAACCTCAAGACAAACTTTGTCTTACTTCTATGAATGATACTTCAACCTTATGGCATCGAAGATTGGGTCATGCCAATATGCGACTTCTTCAGTCGCTATCATCCAAAGATCTAATAAGAGATCTACCAAAATGAAAATATGAACGTCACTTTTGTGATGCTTGTAATGAAAGAAAACAAGTCCATGCTAGTCACAAAGCTAAAAACATGGTCTCTACAACTAAGTGTCTAGAATTACTACACATGGATTTATTTGGTCCATCCGCTATCCAAAGTTATGGAGGCAACTACTACACTTTGGTTATAGCGGATGATTACTCTAGATACACATGGACTAAATTTTTAAAGAACAAAACTGAAATGTTCGATTACTTTGAAATATTAAGTAAGAAAATCCAAAGACAATTAGGAAGTCCTATAGTGTCTATTAGAACGGATCATGGTAGGGAATTTGATAATGAAGTGCAATTTGGAGCCTTTTGTGACGCTAATGGTATTACTCACAACTTCTCGGCTCCTCGCACTCCACAATCGAATGGGGTAGTTGAAAGAAAGAATTGAACCCTACAAGAAATGAGTCGCACCATCCTAAATGAGCAATCCATACCTCAAAAGCTTTGGTGCAATGCCGTTGATACATCAATGCACATACTTAACCGAGTCTTAATTAGACCATTTTTAGGAAAAACTCCATATGAGTTACTTCGAGGCAAAAAGCCTACGCTAAATCACTTTAGAGTCTTTGGTAGCAAATGTTTTCTACTTAACACTAAAGATTACCTTACAAAATTTGATCCTAAGTCAACCGAAGGTATCTTTTTAGGTTACTCTCCTAATAGCAAAGCTTACGTCATATTAAATAAAGAAACAATGAAGGTTGAAGAGTCATTAAACGTAAAATTTGATGAGAGTCCACCCAAACCTACTCTACCTCTTGTCGATGACGAGATTGTCGAGAGTGAAGCTATTGAAATAAAGAAAAAGACAAACGAAGAAGAAGAACCTTTAAATAATGAAATCATAAATATTAAAGAGTCTAAAGATCACCTCGTAGATAAGGTCATATAAAAGTTAAACGCAAGAACCTTAAGGTCTCAAGTCCAAAACCAAAGTAGCTTATTTTGTTTTTTCTCAACCATAGAACCTAAGAATACACAAGAAGCCATAAAAGATGAAAGTTGGGTAATGGCTATGCAAGAAGAGTTAAATCAATTTGTTTCTAACGATGTTTGGACACTCGTCCCACCACCTAGTAATCAAACCATAATAGGAACCAAATGGGTATATAAAAACAAGTTAGATGCAAACGGTGTAGTGTCTAGAAACAAAGCTAGACTCGTTGTCCAAGGGTATAATCAACAAGAAGGAATAGACTTTGATGAGACCTATGCCCCGTGGCTAGATTAGAGTCTATAAGAATACTTGCTTGCTTATGCTTGTGCTAATGATCTTAAGCTTTATCAAATGGATGTCAAAAGTGCTTTTCTAAATGGTTTTATTAATGAAGAAGTATATGTAGCTCAACCTCCGGCTTCATCGATTTTGAAAACCTAAACATGTGTATAAGTTAAAGAAAGCTCTTTACGGTCTTAAACAAGCTCCAAAAGCTTGGTATGATAGACTCAAGTCATTCTTAATAAAAAACAACTGCACCATGGAGTTAGTTGATAACACACTTTTTACTAAGAAAAGAGAGTCACATATAATCATTGTTCAGATATATGCAGGTGATATTATATTCGGATCTACTTGTCAAGACACGTGTGATGATTTCTCTAAAATCATGCATGACGAGTTCGAGATGAGTATGATGGGAGAACTTAGTTTCTTTATTGGTCTACAAATCAAACAAGTAGAAGATGGTATCTTCTTTAATCAAACTAAATACATAAAGGAGATGTTAAAGAAATTTGGTTTAGAAGAGTCAAAACCCATAAGAACCCTAATGTCATCCGACACTAAACTCACAAAAAATGAAGACGGCGAATTTGTTGATAACACAAAATACCGTGGCATGATTGATAGTCTTCTCTACCTCACGGCTAGTCGGTCGGATATCATGTTTAGTGTTTGTCTATGTGCTAGGTTTCAAGAAGATCCTAAAACATCACATCTAGAAGCCGTCAAAAGAATATTTAGATACATTAATGGTACGACTCAATTAGGATTTTGGTATCCTAAGGGTACGGGGGTAGAAACAATTGTATATGCAGATTCTGACCATGTAGGTGATTATGTTGACCGAAAAAGTACAAGTGGGGTATGTAGTCTTATGGGATGTTGTTTAACATCTTGGTTCTCAAAGAAGTAACAAAGATTGGCCATATCAACAACCAAAGCGAATATGTCTCCTGACAAAAGCATGCCAACGAGCACTATGGATAAAACAAGCGTTAGTTGACTACGACATTCACCTAAGTGACATAGCCATTCTATGTGACAACAAAGGTGCCATCTACTTAAGCAAGAATCCGTATTACACTATCGCACAAAGCATATAGAGATTCGCCATCACTTCTTAAGAGACAATGTTCAAAGGGAACATCTCTATTGAGAAGGTAGCGTCCGAAGACAACATAGCCGACGCCCTCACCAAACCGTTGAAGGGAACAATTCAACCTACTTGCCTTGGTCTTGGTCTCATGGAACAATCGTTGTAATTAGTTTTTAAACTCTACAAGGTATGTAAACACTAGCCTTCCTCTTTATGAGTCTAGGATCTCTATTTTACACACAACTCACAAGCAATACGGGAATTTTCAAAACCCAAGATAGGTTTTACTTATAACACGTACTTTCATAGTTTTCTCTTATTTTTTAGGCAAATACCTTTTGCAAACACGTAATTGCATATCTATTTCTTTTCACTCATGAATAAACATTTTCTTCACACAAAGAAATCTCTTTTCAAAATATTTTTCTAAAAGGATACCTCTTCCCGTATCACTTTCATAAAAGCCATTTCTCACGTCTAGGACAAATCGCTTTTTCATTAATAATACAAAGTAAAAACTCGTTTTCATTGCATCTCATGTATTTTGAATGCTAAAGAGGGCACATAACTAATATGTGTTTTTGAGTACATTCATTTAATAGTGTGCTTTTTCACTTCTACTTTATTTTTCTTTTCTTTTTAGGAGTCGAGATAACCGAACTCCAAATGGTTTGCATATAGGCACACTAGGCACAAATGTTTCCAAAAGGAAAATTTTGAGTCGCTCGAGTCACCAATTACCACGGAGTCCAAAGATTAACGCTGGATTGTTCCTCAGGAAGGATCCGTGGATCCGTGAGATGTAAGCTAAAATTATCTTCTATTTTTCTCACTTTGGATGAAAACTTCTATATTTTCATAATTTGTTTTGGAGTATGTTACTTAATGCTTGTGTTCTCATGATCACATGCCTTAAATTCATATCTAATCATTATATTTTAATCCACATTTTGGGTCAAGCATTCATTACAATGCATTATTTTTCTATAAATAGGATTCCCAAAATGCTTGCATATTCATCACTCTCAACCTCACAAACAAACCTCATCATGTCATCCAAAAGATCTTACAATATAGATGAATCACCTAGTGCAAACAATCATTTTAAAGAAATCCAAAATTTTGTCCTACCTCCTTCCAAAGTACCACCACCCAAATCTAGAAAAACCGCACGGATTAGCATCTGGCCTTGTTGCTTAGCAAAACCATCATCAAATGGTTCATCACCAACCACTCATTCACCACAAAATGCTTCCATTGTAGCACCTCCTTCATCTCCAACAAGTACACCAACTTCATCACCCATCAAATCTCCACCTAAGGTCACTCTTTTGGAACTCCTTAAGACTCCAACAAGATCCCAACAAACCAACAAAAAAGAACTAGTCTTTTTAACACCTCTCACATCTCCAAACACAATTGGTATCAGAGCTCCCATTGTGTTACAAGAACATCTAGGTTCTTTTTCACCACCACTTCCAAACATTCCAGACTTTGATTCGTATTTTCCAACTTTTTCACCACAACTTCTGCAACTCACAAAACAAACTAACCCAGAAAACTTCCGCATACATTACCCACATCACTTACATTGTGAACATTGCCAATCAACTAGGGATCTTGCAATAGAAATTATGGAAGAAATGCGAGTCATACTTAACCTCATCCTTGATCGCATCAACATCATTACTCACCAAAACTTCCATCCATAACCTTATGCAAGCATGGAAGGAATCATTTTATTATTTTCAGTATTTTCTTTTGAGTCATTTTAGAACAAGTCTTGTTCTTAGTTTTACATGCTTGTATGTGGCATAAATACCACTACACTTTGTTATTTTGTTACAAGGCTTTGTTTACATACTTGGCTCCCAATCTTGATTCTCGCCAATCACAAGATTATTTATGCATGTTACTACTAACCTTTCTTTGTAGGTATTTTAGTTTCTTACTTGACGCCCCATTCTAGGGGGATCTACCGTCAAGGGGGAGTTAGAGATTCATGGACTATTTTTCCACACTTTTCTTTCTTCATTAGGGTCACTATTTGTTTCGACAAAAAGGGGGAAAAGAAGTAAAACTTATGCTTTCAAAACATACATCTAATCTTAAGTTTTACTCATCATAACATTATGTTTTGTCATCAACAAAAAGAGGGAGATTGTTAATACAAATAAACCGTAAAAACGTTTATTAATATTTAGCGATCTATATGTGTTTTGTTGATAACAAATATAATGTTATCATAAGTAAAACTATAAGGATACATGTTATTTTTGTAAAGCATCTACATATAGTCATTTAATACAAATTGTTGTAATAATTCATTTGTTGTAATAGTTTATTAGGATGGGTAAAAACCACAAATCATGACCCATACCCATGGAGCATATCCATAACCCATGAAGTTAACCCATACCCATTGACTAGATGCATTGCATCTATTAGATACATTGTATCTACTTAGATACCCATGGTTCAAACCATAACCCATGACCTATGACCCATAACCCAAAACCCATGGGCAAAGAGGAGCGCCTCACGATCCCTCGGTTACACTAGACGGATCCTCAAGCAAGGGATCCGTGGATCCGTGCAATGTTGGTAAGAATTTTCCTATAAATAGATCCATTTCTTCATTTTTACTCACCACTCTTCTTACAAACTCTCTCATATATTCTTATACTCTTCTAACAAAAGATCACTTGATCTAGAGAGTTGTTCTTCTTTCTTCTATTGTGATTCTCATATAGGTCCTTCTAAGGCGAGATCACGAGCATTCTACAAGTCATTCAAGCGAGGGGTCCTTGATTGATTTGTTCTCCACAAGAATTCTGTAGCGAAGATCTTGTATTTATATTTCACATATATGTTGTGTTATAGTAGTGTTGGTTTGGTCCTCTGTGTTACGGACTCGGTATTTAGCTTTTTACCGGAAAAAGGTGTAAGCAACGTTGTGAAGGCTTCTCCGCCAAGTTGAAGGAATTTGTTGACATAGTTCTTGAACTCTCGAGTAGGTGACTCGGGGAGTGGAATAGGGCAAGGAAAGTGTCCTTGTAGCCGGACCACTATAAATCGGTTGTGTCATTTATTTCCTTTACTTTACTTATTTTACTTGCATTACTCATAGATATATACTATCTCCTCATTCATACGATTTCACATAACATCGAATCTAAAAGTTTTTGAAACTAACTTAAAATCGGCAAAACTATTCAACCCCCCTTTCTAGTTTTCCACACCTTTGTTGACTACAAGTGTTGTGGATGCTGCTTCACATCACTCTGAAATATAGCTTTTATAACTACCTTATTTAGATAGCGTTTTGATTATACTTACAAAAAATTATATCCACACATAAGAGAACTTGCTTGTATCTCAAGTCTAAGGACGACTTTAACAAACCATTTTCAATAATTTACTTATGACGAGGATCCAAAAGTAAATGTTTGAAAGTTGAGGTATCCAATATGCATCCCTTGTGAATACACATGAGTTTGGCGAACAATCCACATTCTCGTTAGAATATAACCAACACTCACCGATACGCTTACACAACGCGTCGGGGTCAAATAAACTTCCTTTCGTCGAGCAAGTTTTTCAACACCCCAGGCAAAGAACCTAATCGTTGTAGTGTAGTATTAGGGTAAGCCACGGTATTGATATCGCTCTATGGGAATAGGAATGCTAGTGAGAAGTTACTACACTAAGGTCGGGGTCGAGGAAAATTATTTTTTTCTTTTATATTTTTTAGGAAATGGAAAGGTACTAATCTCGGGTTTGGATTGGGGTTGGTATTTCTACCGATTACTCTACTTACCTAATTATCTAATTAACTAAGCTGTGGGTAGTCTATGTCTATTGTTTTGTGCTCAGTATGATGATTAAAATGTATTTACTTAGGTTTTATTACTCCTAGTTATCTCCTATTGATGGTTGAATTGTCACGCCCTTATTCTTAACGCTACAGTGTCTCTAAGGTCGTAGGGTATGCGCTTATCCCTAACTCTTGAAGCTACCAAAGGTTAATGACTACAAATCTCTAGATTCATAAACTTAACACTAAGGTATTCTTTGGATGTTTAGCCTACAATAACTCTATGTGATTATAAACTAAGGTTCAACAAAGATTAATCAAGCATTAATAACACAACGAATGACTTATCGCAATACTAGGTCAATCACAATTAAGATAAGAGACAACCAATCAATATTCAATAACTAGGTTTCATATTACCTAAGCAAACACACAAATAAATTAGCTTGACATGGAGAACATGCAAGCATACACACAATCAATTGAAGACATAATCAATTAATGAAGTAAAATACTTATCTTGATGTAAGATAGGTATGGAACCCTAAAATATCGACAAGATGCCTTGGTTCGGTTTAGGTTTTACTCCACAAAACTACCTCCTAAAACCGAAAAATTGGATTCTATATATAGTGTTACAAATCGCGACGCGGCCACTTTAATTGTGACGCCGCCGGGTCGCCATATTAGGTTTTCGCCTTGGCCACGTTATCATTGTGACGGCGCCACCTTATGCCCGTGCCGCCGCCGCCTACCGACGCTGCCTCGATCAAATTCCAGCCGCCCGAGTCATGACGCCTACTCTTTAAAACCCGATGTCACTTGAAAAAATATCAATTTGCTCTCTCGTCATATGATGATGCTCGACCACGCAAGTAGAACCCGACGCCCTTCGGGCCCAAGCACTGAGTGTCTCGATTCTTGACTTCGTCATTTTCAGATATTCACGCCTTTTCGTCCGGTCAAGTGTCATTCCAAAGAATTTGCCTTCAAGATACCCCAAAAGTGAAAAGGAACGAAATTAAGTAGTAACGGATAAAAGTGATCAATTAAGGGCTTAAATGACCCCAAAAAGGTACCTTTTAAATCTTATCAAATATCCCTAGCTGGTATTTGCTTGTCCTCAAGCAAATGTGCTTTTAGCCAATTAATTTATAAGGGGTCATGAAGCATTAGTTTAGAACGATTCACAACACATATAAGCCCCGCAGAAAGTCATAACAAGCACGGAAATTACATACTAGCACCTCGCATGGGGTGTTTGATACTCACATCTCGTGTGTATGAAATATAACAAGTTGGAAATGGAAGATAAACACTCATTAACCGGTCCTAGTACATAGATTACCATAGGCTCGAGACTAGATCAAACCTCCATCGCTTTGCGTAAGCACCTAGGAAAGACTAACCAAGAGGTCTTTTAAAGGGTTATAACGTTAGCTTACTTAGGAAACAAAGGGTTTGAAGGGATAGGCGATTTAGTGGTGGCAAGTCAAAATCTTTATGTTACAAGCATGCGAAGAATGGCGCTATAAGCCAAGACTCTACACTCTAAACTTTAGATAACTCAAACAAACAAACATAAAATTAAAGATAGATGTACGATGGTAGCCCGTATGTTTTTTTTTTTTTTGTTTTTGTTTTGTTTTGTTTTTTTTCATACACTTTACTCTACCATCCTCTATGATAACATCAAAATAATAGGATTTATAGGCATATCCTACACTTGAGTTTTTATTACTCTAACACTAATTTGACCAATTGAAAAGATCAAAACACTTGGAGTACATTATTACGCAAATAAAGGAATTTGAATTTAACGCCCCTTCCGTCATTTCATAAAATTTAACTTTTCCCATGAGTCCCAATCGTCCCAAAACTGTGTACAAAGGATATGACTCGACTTAGAAACTTATGCAAGCAACTAGATAATTGAACTAAGGGTTTAGTGTGATAACAATAGTGCACTAAAAGTGAGTGCATAGGTAGGCTAAGGCGATTTGGGTGTACATTCGGGGTGAATTGTAAACAATGCTCTTCATTGATATTCCGAAACCGAAACATCACGAGAACCGCGAAAAGGATAGGCTTGAGGTTAACTAGGGTATCGTACTAAAGATGAGTCAAACGCAAAGGTGGGGGAATTACTCAACCGATGTGGAAAAGTAATTATATTACTGTGTATCAAACAAGGGTTATCCTAATGCCTCTTATCATTTAGTTATTCCTAATTACACAAGTGTAGTCTTACTAGCGATCTAGAATGCATCACAAAACAAGTTCTAGAATGTATTATACTACCGGTTCACACTCTAAGCATTAAAGATGAATGCTTAATTCCTACAAATCTAAGGGCTATCCTCACATTTTGGTGGAATTTAAGTGGTAAAGGGTTTTTGTGCTAGTCATATAATTTCCTATCCATGAGACGCTTTATTAAGACCAATGGCCCACTCCTATATGTCATGAAAAATTTTAAATTTGGTGACAAAATTACCCTAACCGATATTTCATGTTTATTACACAAATGAAATTGGACAAAGCAAATAGTCAAGGATAAGCATAGTTTCAAAGTTCCCGCTTATTTTCCCTCCCCACACTTAAACCGAACATTGTCCCAATGTTCCCCGAAGTATCAAAGTTATGATAATGGAAGGTAATTAAAATGAAAGAAACTAATACTCCTGATTAGCTCGGTAGGATCCGTGTGTGAAGTAGTGGTTAAATCTTTCTTCAAGAAGAATGTTTGTGAAAAGCTCCTTCTCATCTTATGTATCTTCTTCTTGGTAAATTAAACCCGACACTTGAAGAAACAAACGAAACCTTTATGTAAAATCTATAAAATAATATATATATATATGACTCTACTAAACTAGGATATAATGCTTGTGGAATGGATGTTTACAGATTTTCGAAAATTAAGACCGAAAATTCCAAAATTTATAAGTAGCTCGGAAACGAGAAAAGTAGTCAAGTTTCACGCTCCTCCCGACCGTCAGTTATGATCCTATCAAACTGGTCTCGATTTTCGAAAAAATTCGAAAATTTTTATCTTTAAAATCTTGAAAATTTCACGCAAAACATTCATTATGACTGATACAAGCATTTGACTCAACAAATACACATGTATATCTTTTAAATAATTGTAATTTCATGTTCACGCTTTTTGAAAACGTGTGTAATCCTCCCTACACTTATCCCTTATTTAAAATACCTTTATATGTAATTAAGACGAGGTTAAAGACAAAATAAAGCATTTTTACAAATTTAAACTTGAGAATAAACAATCAATAAAAGATATACGACACACAAACAAGCAAACAATTAAGCGTGAGTTGCCTCCCACCAAGCGCTTTAATTTATTTATGAGTCTTGTAGCTAGACTCGAAGTCGTGCCCCTAGGTTGTCCTAATCTTAGAGGCCCATTCGATCTCCTTAACCATTCTCTCATCACGAATATACTCAGGGCCTAATTCAAGACAAGCAGTGTAGTAAACCTTGTTCTTCCAATCTACTTCAAATGCCGGAATGTTGTCCACATCTAAATCATCAATACCCTTAAACTTCTTATTTTTGTAGGGCATTATGTATTTAACACTCTTGGCTCCATTTGAGAACTTGACTATTCCTTTCTCTTGATCATAAACCATCTTAGATTCCTTTATAAATGGTCTCCCAAGTATCACATCCCCTAAAAACCCATCAATGATGCCCTTAACATTTTTCAAGATCTTGAAATCACACCTATATGTGAAGTTACCTACGAAGACATGCAATCCTTTAACCCTCCCAACATAGTTACTCTCTTTCCTAGGCGAAAGGGGTCCTCATAGGTCCTAGCTTTTGCTCATGATCTAATTGCAAGAGAGCCTAGACATTATATTCATGGGTGCCTTATAGTCAATGTAAGTGTGATCCCTATATAAGTATCCAATCATGCACGGTATCTTGATGTTTTTAGGGTTACCCCTTCTTATGCGAGGCTCGGAAGGTGGTCTCGGGAAGTTAATCACGTTATAGTGATAGGCGGTTTCCTTTCCTTTAGAGTATGACTCAAAATACTCCCTAAGTTCCTCCTCCTCCTTACTATCCTCCATAATTCCTAACACCTTATAATCTCCATCTTCTAAGTCATCATCCGAATCACTTAAGGTCGAATCACTATCTAGAGTGCTAGTAGATTCCTTAAGGGCTTCCTCAAGTGCATTTTCAATTATCCTATTAAGTTTCCTAAGCTCTCCAATTTCACTAACAATACGAGCTCGAAGTTTGTAGGATCGAATATTTATTGTGTTGATGATTCGGGTGGTCTTGGATGATCAAAATACATGTTTGCCATAGTTAGAGTTAGTAGAGAGAGAGGGGTGTTCTTGCTAGAGGTTTACACAAAGGAAAGATTAGATTAAATGAGCACCACCCTTCCATGGATGGAAGGGTATTTATAGTTACATAAGACACGACCTCCTAACGGCCTGCGATGGATCGTGGATACGATGGGTAAAGACCATCCTTCCTCCACGGTGTTGCACTAAGCTAAACTACGCTACAAACTAATAAATAAACTACTAAATAATGTAACAAACGACAAGTCTACGAGCTAACTTAAGCTAGATAACATTTGGGGTGACCGACTCTTCACTATGGAATTTTCTAATTCCTAACAACTCCCCAAGGAGGTCACCCCATGTTTTACATTTTCAATCCTAGCATTCTATTCTTGACTTTGTTCTTGAGCTCGTAGACTTCAATTCTTCAATTTCACAATCTTTGTGCTTTTGTAGTGCAACTTCAAAGTCCGCATTGATTTGTACTTTGGTGGAGGTCTTTAAACCGATCCATATCTTTGATGATCTTCGAGCTTTCTTTGAGATCATCACCACAATAAAATCTGGATCACCCTTAGTTGTGTTGCCGGCGATGAAGTTGTGACTTTCGGACGACATGCTCACACTTTTGAATCATGACATCTTTCCATCGTAGTAGCGGAAGCCTTCTTGCGGTTCATGATATTTGCGCATAGAAGAAGCATAGTATAAAATATCGTAACCGTGTTATGTAGATATGCACCACCATGATTTCTTCAATTAAGTGAGGTTCTTTGTGAACATGCGCTGGATTGACTCTCAATTCGATCACCGCAATCGCCTCGGGTGTACCGTGACACTAGCGCTAGCATAAAGCGCACGAAAGTGTCTTTGATCACTTTCGTTGAATTGAGGTACACGCCCACGGTTCCCGTTGATCAAGACAAGTACCGCCTGTGATCGGTAGGATTCCTAAGAATCTCCTCGCGGGGTTTTACAATGTCAGCCGTTCTCAAACCGAACGCCTCAAAGAAGACAACACGGAGTGAGTGAACCAAAGAAATTGAGATTCAGCGATTGATGAAAATGATTAGAAAACAATCGCGTAATGCTTGAAGAAAGAGTTTTGCAATCTAATGAAGGTTTTATGAGAAAGATCAATTTTCAAACAAAATACTTTTTTATATTAGAGAATGAGTACACATTCGACGTGTTAGCGAAAGAATAGATTCCCACATCAAACGGCTTTTCTAAAAGTATTTTCAATCGATATACTTTTTGAATTTGAAATGAATACACATTCGACGTGCTAGAAAAGAAGGTTTGCACATCGAACGGTTTTCCAAAAGTATTCGCCAATTCCATTCTCGGACCAAGGTTGATTCAAGACCGAATCGCCCATTGTTTCTATCCAGTTGTCACAAGTTTGATCTTACGAGAAGATCTCACATGTCACCCACCAAGAGCTTGTTCGATGTTGGCTCTAGAAGGATTTCCATCTTCATCGTGAATAATTTCACATATCACTCGGATGTTCAGCAATACCGCAAGGATAATCGTGGGACTCTTAATATATACTTACTTTCCACATTGTGTGAAAAAGCAAGTATGTAAAACCCTAAAATCTCAAATCGCGTGAAATGACAATTTTGCCCTCAAACTTAAAATTTTACCAACTCGGAAACACGTCAACATCATTTAACAAGTTATATCATTAATAATATATCACATTATGAAAATAATTAACTTATGATATAAATTAAAAGAACATAAATAATTAAAGTCTAAGTAACATTTAAACATTACAACTTGTACACAATTAATCTAGACTTGAAACAAGACTACATACATTGTAAAATGATAAGATGGAAAGTTATTGATTTTGTCTTGAAAGCCCTTGATGGCCGCCCTATATTCCTCCCCATTTAATCACCATATCAATTTTCATTAACCACATTTATCTCATTCCATTTCATTTCAAAAACACCAAGAAAACCCTAAGTCTTCTTCTCTTATTCATATGTGGCGGCACCATTAATTTTCTCCCATTCCATCCGAAAATCATCAAACAAAGGTGTTCCTAGGAGGCTCGTGATCGTGGGTAATCGATTGGTGGACGTGGTGATTGTGTTTGGGTCGAATTGGAAGCTTGGTCGTGGGTGTTACCTTTGGCCGTGGGGTTTGATATATCCAAGGGAGGTTGGTTTGATTTTGGTGGTTTGATTCTTGTTTCTTGTCACGTACACGCTACTAGGGTAACGTATCGTCATCTTATAATCTTTTCCTCTTTGTTTCTTAATCAATTCGTGGCTATGGACATGTATTCTAGGGCTTGTAATATAAAATGGATCACATAAAATCATAAGTATATTTGTTACATGAAATGATAAAACAAGAATACATAAAACCTTGATTCTTATTCTATGTAATTCGAATAACATGTGATATGAATATGAATATGAAACTGATTTTGAGTCTTTCATATAAGTCGACACATATATGTTTTGTTAAAGGGTTTAATGAACTTATGAAAATATGATTATCGTATATGATAAATGGAATTAATAACAAATGATTTACAAGTGTATTTTGATTTCTACATGGGCGTATAATATGGTGTTGATGAGGGGTCTCGAATTGAATATGATATCACATTAGGAGTCTTGTAATCTTGTATTAATCGAGCTAAAATGGTTTAGAAACGGATTCGTTAATCATAACCTAAAACTAGGGTTTGTAATTACATGATTTAATAAAGTTAAGGGGTTGTTTGGTAAATTATGAAACTTGATGGATTAACTTGTTAATATACTAACTAAATGGATTAAATGAGTAAAATGAGTAAACTTACTATATTTACACTTTTAACCCTATACTTTGCAATATTGACATTTTAAACCCTAAACTTTTGTAACTTGTCATAAATGATCCTTAAATCATAATAATACTCATTTTCATTTATTAACTTGAGATAAGTAACTAAACTTACTAAATATGGAAACACACTAAATATGGAAACACGCTATTTTTAGAAAGTTACTAATTATGGAAATCGCTATTTACGAAAGTTACAAAAATAGAAACACGCCTAAAATAGAAAGTTTCCTAAAATAGAAAGTACTTAAAATGGAAAGATTACTAAAATGGAAACTTGCTAAAATGGAAAGCCGTCTTAAACAAGTGTTTCGATTCTTATAGAACGTTATCTAATTCATATAGGTTCCATGACGTGATTGATCTCCTTTCTTGACTTTACTTTCATTGTTGATTGCTTGAATAAGGTACAGATATTCTATCCCTTTTCGGTAAGGATTCTCATGATTTCTCTCCTTGACTTTGTTTCTTTGATATTCATTGCTATGCTTTCATTGCTATTGATCCTCGATATTGAACCTTTGCTTCTCTTTGACCCCTTGATATTGAACCATTGCTATTGATCCTTTCTTTATTGAACCCTTTGATATTGAACCTTTGCTATTGACTGTGCTATTATATGTGTGCTATTGAAACTTTGTTATTGAAACATTGATATTGGACCTTGATATTGAATTATTGCTATGAACCTCTAATTGTGAACTACGATATTGCACCTTGTTTATGAAGACCTATATATCGCTACACTTTGACTTTTGTTCGACCCTTGATTGATACCGAGCCATTAACTAGGCATGGGGTTCCATGTCCGTGTCATTGATGCACCAATGGCATGACTCCGGTGTGGATGAGTGATGTTCCACACCGTCCCATTTTGTATTGATTATGCGCTTCGGGATATATTGTATGGCCACTATTGTTTTGCGGGGCGTATGGATGCATCCTAGATTTGTATTGTATTGATATTGATATATTGTTTTGGTGATGTGGTGCGTGTGTGCATACACCCCTCACATTTTGGGAGCTAGCTACTCCATTGGTTACTTGAGGTCTCCCTCATATTGGTTTGGTATTCCGGGTCACCCTCCGAATACAATGGTTACTATTGGTTACTTGGATATATTGCCACTATTGATATGGTTTGTTTTGTTGGCTCGGGATAGATTTCGACAACCCTTACACTATTGATATACCTATATTGTACCTTCTACATTTCCCCAACGCACCATATTACGTATTGATTGTCTTTATCCATACCCTTATATGACTCACTCTACTACCAAGATATATATATTCCATTGCTTTGATCATCACACTCTCATTCCGTTATTTCCGATTATCGTTCCATTCACGTCTGGGTTATTATATGTTTATTGGATTTGATTATGCTATTCATGTTTTATGTGACTACCGATTATCCTGCTATGATGTGATTAACATGCGGTTATCGATTTACTGTTTTCATCGATGATATGTGATCTCACCGTTATGTGACCCTCTGATTTGTCCGTGATCATGCTTTTGTGTAATCGATAGTTTTGTTTATCTATTATGTACTCGTTCGATTGATCTTGTGGACTATGACTATCCGTAATTTCCTTATCTACTTGTTGTTGACTGCCATGTTTGCATTTCGGTTTATGCTACGGTTTGATTGGGTAAATGGTTCAACTTATGATGTCTCGGCTTGTTAACTTGTTTAATTGCCTCGCTATGTCTTTAATTCATTTAATTATATCTTTCATCTTGTATTCCTACTTATTACGTGTATTGCCATGTGTTGATCGATGTTAGTACTTCCGTTATTATGATCTTGTTATGTTTTCAACTAAGGGTTTTGACTGTGTGAATTGCCATGCTCACTTATTAATTAATTGCTTCCGCTTTCTGTAGATATCTGTTTGGCTTGTATGTCTTGATTTCTGAATTGATTGTATGACATATATGTTGTGTGGATGCGGCGCTTTGCTATGTTTGCTTATGTTTCAGATTCTTGTATGTCATGGTTTGTATGTGCTTGTTTATATGTCATCGATGCTTTGCTTTGCTTCGTTCTCCTTGTTATTTGTTCGTTTGGATATCTGTATAATTGTGTTCTGCGGGATCCTCATTGACTCATTGTTCTCATTTCACGCGACTTTGTTATCCGTTTCCTTTGTTTCATTTCGCATTTGATTTTATTTAGCTTTCGTTTTGTTATATCATTCCTTTGGGCTTTTAAGCTCACCGCATTTCTTTTCTGCGGCGGTTTTAGGTTTGAAGATGGGCTTTGATGGGTGAGAGTTGGATTATTTGAGTGGACCAACCCTAGTTACCTTATTATTTGGATTTATTTTGTTGGGCTATTGTTTGGAGATTTCATTTTATTTTAGACATATTGGATTTTGTATTTTCCTTGTAAGTCATTCGTCTATATGACTTGGTACTTTATTCTTTAAGGCTTTCGCTTGTAAAATTTTATTTGTATGTTACGATATGACACGAATGTGACACTTCTACCCTTGTCGGGTTGGGGTGTTACAATTATGGTATCGAGCTAAGGTTTCGTCTTGTTGACCTTAGGATTGACTGTGAGGACTTGGGTAGACACTAGGCTTCCGTGCATTATGATATATTCGATTCCTTTTGATTGTCGTTCGATTTGACTTGATAATCTTTTGTCTTCACCGTTTTGGTCTTCTTCTTCGCATTTGATTTTATTATTTTGTCTTCGTACATCCGTTTGTCGATCGTTAGATGGAGACTACCCGTGAGCCGAAGAAGATGGTGCCGACCTGCGTTCTTTGCAATGATCCCCTGTCTTGGAGAGGTTCGTGAAGCGAAGCCACACCCAACCGCCGTCTTCTTGGAGACATCGAGGATCTTCTTTGGAGGAAGTCGGACGGATCAACCAAAGACGCAAAAGCGGAGACAAGAGACAACCGGTGGCTGAGAAGGTTCATCTACTTCATATGATTTGGGCGCGACTTGTGTTACTCCGATTCGTTTGTCATGCGTTTTGAGGCGGTTTGATATTTTGTTAAGTGATTTTGATCGGTATTACTTTTCTTTGATTTGTTCAGAACTCGGTTTGAATCATGAAGTTTTATCGTTTGGCATTTTGTTAATATCTCAGCTTTTCTTTTGGATCGTCAGTAATGAGTCATGAGGAACCGTTTCGAGCAAGTTGGTGGCCTTCTTCTTTGGTGATATGGTAAGTTGGTTTGATGTGTTATATGCTGTATGTATGAGGATCTGATCTGTTTTGGTATGTTACTTGCTATCTGTATGTTATCTGTTTTGATGTGATATTGGTTATGTGGTTTGTCATGACCCGAGACAGAATATGATGACAATAAGGACTTGTTATGTGATGCAAGTATTATGACGCCTGATCAACGTGATAATACCGAGATCATATAATTTGAACTTATTGAAATCATACGACTTCTTGGGAAATGCACGGGTTTGGTGCGTGAATGGACTATGACTTATATCCGTTATTTGTCAACCTCATGTTCGTTTGAAATTACGTACCTCTTTGCGAGATTCTCACCGACATCATTACGTATAAGTTTTATACGCTTTGGAACCGAAATCGTTATGATCTATGTGAGACTATGGATTGCTACGTGCGCTTTAAACTTGTGCGTCTCCGTGTACCTTTGCGACTTCAATTTTCGAGGACGAAAATTTTCTTTTTAGAGGAAGAGTTGTAAAACCCTAAAATCTCAAATCGCGTGAAATGACAATTTTGCCCTCAAACTTAAAATTTTACCAACTCGGAAACACGTCAACATCATTTAACAAGTTATATCATTAATAATATTCCTACATTATGAAAATAATTAACTTATGATATAAATTAAAAGAACATAAATAATTAAAGTCTAAGTAACAAATAAACATTACAACTTGTACACAATTAATCTAGACTTGAACAAGACTACATACATTGTAAAATGATAAGATGGAAAGTTTTGATTTGGTCTTTGATTTCCCTTGATGGCGGCCCTATTCCTCCCCATTTAATCACCATATCAATTTTCATTAATCACATTTATCTCATTCCATTTCATTTCAAAACACCAAGAAAACCCTAAGTCTCTTTCTCTCCTTCATAGTGGCGGCACCATTAATAATTTTCCCATTCCATCCGAAATTCATTCAAACAAAGGTGTTCCTAGGAGGCTCGTGATCGTGGGTAATCGATTGGTGGACGTGGTGATTGTGTTTGGGTCGAATTGAAGCTTGGTCGTGGGTGTTACCTTGTGGCCGTGGGGTTTGGTTTAAGCCAAGGGAGGCTTGGTTTGATTTTGGTGGTTTGATTCTTGTTTTCTTGTCTCGTACACGCTACTAGGGTAACGTATCGTCATCTTAAATCTTTTCCTCTTTGTTTCTTAATCAATTCGTGGCTATGGACATTTTCTAGGGCTTGTAATATAAAATGGATCACATAAAATCATAAGTATATTTGTCACATGAAATGATAAAACAAGTATACATAAAACCTTGATTCTTATTCTATATAATTCGAATGACATGTGATATGAATATGAATACGAAACTGATTTTGAGTCTTTCATATAAGTCGACATATATGTTTTGTTAAAGGGTTTAATGAGCTTATGAAAATATGATTATACGTATATGATAAATGGAATTGATAACAAATGATTTACGAGTGTGTTTTGATTTATACATGGGGCGTATAATATGGTTTTGATGAGGGTGTCTCGAATTGAATATGATATCACATTAGGAGTCTTGTAATCTTGTATTAATCGAGCTAAAATGGTTTAGAACGGATTCGTTAATCATAACCTAAAAATTAGGGTTTGTAATTACATGATTTGATTAAGTTAAGGGGTTGTTTGGTAAATTATGAAACTTGAGGGATTAACTTGTTAATATACTAACTAAATGGATTAAATGAGTAAAATAAGTAAACTTACTATATTTACACTTTAAACCCTATACTTTGCAATATTGACATTTTAAACCCTAAACTTTTGTAACTTGTCATAAATGATCCTTAAATCATAATAATACTCATTTTCATTTATTAACTTGAGATAAGTAACTAAACTTACTAAATATGGAAACACGCTAAATATGGAAACCTATATGGAAAGTTACTAATTATGGAAATCGCTATTTACGGAAAGTTACTAAAAATAGAAACATGCCTAAAATAGAAAGTTTCCTAAAATAGAAAGTACTTAAAATGGAAAGATTACTAAAACGGAAAACTTGCTAAAAATGGAAAGCCGTCTTAAACAAGTGTTTCGATTCTTATAGAACGTTATCTAATTCATATAGGTTCGAGGCGACGTGATTGATCTCCTTTCTTGACTTTACTTTCATTGTTGATTGCTTGAATAAGGTGCATGATATTCTACCTTTCATAAGGATTCTCATGATCTCTTTCCTTCGACTTCTTTGATTATGATATTCATTGCTATGCTTTGATTGCTATTGAACCTTTGCTTTGCTTCTGAACTATTGATATTGAACCATTGCTATTGATCCTTTCGTTATTGAACCCTTTGATATTGAACCTTTGCTATTGACCTGTGCTATTATTGAACCATTGATATTTGATTGATTGATATTGATATTGAATTATTGCTATGAACCTAATATGTGAACCTTTGATATTGATTATGAAGACTCTATATTGCTACACTTTGACCTTTTGTTTGACCCTTGATTGATACCGAGCCATTAACTAGGCATGGGGTTCCATGTCCGTGTCATTGATGCACCAATGGCATGACTCAGTGTGGATGAGTGATGTTCCACACCGTCCCCATTTTGTATTGATTATGCGCTTTGGATATATTGTATGGCCACTATTGTTTTGCGGGCGTATGGATGCATCCTAGATTTGTATTGTATTGTATTTGATATGATATATTGTTTTGGTGATGTGGTGCGTGTGTGCAATACACCCCTCACATTTTGGGAGCTAGCTACTCCATTGGCTACTTGAGGTCTCCTCATATTGGTTTGGTATTCGAGGTCACCCTCCGAATACAATGGTTACTATTGGTTACTTGGTCGCTATTGCCACTATTGATATGGTTTGTTTTGTTGGCTCGGGATAGATTTCGACAACCCTTACACTATTGATATACCTATATTGTACCTTCGTATTCCCCAACGCACCATATTACGTATTGATTGTCCTTTATCCTACCCTATATGACTCACTCTACTACCAAGATATATATATCCATTGCTTTGATCATCACACTCTCATTCCGTTACTTCGACTATCGTTCCATTCACGTCGGGTTATTATATGTTTATTGGATTTGATTATGCTATTCATGTTTTATGTGACTCATTGATTACTCTGCTATGATGTGATTAACATGCGGTTATAAGATTTACTGTTGTCATCGATGATATGTGATCTCACCGTTATGTGATCCTTTGATTTGTCGGTGACCATGCTTTTGTGTAATCGATAGTTTTGTCTGCTTATTATGTACTACGTTCGATTAATCTCGTGGACTATGACTATCCGTGGTGTCCTTATCTACTTGTTGTTGACTGCCATGTTTGCATTTCGGTTTATGCTACGGTTTGATTGGGTAAATGGTTCAACTTGTGACGTCTAGCTTGTTAACTTGTTTAGTTGCCACGCTATGTCTTTAATTCATTTAATTATATGTTTATATTGTATTCCTACTTATTACGTGTATCGCCATGTGTTGATGATTGTTAGTACTTCATTATTATGATCTTGGTTATGTTTTCAACTAAGGGTTTTGACACATGTGAATTGCCATGCTCACTTATTAATTAATTGCTTCCGCTTTCTGTAGATATCTGTTTGGCTTGTATGTCTTGATTTCTGAATTGATTGTATGACATATATGTTGTGTGGATGCGACCTTTGCTATGTTTGCTTATGTTTCGATTCTTGTATGTCATGGTTTGTATGTGCTTGTTTATATGTCATCGATGCTTTGCTTTGCTTCGTTCTCCTTGTTATTTGTTCGTTTTGGATATCTCGTATAATTGTGTTCTGCAGATCCTCATTGACTCATTGTTCTCATTTCATTGCGACTTTGTTATCCGTTTCCTTTGTTTCATTTCGCATTTGATTTTATTTAGCTTTCGTTTTGTTATATCATTCACTTGGCTTTTTAAGCTCGGCCGCATTTCTTTTCTGCGGCGGTGTTAGGTTTGAAGATGGGCTTTGATGGGTGAGAGTTGGATTATTTGAGTGGACCAACCCTAGATACCTTATTATTTGGATTTATTTTGTTGGGCTATTGTTTGGAGATTTCATTTTATTTTAGACATATTGGATTTTGTATTTTCCTTGTAAGTCATTCGTCTATATGACTTGGTACTTTATTCTTTAAGGCTTTCGCTTGTAAAATTTTATTTGTATGTTACGATATGACACGAATGTGACACTTCTACCCTTGTCGGGTTGGGGTGTTACAATTATGGTATCGAGCTAAGGTTTCGTCTTGTTGACCTTAGGATTGACTGTGAGGACTTGGGTAGACACTAGGCTTCCGTCTGTTTATGATATATTCGATTCCTTTTGATTGTCGTTCGATTTGACTTGATAATCTTTTGTCTTCACCGTTTTGGTCTTCTTCTTCGCATTTGATTTTATTATTTTGTCTTCGTACATCCGTTTGTCGATCGTTAGATGGAGACTACCGTGGAGCCGAAGATGATGGTGCCGACCTGCGTTCTTTGCAATGATCCACGAATGGAGAGGTTCGTGAAGCGAAGCCGTGCCATCTTGCCGTCTTCTTGGAGACATCGAGGATCTTGTTGGAGGAGCTGGACGGATCAACCAAAGACGCAAAAGACGGAGACAAGATTCAACCGGTGGTGAGAAGGTTCATCTACTTCATATGATTTGGGCGCGACTTGTGTTACTCGATTCGTTTGTCATGCGTTTTGAGGCGGTTTGATATTACATTATGTGATTTTAATCGGCATTACTTTTCTTTGATTTGTTCGAACTCGGTTTGAATCGTGAAGTTTTATCGTTTGGCATTTTGTTAATATCTCGACTTTTCTTTTGGATCGTCGATAATGAGTCATGAGGAACCGTTTCGAGCAAGTTGGTGGCCTTCTTCTTTGGTGATATGGTAAGTTGGTTTGATGTGTTATATGTTGTATGTATGTGGATCGATCTGCTTTGGTATGTTACTTGCTATCTGTATGTTATCTGTTTTGTGTGATATTGGTTATGTGGTTTGTCATGACCGGGACGAATATGATGACAATAAGGACTTGTTATGTGATGCAAGTATTATGGCGCTTTGATCAACGTGATAATACCGAGATCATATAATTTGAACTTATTGAAATCATCGACATCTTGGGAAATGCACGGGGTTGGTGCGTGAATGGACTAAGACTTATATCCGTTACTTGTCACTCCTCATGTTCGTTTGAAATTGCACCTCTTTGCGAGATTCTCACCGACATCTGTTATGTATAAGTTTTATGCGCTTTGGAACCGAAATCGTTATGATCATGTGAGACTATGGATTGCTACGTCGCCTTGAACTTGTTCGTCTCCGTGTACCTATGCGACTTCAATTTTCGAGGACGAAAATTTTCTTTTAGAGGGAAGAGTTGTAAAACCCTAAAATCTCAAATCGCGTGAAATGACAATTTTGCCCTCAAACTTAAAATTTTACCAACTCGGAAACACGTCAACATCATTTAACAAGTTATATCATTAATAATATTCACATTATGAAAATAATTAACTTATGATATAAATTAAAAGAACATAAATAATTAAAGTCTAAGTAACACATAAACATTACAACTTGTACACAATTAATCTAGACTTGAAACAAGACTACATACATGATAAAATGATAAGATGGAAAGTTTTGATTTGGTCTTGATTTCCCTTGATGGCGGCCATTATTCCTCCCCATTTAATCACCATATCAATTTTCATTAATCACATTTATCTCTCCATTTCATTTCAAAACACATTGAAAACCCTAAGTCTTCTTCTCTCCATAGTGGCGGCACCATTTTTTTTCATCCATTCCATCCGAAAATCATCAAACAAAGGTGTTCCTAGGAGGCTCGTGATCGTGGGTAATCGATTGGTGGACGTGGTGATTGTGTTTGGGTCGAATTGGAAGCTTGGTCGTGGGTTTACCTTGTGGCCGTGGGTTTTGGTATAGCCAAGGGAGGCTTGGTTTGATTTTGGTGGTTTGATTCTTGTTTCTTGTCTCGTACACGCTACTAGGGTAACGTATCATCATCTTGAATCTTTTCCTCTTTGTTTCTTAATCAATTCGTGGCTATGGATATGTATTCTAGGGCTTGTAATATAAAATGGATCACATAAAATCATAAGTATATTTGTCACATGAAATGATAAAACAAGTATACATAAAACCTTGATTCTTATCTATGTAATTCGAATGACATGTGATATGAATATGAATATGAAACTGATTTTGGATTCTTTCATATAAGTCGAATTATATATGTTTTGTTAAAGGGTTTAATGAGCTTATGAATTATATGATTATCGTATATGATAAATGGAATTGATAACAAATGATTTACGAGTGTGTTTTGATTATTTATGGGCGTATAAAATGGTTTTGATGAGGGTGTCTCGAATTGAATATGTTATCACATTAGGAGTCATGTAATCTTATATTAATCGAGCTAATATGGTTTAGAACGGATTCGATAATCATAACCTAAAACTAGGGTTTGTAATTACATGATTTAATAAAGTTAAGGGGTTGTTTTGTAAATTATGAAACTTGATGGATTAACTTGTTAATATACTAACTAAATGGATTACATGAGTAAAATGAGTAAACTTACTATATTTACACTTTTAACCCTATACTTTGCAATATTGACATTTTAAACCCTAAACTTTTGTAACTTGTCATAAATGATCCTAAAATCATAATAATACTCATTTTCATTTATTAACTTGAGATAAGTAACTAAACTTACTAAATATGGAAACACGCTAAATATGGAAACCCTACTAATTATGAAAGTTACTAATTATGGAAATCGCCAAAAAGTTACTAAAATAGAAACACGCCTAAAATAGAAAGTTTCCTAAAATAGAAAGTACTTAAAATGGAAAGATTACTAAAATGGAAACTTGCTAAAATGGAAAGCCGTCTTAAACAAGTGTTTGATTCTTATAGAACGTTATCTAATTCATATAGGTTCCAACGACGTGATTGATCTCCTTTCTTGACTTTACTTTCATTGTTGATTGCTTGAATAAGGTACGGATATTCTATCCCTATTCGACCTTTCTCCTAAGACTTTGTTTCTCATGATCTCTTTGCTATGCTTTGATTGCTCTTGATCCTTGATATTGAACCTTTGCTTTGCTATTGAACCTTTGATCTTTCGTTATTGACCCTTTACTATTGAACCTTTGATATTGATCCTTTGCTATTGAACCTTTGATAATTGAACCATTGATATTGGACTATTGATTTGATTTGTGAACCTCGAATTGTGAACTACTATATTGAACCTTTGATATTGATTGACCTCTATATTGCTACACTTTGACTTTTGTCGACCCTTGATACCGAGCCATTAACTAGGCATGGGGTTCCATGTCCGTGTCATTGATGCACCAATGGCATGACTCGGTGTGGATGAGTGATGTTCCACACCGTCCCCATATTTGTATTGATTATGCGCTTCAATATATTGTATGGCCACTATTGTTTTGCGGGCGTATGGATGCATCCTAGATTTGTATTGTATTGTATTGATATTGATATATTGTTTTGGTGATGTGGTGCGTGTGCAATACACCCTCACATTTTGGGAGCTAGCTACTCCATTGGCTACTGAGGTCTCCCTCATATTGGTTTGGTATTCGAGGTCACCCTCCGAATACAATGGTTACTATTGGTTACTTGGTGCTATTGCCACTATTGATATGGTTTGTTTTGTTGGCTCGGGATAGATTTCGACAACCTTACACTATTGATATACCTATATTGTACCTTCTACATTTCCCAACGCATCATATTCGTATTGATTATCTTTATCCAATACCCTTATATGACTCACTCTACTACCAAGATATATATTCCATTGCTTTGATCTATCACACTCTCATTCCGTTATTTCGACTATCGTTCCATTCACGTCATCGGTTATTATATGTTTATTGGATTTGATTATGATATTCATGTTTATGTGACTCACCGATTACTCCTGCTATGATGTGATTGTATGCGGTATAAGATTTACTGTTGTCATCGATGATATGCTATCTTCTTGTTATGTGATCCTTTGATTTGTCGGTAATCATGCTTGTGTGTAATCGATTGTTGATCTGCTTATCTTTTGTACCTCGTTCGATTAATCTCGTGGACTATGACTATCCGTGGTGTCCTTATCTACTTGTTGTTGACCGCCATGTTTGCATTTCGGTTTATGCTACGGTTTGATTGGGTAAATGGTTCAACTTTATGACGTCTAGCTTGTTAACTTGTTTAATTGCCTGCTATGTCTTTAATTCATTTAATTATATCTTTATCTTGTATTCCTACTTATTACGTGTACCGCCATGTGTTGATTCTTGTTAGTACTTCCATTGTGATGATCTTGGTTATGTTTTCAACTAAGGGTTTTGACTGTGTGAATTGCCATGCTCACTTATTAATTAATTGCTTCCGCTTTCCTGTAGATATCTGTTTGGCTTGTATGTCTTGATTTCTGAATTGATTGTATGACATATATGTTGTGTGGATGCGACGCTTTGCTATGTTTGCTTATGTTTCAGCTTCTTGTATGTCATGGTTTGTATGTGCTTGTTTATATGTCATCGATGCTTTGCTTTGCTTCGTTCTCCTTGTTATTTGTTCGTTTGGATATCTCAGATAATTGTGTTCTGCAGGATCCTCATTGACTCATTGTTCTCATTTCACGCGACTTTGTTATCCGTTTCCTTTGTTTCATTTCGCATTTCGATTTTATTTAGCTTTCGTTTTGTTATATCATTCACTGGGCTTTTTAAGCTCACCGCATTTCTTTTCTGCGGCGGTGTTAGGTTTGAAGATGGGCTTTGATGGGTGAGAGTTGGATTATTTGAGTGGACCAACCCTAGATACCTTATTATTTGGATTTATTTTGTTGGGCTATTGTTTGGAGATTTCATTTTATTTTAGACATATTGGATTTTGTATTTTCCTTGTAAGTCATTCGTCTATATGACTTGGTACTTTATTTCTTTAAGGCTTTCGTTTATAAAATTTTATTTGTATGTTACGATATGACACCGAATGTGACACTTCTACCCTTGTCGGGTTGGGGTGTTACATTGTAGTGCATCGTCACTTGGGTCCATGACGTCTTGTCTTCAATACCGATGTTACTTTAGTAAACACCAAGAGCATATGTATTTGAACCCGTTCATCGCCCTAAGGTTGAATTATTGGAGGCTATTTCTTTTCACCCCTTTCATATTCATTTCTTTTCATTCTTCAACCCCTTGATGCTTACCGAGACTTCATAACTAGAACCTTGTTGGGTTTATTCGATTCTAGCTCTATCTCGATCCGCACTCTTCCCATATTCTCATTTTTCTCCTTTTTCAATATACCTAAGGACTCTACACTATCTAGTGGATTGTCCTGGGTAGATCCCTCCGGCTCGGCGGATCGTGGAAACAAATACCTAACCTAACCATCCTTATAACACCATGCATAAAGTAAATTGGTGGGTCTTTTGGTATTGTTCTTTCCTTCATGAAACCAATTGAAAAATCATTTGGAAAAATCAATCAAGGTACTTGTGATATAAGATCAAAGCATTTTGTACCTTAATAGTTTTGATCATTTAGAAAACCTCCCTCAACATGTGCGTATGATTTAGAAATTGTTTAGCACATGGAGGAAAGAGGACTTTGAAATATTTTCTTTGATCACAATTTTCATAGAAAAGCCATTTGATTTTCTTGGTAAAATTCTCCCCTCAATATGTGCATAGGATATTTGAAATCATTTTATCACATAGAGGCAAGAGTTCTTTTGAAGCACATCCACGATCACAAAACCATTAAGAAACCATTTGAAAACACAATCAAGGTACTTTATAATCTCTTTTAAAAACAACCTATATTTTGAAATGTGTTTAGCGTTTAGCAAATATGAGAGAGCGACCGCACAACCGAATCAAATGATCAACTTTTATCAAATTTCATTATTAAATCACAAATTCTCCCCGATCAAAATATCAAACCCTTTGAGATTTTGGATCCCAAGTGATTTAATTAGGTTTAGAAAACATGGGAGAAAATGTGGCCTTGTTTAAATACTCATCTTGTTTTGGATAAATCCTCCTCCTCAACATGTGCATTGTGTATTTGAAATCGTTTGGCACATGGAGGCAAGAGTGCCTTTGAAGGACTAAAACCAATTCCATTAAAACAGTTTGAGATTTAAATCACGATCTCTCCATGATCAAAATTTCAAACCATTTGAGATTTGTAATCCCAAAAGATTTAAATCATTTAGAAAATTTTAGGGAAAGGCGTGGCAAGATTTAATTTTGAAAGATGACAGATAGGAACGATTTAAACATTAAAGATTGTTAGTGTCGGGTATGATAGTTTTAAGAGATCTTTAAGTAAAATAAAACAATTTCACAATCAAACAAGACAGAAAAAATTTCATTTTGAAAGACTTTGATTCTAAAGAAAAATCATACCATGACATAACATTAAATCTTTAGATCACCACTTATTTTGTACAAAGCGGACTTTTGTGAAGAAATATTGTATGAAAATATTTTATTTTAAATCACTCTCCCTCAATCGATGACCGTAGTCGATAATTGAGTGACTTAAGTTTTGATAAAATGAAGTCCGGTGATTTTCAAAATTTAGTCCGATATATTTTCAAAACAATATTTTCCATTTTCAAAACAATTTAATTCAAATTTACTCAAAATTGTTTAAAATGGTATCTGCACAAAGATTCGTTAGGTGGTTGAGAAGCTTCATTGTTGTTGTAGGGCTTTGAAGAAAAATTGTCACGCATATGCAGTGAGACTTCTTCTTATGTTGCATTTTGAATGCCAACCGAGGTCCAATTAAGCTCCGTTTCTTCAATCACTTTGAAGAAAACCATTTCTTGATGCGGTGAGACCTCTTACGTTGCATTTTCCATGCCAACTCTCCTTTGAAGTCCAATTAAGCTCCGTTTCTTCATTTGTCAACCCAAGATATAGTTACCCTTTCCTTCGGCATCCAATCATATTCATTAGTGGGATCCGGATCGGGAACATTCTTATATACCAATATACTGCATATGTTAGTGAACACACATACAAATATATGGTGGTCGACAACACCCAAACAACAATCGACTAATAAAAGTCAATTCAACATATCAATCGAGATCATATAAGGTATGGGTATAATGTGTTTCTCAAACTCTAATCATCTAAACCTAACAATCATATCCTAGAAACCTAGTCCTTCAACATAGGCAATTATGTTTTTTAATTAAGCACGTGGGATAATTAAGAAAGTCCGTTAGATGATATAAATTTGAAAACATTCTCCCCTCAATCAATGACTTATTTTTACGAAAAGATTAAAAGCGAAGTCATTGATTGAGTTTTCAATTTTACAAAAACTACGAATCGATTGATTTAAAGCAACTCATTTACCACCATTTTGTTAAAACAAATATTTTTACGAAGAATTTTGAAGGAAAAATATTTGTGTAGGAACAACAGATCCTTGACATACTTTCCTCAAATTGTTTTAGGATAAGTGCACGAAATATTTGAAAATTGGTTTAGCGTAGCACTTTCCTTTCTTTAAAAGAGCGGGTTGCTATCGAAAATAATAGCAAGCCATAGTTTAAGCACGGGTTACTGATCAAGAAATAGCGCAAGCCACTATTTGAAGCCAGTTCTGATCAAATAAGCGCAAGCCATAATTTGTGACATGTTTTGAAAAGAATATTTACACCTCTAGAACTTCATCTAAAGTCCGTGCCATTATTGAATGACATTTCTAAGACCGTAGATGTTATCGATACCGAAGACATGTCTAGAGAAAACATATTTTTGGTATTTTTCAAATTTTCTCGATTTTTATGGGTTTTGTTGGTTTTATATTTTTCTATTTTCTTTTTCTTGGTTTTATATTTTTCTATTTTGTTTTGGTTTTATAAAATATATATACAAAGATAGAGTAGATGATATAGTTAAAGAAGATGATGATACAGTCTTGAGATAAGGATATCAAGCGACCCGTTGTAGAAGATATAAGTCATCATCCATAAAACTTTCACCACCAAAGCTTCCAAGACTCTTGAATTGAAGAGAAATTGAGCCACTTGAAAGTGAGACTTTGGTAGCTTCCCCAAACCGTAAATCCTTTGGATGAGCGATTCTAAGCTCTATTTCAAGCTTGTCTTAGCCCGGATGCACAAGAAAGCACACATTTATCATAAATCCATTGCTCCTTTTAAGAAGGATCATCGTAATTCTCCGTTCGGGTTATATCATCAAAATAGATCAAGAACGTTTCATCCAACTCATAAATAATCTTCTCAAATTTCTTTTCCATTTGTATGAAGTAATCCATTCCAAAAGGTGTCAAGAGAACACTTCCCGTGTAGTTGAATTGATGCGGTCGGTCTCTTAGACTAATGCTCAAGAACTCTCCGAATACACTTCATGAGGGAATGAAGACAAAGTTCACTTATACCATCATGAACGTAGCTCAAGAACCCGGTACACCAATAAGTCTCCCGAATAGCCAACCCGAGAATAACCCGATGTATACTTTTCTCTCCTCCGATTAAAGTGTATGAAGCTCAAGGACCAAGTACCATATTCCTCAAAGAGAGAACAACCGATAACATTGAAGAAGCGGGCGAATCACTTTGATTATCTCTACGGATGACAATCTGCTGGATGTCAACTCGGAATAAGTGATTATATCTACGAATCATCGATTAAGCCCTCAAGTGAAACAGTGGCGCCCCCAATGTACACAATTCTCTCCTTGATGATTGCGATAAAATCGAGATCATCACATACTATGTACCTCTTTCATCTTCGAAACTAACTCTAACATCTCTTCCCCATAGTTGGAATAATAACACTAAACGCCTTGATGAGTAAAACCTTGAGTTTCTCTGCGGTCATGACATTTGTTTTCCGGGATATCTTCAATCACTTAGAAGAGTTAAGTTCATCAAGTTTACTCGCCATGAGTCAAACCTTGAGTTTCTCTGCGGTAATAACATTTGTCTTCCGGGATATCTTCAATTAATTAGAAGTATTAAGTTCATCAAGTTTACTCGCTTTTAGGTGCTTGTCTCCTTCCCCTTCTTGGTTTTGATACTTCATAATCAACAACTCATTATAAGCCCGTATACTAGAAATCATTTGAGAAGAACACTTGAAAGTCTTTGTGAGAATCAACTTCTTTGAAGAATGTGAGCAAGTCTAATTGGGATTAAATCGACATTTCACTCTCCCCAATTAGTTCTCTCCCTAAACCGACAATCTTTATGATGAATGCTTGAATAAAAGAAGTCTTTAGATCGTTAAATGCAACTCGTCTTTAGTCTTCTAACATGTAGCACAAAATGTAGAACCGACTATAGACTCGACCTTCTTCAAGATTGTCCGGTTGGGGAATAGAAAGTTAACATCTTCAACTCACCAAAACAAGAACATCACCAAAAGCATCCCAATTAACTTACATCTTGCAAATCCCTTAACTAAGATCCTCCCAATCAAACAATAACGAAAGATGTTCATCAAGGAAATCGGTCGAACGAACACACAAGATGGTAACACCAAACTACAATCACATCAAACAACAACGGAGAGATTGTTCGGAATCATCATGTTGATGTATCGTGAAGCATTAACCGAAAGCACTTTGTCGATAAACTCATCAATCCGAGTGAAGATGTCAACTAACGGCTCTTAGAAGAAACTCCATGTAAAGATGATCCGATAAGAAGCTCGGTTCTTACATGAGTTTAGAGCCATTTGACCATTAAATTCTCAAATAATAAATCAACCATGCATTAATATCACACTTCTTCTCCCCTCAAGAATTGCATACGGAGATGCCATTCTTGATTAAATAAGTAAAATCATCCAAATGTATTCTATTCACTTCTCCCCAAGAAAATTAGCACGTGATGTTGCCATCATCATTATAGTTGAGCAAGTTGAATAAGAAAACAATCAATGGTAGCCGGTTCACTTGAAGAATTAGCGCATGGAAAAAGCATGAAGCATGTTGATGAGAATGGTCATAAATGAAAGATTTCTCTTCTTTGGAAGATAAAGTGCACCGACGTACACTTTTCTTTTCTTTAGAGAGCGAGGCATGAAATGTAGTGTTCATTCATAAGAAGATTTCTGTGTTTAAACGTCATTTCTTTTCTTTGAGTCTTTGAGCATCGTCATAATCTCTCTTTTTCTCAAAACATGTAATCATCCCCATTATCATTCAAGTAGGCTCTTTGTTGTGACAAATGATGGAGAAAACCCAATATGATGAATTTGACTCAAGTAAACTAACCCGAACTCGTGACTTAAACTTGCACATATGTAACAAAGAGCGGTGCCGATTTCATGCATCCATTGAATCTCTAAGTACTCTATACTCTTCATCCAACCAACCATCAAGTATTAGACGTACATCACCTCTTGAAAATCCACAATTGAATGTGACCTTGAGCACTACAACGTAACTCCTTTAAGTGATAGTTATTTTGTGGTGATAAAGCCCAATTCCCAAGTGGTAAGTGAAGAGGTAAAAGACACCTAACAATAACTAGATTTCCAAGTCTTCGTTTTTGATAATAAGCTCGAACAAGGATCTTGAAGAATCTTCATCCATCCATCCCCGATACCTTAAGATACTAAGTACACTCGCCCGTGATAATTCACTTCAACCTCAAATAAATAATAGTGAATTAACTCCGTTGTCACATCTTCTGATTAACAGCTTAAATCTAGCCTTTTTTGACAGTAAAATGAACATTGATAATGGTTTTATCCCGACCATGGTTTAATGAGCATAACCCCGTAAAACTTTGAAGTAACCAAACCGCCATGACGAATATCCAAACACACATCCAATTCATGAAGTACACCTTTTATCCGCTTCTTGAGCGAGAAACCGTAGCACCAACATCAAATGAGATCCCGAAATACACTTTCCTTTCTCCGGGCGGTTCCATCATTACGGATTTTACAACTCTATGGTTTAAACCGAAATAGTTTCTTCGCGGGATTTTACAAAACCAAGAATAAACCGTAAGATAGATCCGAAATGCACTTTACTAATACCGGGATGTTTCCATTGTCAGGATTTTTCAAGTCTATGATTTAAACCGACAAATAGGTTCTTTCGCGGAGTTTTATAAAATCAAGACAAAACCGTAAACAATATCATCTTGAACATGTTATGACAATTGGGTTTGGTGAATATCGGTTTTGGGGAACATGCGATGGTTCATCAACGATTCTTACCCCAACATCAACAATATCATCAATCATCCAATAACCACTTTGGCAAACACATCATTTACTTATTACGCCATTAATGTTGTGACCTTACGGTGAAGCAAACCCGATATGTCAAACTTGATCATGAAGTGAGCGTCCCAGTTCGTTACTTAAACTTTTACTAATCCTTGTGAAGAAGAAACGGTGTACCCAATGTACAAAACCTCTTGACATTCTCAAGCGAGTGAGACACCAAGTGATAGCAACGTTGTGGGATAAGTGAGAAAGAATCACAACCGTAACTAAATAGCCAAGTCTTTATCACACTCTATAAATGCCCAAACAAGTCATCTTCGCGGAATGGTAGAAAGAAAGAAGGTGAAATAAGCAAACGCGCCCGGAAAATCTCACTTCACAGTCGAATAAGAAATACCGAACAAACAACCCTGAAGTCCACTTTGATCAACCATTACCTCAAGCCGAGACATAATATTTACTGTGAAAATGTGTATTCCAAATTGCCAACCCTTATAATGAATCTCAGTAATTTATCAACTCACATCATCAAATCACATTATCACATCATATAACCAATCAAATCTCATAACACACCATATCACATCATAGTTTTCCTCATCAAATTACACCACTCATTTCATATCCAAAAATGATTATCAACCTGGTACAATAGTCCATGAAAACCCACGATCCAATATTGACAACCCGAAATTTGGAAGACACATTAGCCCATTCATATTCGCACAAAGCACACATATCAAATCCGACACGTTGTTAGTCCAAGCCCACATACTCTCAAGCACAAAACTACATTAATATTTTGATTAATGTTAATATTAATGTTACTATTACTATTTTGCTCGAACTAAATCACAAAACGTGTAAGCGAATGACATGTTAGATATGGTCACATACTGCAACAGCCCATGATAGTCTTAAACCCAAGTTTTCGGTTCAAAAGAATAATAGGCAGCCCAAGTGAATATCATCCAACTCTCTTGAGGCACCATACTCACGTTCAGCCCAAGAAAGCCCATCTCAATATTAGAACACAAGCTTAAGTGATCATATTGGTCACCCATCGGATCCAAAACCAACACATACCTAATTTTTAGGGAGTATAAATCACTCACTTATCACTCCACTTAACCCTAATCCTCACAAAACAATCCGCCTCTTTTCTTCACTCAACCAACTCGCACTGTGACAAACCCTAATACTTCACATATTTTATCCGCCTCCTCATAAACTCTCACACCTCAACCCTAAAATATCTCAAAAATCTGCCTCTTTCACTTCAGCACATAATCCGAACATCCCAAATAAAACCATACATATCAAAGAGATTTGAAACCAAAAAAATCTTTACAAGCGAATCATCCCAACCATTGAATACCATTCAATGTTGATCTCACCTATCCAAGAAATGGATAGCCTCGCCATGTGGATGGCTACGGGTATGGTATCAGCAATTTAAGCCACGGGATGGCAAGTACCATATGGATGAAGCATCAAAAATCAAACCCAGGTAGGTTTCTTAAACGTTGGTTGTTTTTATCACATATTGAGCGAACGAAAAAGGAAAAATGATTTTAACATTCTTGTTAAAAATCTTTTCATTCAAGTTTCGGATATTGAACAAGAAGCATTAACTTCAAAACAAATGGATCTGTGATGTATTAATTTTTTCGTGTATATGACCTTCAAGGTCTTGTTATTACTTTGAGTAGCACGAAAAAAGCTTGGCTGAGATCTTGATATCATTTTCTTAATTATGTTTGAGTCTTTGGATGAGTGAGTGTTGAGAGGTCGGGGCATGAGTCTTGAATGAATGAGTTTTAAATACGGGACATGATTTAGAGTAGGATTTGATCTCGGTTTGATGAGATTTGTATTTGGATGATGATGTTGATGCTAGCGAGGTCGGTGGTTGTGGTAAATGGTATGTTGTTATGTTGTCTTGGTGTTGTGTGGTTGATTCATCTTCATCATTTACATCGTTTCTTAAGCCGTAGTCAAAGTCAAGTTGCTAGACCATAAGTTGCACCAAGTCGCTAACCAAAGTCTTTAACCCAAGTCGCTAGCACAAGTTGCTACGACTTGTAAAGACAAGTCGCTAGGTCTATGGTGTCAAGTCGCTAGCTCATTTTCTCAACAAGTCGCTGTCTTATTTTCAGTTTGACTCAAAAGTCAAACCGTCACCAAGTCGCTAGGTCAGTTTATGTTCACACAACTCGCTACACTCATTCAAAAACAAGTCGCTACCTTTTGTTGACAACTCGCTAGTTAGACGACTTGTAAAGACAAGTCGCCACCAGTAAAGTCACAAATCGCTACTAAGAACATGGCAACTCGCTAGGAAGAAGCATTATAACCTTTTCGTACATAAACCCAGAAAAAAATGACCAAGACAGCATTTTTGACCAAGATTGCATTTTTGACCCATGTTTGACAGCATTTTAACATAGTAGATATTGACCACATAATATTCATTGCTTTTGGTACAAAGAAACAAGTCACAAAGATGCTATTTTGGACATATGACCCAAAAACAGATGTGTATACAAGAGTGGACAAAATAACGTTTTTAACAACAGCAGGATATTAAAACCTGTTAAAACAAACTTGAGGCAATATTTCCGACCATACCAAAGTACAAAAACAGTTAACAATCGTGAACCAAAAAAAACCACAAACAACAACCATGGAACGGACCACACAAATCAAAGATAACACAATAACCTTGGCTCTTGATACCAATTGTAGGATCGAATATTTATTGTGTTGATGATTCGGGTGGTCTTGGATGATCAAAATACATGTTTGCCATAGTTAGAGAGTTAGTAGAGATAGAGGGGGTGTTCTTGCTAGAGGTTTACACAAAGGAAAGATTAGATTAAAATGAAGCACCACCCCTTCCATGGATGGAAGGGGTATTTATAGTTACATAAGACACGACCTCCTAACGGCCTGTGGATCAGGGATACAGTGGGTAAAGACCCGTCCTTCCTCCACGGTGTTGCACTAAGCTAAACTACGCTACAAACTAATAAATAAACTACTAAATAATGTAACAAACGACAAGTCTACAAGCTAACTTAAGCTAGATAACATTTGGGGTGACCGACTCTTCACTATGGAATTTTCTAATTCCTAACAAAGTTGGTTGGCAAAGGCTGGATCAAGCGGTGGGTATTTGTTTGGTGGTTGATTATCACCTTCCATGATGAAAAGTGATGGGATTACGAACAAAGGTCACGAAGAAGGGGGATAGACTACGAGGAAGCTAAAAATGGGGAAAAACGCTTACTTGATAGGAATCAAGAAAGGAAACCTAAGCAGGTGGACTCTAACTAGCTATTCTATTCCCGGCAATGGCGCCAAAACTTGATACGCTTACAGTGCGTTCGGGGTCAAAGGAACTTCCTTTTACGTCGAGCAAATTTTTCAACACCCTGAGGCGATAAACCTAATCATTGTAGTGTAGTATTAGGGTAAGCCACGGGTATTGATATCGTTCTATAGGGGAATAGGAATGCTAGTGAGAAGTTACTACGCTAAGGTTGGGGTTGAGGAAGATTATTTTTTTTTCTTTTTATATTTTTTAGGAAATGGAAAGGTACGAATCTCGGGGTTTGGATTTGGGGGTTGGTATTTCTACCGATTACTCTACTTATCTAATTATCTAATTAACTAAGCTAGGGGTAGTCTATGTCTATTGTTGTGTGCTCGTATGATGATTAAAAATGTATTTACTTAGGTTTTATTACTTCCTAGTTATCTCCTATTGATGGTTGAATTGTCAAGTCGTTATTCTTAACGCTTTGTGTCTCTAAGGTCGTAGGGTATGCGTTTATCCCTAACTCTTTGAAGCTACCAAAGGTTAATGACTACAAAATCTCTAGGATTCATAAACTTAACACTAAGGTATTCTTTCAATGTTTAGCCTACAATAACTCTAGGTGATTATAAACTAAGGTTCAACAAAGATTAATCAAGCATTAATAACACAACGAATGACCGATCGCAATACTAGGTCAATCACAATTAAGATAAGAGACAACCAATCAATATTCAATAACTAGGTTTCATATTACCTAAGCAAACACACAAATAAATTAGCCGGACATGGAGAACATGCAAGCATACACACAATCAATTGAATACATAATTGAATTAATGAAGTAAAACACTTATCTTAATGTAAGATAGGGTATGGAACCCTAAAATATTGTACAAGACAGCCTTGGTTTGGTTTAGGTTTTTACTCCACAAAACTACCTCCCTAAAGCGAAAAATTCGGATTCTATATATAGTGTTACAAAGCTGCGGCGTCACTCTTTAATTGTGACGCCGCTGGATTTTAGATATTAGGTTTTCGTCTTGGACACGTTGTCATTGTGTGGCGTCACCTTATGCTCTGT
The DNA here is from genome assembly GCA_022545495.1 of Chrysanthemum lavandulifolium. NCBI lineage: Eukaryota > Viridiplantae > Streptophyta > Magnoliopsida > Asterales > Asteraceae > Chrysanthemum > Chrysanthemum lavandulifolium. The sequence continues at coordinate 223,195,888 of CM040240.1, read as the reverse complement.
GTGCCCCGTGCGCCGATCTCGACGCGTCTTGATCAAATCTAGGCCGTCGAGGTGCGGCGCCTACTCTTTAAAACCCGATGCCTTCACTTGAAAATATCAATTTGCTCTCGAGTCGTCATAAGATGTGTTCCAACGGCCGCAAGTAGAACTGATCCGTCCCTTCATACTAGCGACTTGAGTGTCTCGATTCTTGACTTTGGCCATTTTCTTGGTATATTCGCGCCTTTTAGTCCGAATAAGTGTCATTCCAAAGAATTTGCCTTCAAGAGACCTAAAAGTGAAAAGGAACGAAATTAAGTAGTAGCGGATACAAAAGTGATCAATTAAGGACTTAAATGACCCCTCAAAAAGGTACCTTTTAAATCCTTATCACTCACATTTGCCTTACATAACAATATTCCCATATTGTTAACCAACAATGGACATATTTAGAACAATAAAATCATTCAAGGATTAAACATGCAAATATAGGATAACAATTATTATATGAATGAATAACAAATACCAAATATATTTATTCATCATAAAGTAAAAATTATCTTACAATCCCAATTATCCAAATACTAAAACAGATATGCATGAGACTAATTTAGTAAGTTGAAGTCTAATGTTTCCAACATTCTCAACCTTTCTTTACTAGAAAAATTAAATAGTTATATGAGTAAACTTTCCGAATACTTGTTTCAAATTTCACATATAGTGAGGAATTTGAAATATAAGATGAGTGTCTTATCTCATATGCTCATACTATTGCAAGAGTTATAGTATGGAGATGTCGCCCTACCTTACATGAGGTGTTAGAAATCAACGACATACTGACAGTCATCTTTATAGTTTCTAAAAGTGTAAAGTATTCTCATTCCTTAATGTGTAATGCAACAACGCTCTATGTTGAGCATAACTAGTTAGCAGATTTATCATAAATGATAAAATCATATTTTAGCTAGTATCAATTAGCCTCTAGCATCATTTGTACTTATACAATACTATACTTTATAATTCATAAACATCTGTATTAACAATAATGTAAAAACTCCTAATTAGATATTGTTGTTGTCAGCTCATCTTATTCTTGTACAAAAGCAACAACTAGTCCTATTCACAATATAATATATACATGATAAATAACTTTGTTTTAAAGTATTTAGATCGACTTATGTCAATCCATTTAGATCGTGTGTTGGATATTGATAGATAGACATATAAATAAATAATGCAAAGAAATAAAGAGTAAAGGAACACAAAACTAGGACACAAGTATTTATAGTGCTTCGGCTACAAGGGCTCCTTCCTTACCCTACTCCACTCCCCGAGTACCCAACTCGAGAGTTTTTAAGCACTACACAACACAAGCTCCTTAATATGGCGGAAAAGCCTTTACAACGCCGCCTACACTTTATCCGGTACAAGGCTAGACACCGAGTTTTTCCACGAGATAGAACCAAACCTATTACAACGTCACCTACACTTTATCCGGTACTAGGCTAGACACTGAGTTCCATTACAAAGAAGGAACTGCTACCCAACACTACAACCCAAAGAAGACAAAATCCTTTTTATAACACTTCAAAGGATATCAATACCCTTTTACCTAAACTACACAAATATACATCGACGCCTCATATCGAATGTACACCTTCGACAATATACACCAATGCGTTCAACTTGACACACTAATAGAGGGAGAGAAGAACTATCAACAAGATGCACTTCAATGGTCTTGATGATGACGAAGCTTGGCAACTCATGAGCTTGAACTTGCATGTCTTCAAGAGGTTGTAATCTCAACTTTAAGAGGAACCTAGAGAATCACATAAAGAGAAAACTACATAGAATGATCCTTTGGATATGAGGTTAGAACATAGATAGAAGATATGACTAAAAGGGCTAGTGGAGCAAGAGAAGAATGGCTCACTATTTATAGGAAAACTGCCTACAGTTAACCCGAATCCGGCGGATCCCTTACCCAAGGGATCCAACCAGTGCAACCTAAGGGATCCGGCAGGTGGGTCAGACTAGTCCTGATTTTGGGTTGTAAATCGGGTTATGGACCATGGGTCATGAACTTTGGATCATGGATACCAAAAAAGATACATTGTACCTAGTCAATGGGTCATGAGTCATGGGTCATGGACTTTGGGTTATGGATCATGGATAATATCCAACATGATTTCATGCATGATGTTACGCAATGTGTGGAAAACTAGAAGGGGAGGTTGAATAGTTCTGCCAATTAAAACTTCCTTTTAAACTATTTAGATCGACTTATGTCAATCTATTTGTATGTGTGTTGGATGTTGATAAACTAGCATATATAGTATGTAATGAAAAGATAAGAGTAAGAAGCACAAAACCACAACGCAGTATTTATAGTGGTTCGCCTACAAGGACACCTTCCTTGCTCTACTCCACTCCCGAGTCCCTACTCGAGTTCGTAATCACTACACGACACCAACTCCTTATGGTGGAGAAACCTTCACAACGTCGCCTACTCTTTTTCCGGTACTAGGCTAACCACGGGTTCTTTTCACACCAAGGTGAACCACACCTAACACAACGTCGCTACCCTTTATCCGGTACTAGGCTGAATCTCGAGTTCTATTACCATGGAGGAACTACTACCCAACACTACACCAACGACTAATCCCAAAGGAGACCAACTCCTTATTACAACATCATCAAGGATATCAATATCCTTGGATCTAATGCTAATCTATCTTGTACATCGAAACACACCATATCGAATGTACATCTAAGGCACCTTTCACTAATGCCTTTAACTAGATCTTAAAGACACCCTTCACTAATGTCTTGTGTCTTGACTTCTAGGCATCCTTCACTAATACCTACAATATGGACAATCGACACCATTCACTAATGTCTTCGTCTTGACCCTTGAGACATCTTTCACTAATGTCTTTAACACTAAACTTCTTAGAAGAAAGAAAAGGATCATCAACAATAAGACTTCAGTAGTCTTGATGATGAGGAAGCATGGCAACTCATGGACTTGAGCTTGCTTGACTTCAAAGGTGGTGATCTCGCCTTTACGAGGAACCTAGAGAATCACACAAACAGAAAACTACAAACATAGATCTCTTGGATCTGAGGTTAGAGAGTTTTTAACTCAAGGGGAAAGTATGTTAGAAAGAGGTGAGAAACAATGAAGAAATGACTCACTATTTATAGAGGAAAAATCTCGTTCCTCGGATCCACGGATCCCTCCCACAAGGGATCCGTCTAGCGTAAAGCTAGGGATCCGTGGGACGCTCCTCTTTACCCATGGGTATTTTGGTTATGGGTCATGGGTCATGGGTTGATCCATGAGTATTCTTTTAGATTCAATGTATCTAATGAGTACAATGTATCTAGTCTTGTGGATATGGGTTAATACCATGGGTTATGGATATGATCCATATATGATATAAGCATGATGTCATGCAATGGGTTATGGGTCAAGCTCCATGGGTCATGGACTTTGGGTTGTACCCAACTACATTCAATGTATTTGGTCAATGGGTTATGATACTTAAGTTTCTACCCATTTATATTACCCAATATACTACATACTAGTTATGTGTATATTTTACCCAAATATGTAAACACTAGTTGTTGTACATATGTAATATTAAATCATAAAATCACTTATAATTGTTTTAGTGTTTTATGTGAAAGCGTAAGTATGTTAGAAACTATTAGTTCAAACTATTTACGTATTTTATTTGTTTCGTTAAAATGATTTTACGTTTGTTATCGACAAAACATTAGAAGATCGTAAAATATAAATAAACGCTTTTATGGCTTATTTGTATTAACAATCTACCCTTTTGTTGATGACAAAACATAAAATTATTTTAAGGAAAATCTAAAATCGTAAGAGTTTGAATTTGTAGTTTTACTTTCTTCTCCCCTTTTGTCGAAACAAAAGTGCTTGAAGGAAACTAACACATTGTTTTAGGAAAAGCATGTGAAAGAAAATAAAAAATAGAGAGCAAGTAACAGGAAAGGATCTCGTCTTTACTCCCCCTTGACGAGTCCATCCCTATGTAAGGGCGTCAAGAGAATAATACCAAGCTATTTCATTTGCAACTAAGTTTGCAAAAGAGTTCGTCTATGTGACGAATGTGATCCCCCTTGATGATTGCAATTATGCAATGGGATGTCATGAAATGTACTCCTAATATTGCAATTAATTTTCAATGTATTGCTTTGACAAAAAGCTCCCCCTAGCTTTAGGGTGTCAAAGTCTTTATGTGTAAATTGAATAACTACAAAACAAATGTTAGAAAACAAGTATAATGCACAATTTCCTACAAATATGATCCAAGTTAGTAGAAAATAGTTTTCTGTATCACGGATCCCACGGTTCCCTCCTTGTAGGGATCCATCTAGACGAATATGAGGGACCCGTCTGGTTGATGATCAATTTCAGCAATGGTGATATAACACATTATGTTAATATCAAAGTGAGATATGTATTATACAACATAGTCATATACTCAGAAATATAGCAAGTAGCATGTATTCTCATTTAATAAAACTAGAGATATGATATACATGACTCTAAAAACTAAAAAAATGATCGATACATGACTTGGAATTACTAGACCTAACTAAGTAACGCTTGAAACTAGGACACCACTAAAATCCTCTAGCTCAAGTTTGTTTAGGTTTAATCTCGTCGAAACGTTCAAGGAGGTCATAGAACATGAAACGTTGGTCTTCTCGTACCTCATGTATCAAACTTTCAACATGTTGACAATGATAACAATCTTTGTCATGGCTAGGTAGTGGTGGTGGAAGAAATGAAATTGCTTGATGCGACGTGATCAAGTGAAGCGGCTTGGAGCCTCAAGCAGCGGAGGATTGGTGGGCGCATTTGAAAATGGCTCGACCAAGAATGATGGTGGTGGTAGAAAGTGTCAACTTCCAAATGGTCGGGTGGTTGACTTTGATGATTTCTCATAATCCAAATGGGATTATATGATGGTAACGGCGAAAAGGAAGCCAGAGCTAAAGTTGACTCAACACCTTGATTTTGTACCATTAATCCTCCTAATGAGGAGAATGTTGTCGGCGGAGGAGGATGAGACGGCCTAGGAGGTAAATCCTCTAAGTTGTAGAGGTGTGGTGATGATAATGGAGATGTAAACGAGATAGCTCTAGGAACCAATGGTGATGGATTAGTGGAGATGATATTGTTTGGCCTAGGAGGTATGGTGGTGTTTGGCATAGGTAGTTTTGTGGGTACTATCCTCTTAGGAATTGGTTTGATTGGTTGAGAAGAAATCCTTGCATTTGTTGGCTTGACCGGAGATGATTCGGTTGAAGAAATTTCATGTACAACACGAGCAATTTTCTTTGGTGGTTCTTTGGTGGATAAGTTGCTACTTGGAGTTTTCCTCATGATGAGATCAGAGGTTCGTAAAGGTTTCTTAAGTGTTGAAAATGAGGATGAAGGTGATGACTTTAGAAGGGCTAACAATGTGGTTTATAAAGCAAGAGATTTGGCAAGTGTATTCAAGCCTTAAGCCACTAAAATTCTTTGGAATGTGATGATTAACATGCATAAGAGTCAACTTCAGAGTTTGTACTGATCTAGGAAATCATTTAAGATGAGATCCCACGGTTCCCTCTTTAGAGGGATCCGTCTAGGCTAATCCTAGGGATCCGGCTCTCAGCAGCTATAAAAGAGTAAAAATAATGTGTCTAAGGTCTAAGATCTATATCATCTTGAGTGTTTCAGTCCTCCTAAGTGTCTTAGATGAAGGGGTGCTTAAGTAGTTGAAGGTAATGAGTGATGTAGCTAATGATTGCCTTTTATGGAAGAAATTGGAACTTTCATGAGTACCAATGAATGAACAAAGATGACACTAAGGATTTTTAGAGTGTCAAGAGAAGCTAAATGATCCTAGAGATCAGATAGTGACTTAGGATAATGTTTTGGAGAAGATCCTAAAGGCTTAAGATGGGAAAACTAGAAGTTGATCAATTTCGACCAATTTTGAGGTAAGGATGGTTATGATAAATTTTGCCATAATCGAAAGATTTCTAAGGCTAGATGTGAGGGATCATGTGACACATGAAGATTGATTTAGAGAGCGGAAGAGTAATGGGTTTAAGTGAAACTATAGATCTACAATCGTATTGAGTGTGATCTTAGGTGAGTTATGTGTGAGTAGGAAAGATCTACTTAACTTGATAAGGACTTAATTTTCCTTAAGACACTATGCTTAGCTTAGAGTGAGGTGTTATAAGGACATGTTTGAAGTACAATATTTGCAATTGCAATTTCTGTTTGCCGGATCCCACGGTTCCCTAAGTGTAGGGATCCGTCTAGTACAAACTTTGGGATCCGTTCATCTGCTAAGCAGAACCTTTACTAAAGGTATGCAATGATCTTGACAATGCATTATATTCCAAGGTTAGTTTAATAAGTTCTAACACTAAGATATCAAATGTAAGATGTTTTATTTCATGAAAGAAATTAGATTACATTGATAAAGCACGAGTACAAAAAGGATTGATCCTATTTGAAATACTACTAAGTTCCTTGAGCATTTTCACTAGAAGGATTATCAAGTGTTTGATGAGTGTTGGTGGAATCCAGAATGAAGAAAGTCTTCATGAGTGATGTGTTTAGTGGTTCCATCATCTTGTTCACAAGTACGTACAACGAACTTTGAAATTGAGGATGAAAATGCATGATGTTATGATAGAGGCGCGTCAAGAACATTCCATAAGGGATGAGTTTATTATTGGAACCTTGAAGATTTACAATTCGCCTTGCGAAGAAGTAGGCGAGATTGTATGGTTGTTGTGTTAGCAAACAATACATTATGTGAGCACAACAAGAGGAAGGATTTCTCGATTTCCCCTAAGACTCCAAACATTTTCACGTAGGATGAGTGCAAGTGGCTTGTACTCTTCTCGGATGTCCCATGTGAAGATAATGTTTGGATCGGAGTAATATGGTCGAGGTTTGCATATTATGCGATTTAAATCTTCCGGGGAGGGTATGTGTGAACAATATGGGCTATTTTCTTCACGAAAGTTGAAGAGAGAATCAAGAGACCAATCTTCGGTGAAGGCACATTGTCCATGATTTGGAATCCGGAGGATGTGAGCAAAATGCCCAAGGGTTAAAGTAAACTTTTGGTTTTTGATATAAAACCAAAGAGATAGAGAACGATCCTCGTTACGAACGAGTTCAACTTGTCGGAAGAATTCCATTATGAACCTTGGACATATCTTCTCGTTGATTTCAAGAAGACATTCTAGTCCTATGGCTCGGAAGGAGGTATTGATACCTTCTTGAATTGTAGAGAGGTGTCTGTCGTCCTTCGTGGAAGTGACGGTTTTCGAGATTATTGAACCCACGGACATGATTGCCAGGTGTGTTGGGCTCAAGGGAGATGTTCGGAGTGTAGACGCTAGTGAGTGAAAAATCAAACTCATATTCATGCGTCATAGTTGAACCTATAGAAATGACGAGTTAATTGAAAATGATGTTTGTGGTCAACCAATGATTATCTAACGTTTTTTCAAGATTTTTATTAACAATGGTTTTTAACAACAATGACACTTAACTCACTTATGATTTTGACATTCAAGTGGAATATTACTTTTAGAAAGAAAGTGGTTTTTAATTTGCATGAAACATCGTTCTCGATGTACGGTTCCCTTTAAAAAGGATCCGGCTAGTATATTTTCCGGATGCGTAGATCAGAGTTACTAAAAGATTTCATGATGAAAAACATAGGTTTTTAGATCTCATAGTTTTATACCAAGATATGTGTTTTAGCCTACATTTTCTTTTAGCATGCATACATGACTTCTAATGTATCACGAGAGAATGAAAAAAAAATAAAAAAAAATGATAAACACATTATGATAATAACCTAGATAAACTAGACTATTAGTAATATTTCATTTCAATGCTAAGAATGATACAAAGGATTGGGTATATAACCCCAATGTAGATTAACGAGGGCGATGTAAACCATGTTGAAGACGATCCTTCTTGATTTCGGTTGAGATGAAATGGAGAGGAAGATGAAGTTTTTGAATGAGAGGAAATTTTTGAAATTGGAAGATTTGAAAAAGTGAGGATTTGTTAGAGTGGTCGACGGAGGGTTTATTTATGGGGAAGGAGGAATTTTTGAGATTTGTGTTTTGTTTTATTATTAGAAAGATATTATTTTTGGATTAAGTGAAAAAAATACAAGTTTTATAAACCATGACTTTTAGACGAAAGAGTGACACGTATGTGAGAAAGAGCTTCCTAATGAAGCTACATGTAAAGCATGTATATGCACAAAAAAAATCAAATAAATACCTAGGTAAGCATACTTATTTATCAAACTAATGTCATTTAGAGATAAGTGGAAAGTCATACCTCGAATGCACTTAGGAATGTCTTTACAAATGACACAACAAATGTCAGAAGACAATTCCAGCTCCTTTGTGCTTAAGATACCTTCTTAGAGAATGTATTCTTGTTACCAAGCGATTCCTATGGCTTGGTAGATATGAGCTTTGACTAATCAACATGACAAAGAGGATTAGTGCAATTAAATGAAAGATAAATAAAAAAATGTTGTCATCTAATCAACATCCAAAAAAAAAAGTTTTAAAAGACATGGTGTTTGTTTTTATGAAAAACCTTCTTTGTAGTTTTCAATTAACCATGGATCGTATCAAGTTTTTAAAGTACAATATACTTCAAGAAACTTCGTAACAAAGCTTTGATACCAATTATGGAAAACTAGAAGGGGGGTTGAATAGTTCTGCCAATTAAAACTTCCTTTTAAACTATTTAGATCGACTTATGTCAATCTATTTGTATGTGTGTTGGATGTTGATAAACAAGCATATAAAGTATGTAATGAAAAGATAAGAGTAAGAAGCACAAAACCACAACGCGAGTATTTATAGTGGTTCGGCTACAAGGACACCTTCCTTGCCCTACTCCACTCCCCGAGTCCCCTACTCGAGAGTTCGTAATCACTACACGACACCAACTCCTTATGGTGGAGAAACCTTCACAACGTCGCCTACTCTTTTTCCGGTACTAGGCTAACCACCGGGTTCTTTCACACCAAGGTGAACCACACCTAACACAACGTCGCCTACCATTTATTCGGTACTAGGCTAGATACCGAGTTTCATTACCATGGAGGAACTACTACCCAACACTACACCAATGACTAATCCCAAAGGTGACCAACTCCTTATTACAACATCATCAAGGATATCAATATCCTTGGATATAATGCTAATCTATCTTGTACATCAAAACACACCATATCGAATGTACATCTAAGGCACCTTTCACTAATGCCTTTAACTAGATCTTCAAGACACCCTTCACTAATGTCTTGTGTCTTGACTTCTAGGCACCCTTCACTAAGGCCTACAATACGGACGATCGACACCTTTCACTAATGTCTTCGTCTTGACCCTTGAGACATCTTTAACTAATGTCTTCAACACTAAACTTCTTAGAAGAAAAAAAAGAATCATCAACAATAAGACTTCAGTAGTCTTGATGATGAGGAAGCATGACAACTCATGGACTTGAGCTTGCTTGACTTCAAAGGTGGTGATCTCGCCTTTAAGAGGAACCTAGAGAATCACACAAACACAAAACTACAAACATAGATCTCTTGAATATGAGGTTATAGAGTTTTTAACTCAAGAGGAAAGTATGTTAGAAATAGGTGAGAAACAATGAAGAAATGGCTCACTATTTATAGATGAAAAAATCTATTGTTCCCGGATCCCACGGATCCCTCCCACAAGGATCCGTCAGCGTAAAGCTAGGGATCCGTGGGACGCCCTCTTTACCCATGGGTATTTTGGTTATGGGTCATGGGTCATGGGTTGATCCATGAGTATTCTTTTAGATTCAATGTATCTAATGAGTACAATGTATCTAGTCTTGTGGATATGGGTCAGTACCATGCGTTATGGATATGATCCATATATGATATAAGCATGATGTCATGCAATAAGTTATGGGTCAAGCTCCATGGGTCATGGACTTTGGGTTGTACCCAACTACATTCAATGTATTTGGTCAATGGGTTATGATACTTAAGTTTCTACCCATTTATATTACCCAATATACTACATACTAGTTATGTGTATATTTTACCCAAATATGTAAACACTAGTTGTTGTACATATGTAATATTAAATCATAAAATCACTTATACTTGTTTTAGTGTTTTATGTGAAAGCGTAAGTATGTTAGAAACTATTTGTTCAAACTATTTACGTATTTTATTTGTTTTGTTAAAATGATTTTACGTTTGTTATCGACAAAATATTAGAAGATCGTAAAATATAAATAAACGTTTTTATGGCTTATTTATATTAACGCAATGGATCATGGGTTATGGATCATGCTCCATGGGTATAAGCCATGGACTTTGGTTTTTACCCATCATTTACCCATTACAAATTACTAGCAGGGTAAACGCGCAATGCGGCGCCAGGTACCCTTTGACTATATTTTATGGCGAGCAAATACTATTCGGTAATATCTTTTTTTCCAGTAATAACCGTACAAATAAATAATAATTTAAATTAAAATAACTTTAGGCCATAGCAATAATATATTATACATTTGGATCTCATAATTCTCCGGTACAATGAAATATTAGCCAAATATGAAAATTACTATTTTACCTTATAGCTAAAATCAAATATTAGACAAATTTTAGCATAAACACTTTCTAAATTTCGGATAGTACTAAATCAATTATGGCCCAATGGTTAGTTTTATGCAAAATTGGAATTGCCCCATTTTCCATTCCAACAAATGATAAAGCACGAAATACACTTAAGCCCATTATCTATTATACATCCTAAATAATATTTAGGGATATAATATTAACAACCCCTAATTTCTCATTCATAACACTAAAAAGTAAATAAACCCCTTTTATCTAAAAATCATAATTTCTCATTCATAAGACTTTTCTCTTTTTACCCACCACCAAAGATAAACATGGTTTCTTTTGTTATCTTGATATAATACAACCATTGATCTTCTATTTCAGTTTCCAAACAATCCTCTTGGTTCGAATCCTTTGGCTTCAGGATCTTTTAGCAAGTGGTAGTTTACATAGAACTATCATGGATTTTTTGCTCAAAAAGTTAAAGATCTCTAAGATTTTCGAACAAACTGAGGCCTTTCCGTTTATTATTGTTGTTCGAGTCTTAATTGCGATTGAGTGTTGAGGAGCGATGTGAGTTTGTGAGTTGGGGAGTGATGTGAGGCATAAGCGGGTTGATTATTTTGATGTTGGTGAGATGATGAATGGTCATAATAGTTGTTGGTTATGGTTCGAGTCTCATTGTTCTTTACTTTTTCGTTTTGGGTGATGATATGTATGAGGTCAAATTTAAACAAACAACCCAAAAGCCACAAAAAACCACCATCGCGGAGCCAAAACAACAAATACAAAAACCACAAGCCATTCCACCCAGTTCAAACAACCGGTCAAAACCACCTAAACCATATAAGATGTTATTTTTTAGAAGCTTGATTAGATTGTACATTTGGGTTAAATGGTTGTATATTTTGGTGAAGGGATGATTTAAATAGTGTATTAATTGTATGTGTTAAATAATGTTTTTTTAATTTTATTTGTGTTTCAGATACTTGTAAATGATGCTTCTTTACTTGTATTTGCTTAAAAATCTATTTTAGGAAGTCTTAAAAAATTAATAGGAGGGAAGTGTCAAGATGCTTTATAAGTAGTATAGATATAGATACTAAGCACATATACATTTTTATAAAATATAAGTAAAAAAAATTACTTGTAAGTGTTTTATAAAAATGGTTTTGGTTTTATATAGCTTATTCAACTAAACATGTTTTGATGATTTTATATGTTTAGTAAAAGTGAGTTAGTAAACTATTGGCTCAAAGCTTTTACGTATTTTATTTATTTCGTTAAAATGATTTTACAATTGTTATCGACAAAACATTAGAAGATCGTAAAATATAAATAAATATTTTTACGTTTATTTGTATTAACAATCTCCCCTTTTTGTTGATGACAAAAAATAAAATTATTTTAAGTAAAAAATAAAATTAGTAAAATTTTGAATTGAGTTTTACTCTCTTCCCCTTTTGTCAAAACAAAAGAGTGTCGAAAAGAAACTAACACATAGTAGATTGAATAGAAGTAGAAGAGAAAGATTTAGAAAGAGTTTTAAGAAAAGATTTTAGAAAGTAAGAAATTTAGAAGAGAAAGATTTAGAGAAAGAAGTGTAGAGAAGAAGTAGTAAGGTAAGAAAAGAATCTCGTCTTAGCTCCCCTTGATGGATGCTCCCCTTGATAAGTAATTAGGAAGTCTAAGCGAGTGTATTGCAAGTATTTTGCAACGTTTTGCTTTGATTTAAAAGCTCCCTTGTTGAGGCGTCAAAGTCTCCATGTGTATTTTGAAAATCTACAAAACAAAGGTTAGAAAACAAGTATATGGTGCGTTGTTTCTACAAATGAGCTTTAAGAAATAGCTCAAAACTATTTATGTCCACCGGTTCGCCAGATCCTTCATCCGAGGTTGATCCGCCAAGACAAAGTTGAGAGATCCGGACAAAGTCACACGCAACTTAGTAGCGTTTAGATTACTTGTCGAATATAGACACAAATATTGACGTAATAGTCCAAGTAAGTCATGTATTGTTGCACCAATCATGTTAAGTAAATTCACATAACCATATAACATACAAACATGTAGTATTCATTTAACAAAATGAGAGAAATGATACACATATTTCAATTTTCTAAGACAAAGAAAATGATACAAACATGTAACAAAATAAGAAAAATCCTAACAACCTAAGTTGTGCCTAAGACTAGAAAGAACACCACTTGTGCTTGCATTCCAAGGTTTAGGGACGGTTAGGTTTGTTGACTTCATCAAGACGCTCAAGAAGGTGATAGAACATGAAACGTACTTCATCACGTAGTTCATGGACTAACCCTTGGACATGTTGACAATGATAGCAATCATTGTCATGGCTTGGAAATGGTGGTGGTAAGAATGGAGAAGTTTGTGGAGGTAAGTTTGATGAAGAAGGTGGTGGTTCCACAAAGGAAGAAGGTGGTGGCATATGTGTTGGTGGTGGAGGCAAAGAAGTATCAACATCCATATGATCCGGTTGTTGAGGTTGGAAATTCCTCATAATCCAAAATGGACCATTTGAGGGTGAAGGAGAGAAAGACACGGGTGCTAGTGAAGTTCCAACACCGAGGTTTTGGTGAGAAGGTTGTTGTGGTACCATTTTCTCAATTGATGAGAATGTAGGCAATGGTGGTGGATGAGAAGGCCTAGGTGGCAAATCTTCTAGAGAGTATAGGTTTGGTGATGAGTGAGGTGAGGTGAAGGAGAGAACTCTAGGTTCTAGAGGTGAAGGTTTGGTTGTTTTAGTAGAGATGGGAGTGTTTGGTTTTGAAGGTATGGTGGTGTTTGGCAAAGGTTGTTTGGTGGAAACAAGACTTTGAGGAGTTGGTTTGATTGGTAGAGTTGTTTGGAGAGGAACTCTAGTGTTTGGAGTTTTGTTGGGTGATGACTCGGTTGATGAAATTTCATGGACAACACGAGCAATTTTCCTTGGAGGGCTTTTGGTTGATGAGTTTGCACTAGGTGCTTTTCTCATGGTGAAATGGTAAAAGGTAAAAGTTGAAATAAGAAGTTTTGCTACTGAGAATGAGTGTTTGGATGGTGGTTTGGAAGCACAAACACAAGTGGTTTATAAAGGGAGAAATTAGGCAAGTGAATTAAAGCATAAACCACCAAAGTTCTTCAAATTGCAATGATTTGTATGTACAAGAGTCAACTATAGTGTTGCTCTGTTTTAGGGATTCATTTAAGACAATATGGAGTGTTTAGGTTAACTAAGAGGGTTTGAAATGATTATCTCAAGTGATAAATCATGTTATGTGCAAACGGTTCAATGGTTCCTCACTTAGGGATCCGCTAGCTTTAAGCTAGGGATCCAACTATCAGAATGAAGGAAAAAGGAATGATTGGGTTCTAGCAAGGTCTAGTACCTACATATCCTAAGTGATTTGGTCCACTAAGGTGTCTTAAATGGTAGAAGACTTAAATGGCCAAGTTTAATGAGTGAGAATAGCCAATGATGACTTTTATGGGGAAAATGGAGTTTTAGAAACACCAATGGGTGATCATGGATGACACTAAGAGTTTTGAGGATGGTAAATGGTTGTAGAAACCAGATGGTGATTAAGGAAAAATTTAGAAAATTCCTTAAAAATCATAAGAAATGAAAAACAAGATTTTAGAGCATTTTAAGGTTAAAATGAGTAAAATTAATTTGTTAAAAATGAGAGAAATATCAAAATAGGTGTTTTGAAATGATAGAAACAATGTGTAAACATTGAAGCGGAAAGTAATGAAAAATCAAAAACACCTTAAATGTGATTCTAAGTCATCCATGAGTGAATGTGGGATCAACTGAGCCTAAGGAAAACCTAAGTGATCTTAATATAGCATGTTCAACTAGTCCAATAAGGTCTGGAAGGTTGGAGTGATGCTAAAAGGCATAAAATATGTTTATGTCTTATCGGATCCACCGGATCCTTCCCTAGAGGGATCCGGCTAGTTATAACCAAGGGATCCGGCTTCTGTGACAAAATCCTTAACATAATGTTCGCAAAACGCAATTCCACATATCAAATTTTAAAACCAATATTCTCTACAGCAAGTATACATGTAAACAAGCAAAACATAGTAATGATAGCATATAGAGATAACATAAGAGCAAGAAATCAAGGTATTGACCATTTTTTTTATATAAGATCAACCAAGTATGTTTTACACAAAAGAGAGCAAGTCATGATCACAAGTTTTTTTAAAAATCACAAAACATTCAAAATGTCATAACAAGATAACCACATAAGAGAAAAAAGTACAGTTTTTCCTTCGTCAATATCTTCACTTTTTCTTCTTTCCTTGTTATGAGGAAATGAGTTAGACACTTGAACATTCCTTTGTTTGCTTGAATTCTTGGTTTCCTTTGGAAGTGTGGGAAGTTGTTCAAAGTAGGTCATGGGATCAAGTTGATAATTGGAAATGGGGTCGATTTCACCATCATCTTCGTCGAAGAATCCAAGAGGGGCGAGGCCTTTCCCATTGATCATAAGCCTTTTGGTGGGTCGTTTGGTGAGAGGTACCATAACATGGTTTGCGAGAAAGTGGTCATTGGAGATAGGAGTAGGTTGCATTGCACTAACATGCTCAAAGAGACGAGTTAGGAGCATACCATTGGAAAGGACCATTTTGTCGGTTTTGAAAATGCCTACCATTCTTTTGGCAATGTAGTAGGCAAGATTGAATGGTTTTTGTGGATGAGACAATAGATCATTTGGACAAGACAAGCATTAGGATGGTCTTTGTTCCCGACTTAACAAATGACATTCTCTCTAAGAATTTCTTCCCACTTTTGTAAGTAGGAAACATTTCAAAGAGTTCCATTTGAAAGGGTTCACGATAATGAGTTCTTTGTTGTGGTTGTATCGAGTTTGGTCAACTCTCTTTGTGAAGATGGTATCTCGAACCAAAATGGGATCATCAAGTGGAGTGTGATAGGTAGGTTTAGAATCTAAGGCGAGGTGTTGACAAGCGATTGACCAATCTTTTGAGTGCATACAATTCCTTCACATGGTATGCGAAGAATTTGTGCAAATGTGGTGAGAGGTAAGATGATGCTTTGGTTGTTTATGATGAAAGCGATTGAAATGGTTCCATCATTGTTTCGGATAATCCTAACGCTCTTGTAGAATTCAAAGATGAAAAACAGACAAATTTGTTCAT
The DNA here is from genome assembly GCA_022545495.1 of Chrysanthemum lavandulifolium. NCBI lineage: Eukaryota > Viridiplantae > Streptophyta > Magnoliopsida > Asterales > Asteraceae > Chrysanthemum > Chrysanthemum lavandulifolium. The sequence continues at coordinate 223,180,031 of CM040240.1, read as the reverse complement.
CTATTTTGAGGAGGCAATCAAAGTTAACTGCGGAAAAGACTTGAGGAATGTCGGTGTTTTCAAGGACGGATTCCTCAATTACACGACCTTCGTGGATGAGTCATTTTTGAAGCATTTTTAAGGCTTTGCGGTCACTAGTTGATAAACCTTCTTTGCCATAGTATCTAGGGATATATTGGACGTTGTCATGATGGTCTTGTTGGGTGGATTTAGGCATGTTTGATCCTAGAAAACAATATTACAATAAGGTACATGTTTTAATAGATGACTTGATCAAAATGGGTTTATGATCTTATGAACTTATTTGTATTAACAATGCCTTTTCGAAAAACTTTATTCATATGGGGTTTTTTAGAAATCAAGTTTATAAGATACAATTACCAATTGATGGTATAATTTTCGGAAAAAAATGAAACTAATTGAATTGATAAAGAAAATTTATAATCATAAACCCTAGAATTAAGATGACAAAGAATAGGAAGGATGAGTGTAATCACTTACGATGATGTTTAGGAATGGGATGCTTAGGAAGATGAAGCCACAGGATGAGAAGAATTGAGTTTTGGTCGTTTTAGGTTTGGGGAGAGGAAAGTGGCGAAAGGATCGTTTTAAAAAATGACTTAATGTCTTTATTGGGTTCCACGGTTTCATTGGATAAGGGATCCGCTAGTACAAACCGAGGGATCCGGACTACGAGACCGGTTTAGGGTGTTTTGGAGTATTCTTCTACATGTAATAAGTTATACAATAACTTATTTTTGAGAAGAAGTTGTAGAATATGAGAGGTTATAATCCTATTTGAGTAAACGTTAATGAAGACGTTTTGAAAGGAAAGAAGGATATTTAAAGAGAATAGAACGAGGAATGGTGGATCAAGACTTTAGTTAGCAATATTTCTTTTCATGATGAAAAGTAGATTGACTAGCTTACAAAGTCTAGGAAGGACAAAGAGGAATACTATTCTTGATGGTACGTTGAGATGGAAAGCAGTGAAGAGAGACTTTTAGAAAATTATGACTTGATGTCAAACACATAATCCACGTATATATACACATAGCATTTAATATACACAAAGTATTTTTGGAGATGCTTATTATAAGAGAAGCATATATCATCATTTTAACCACAAGCAATTAGCACATTTTTACCAACTAATTGTAACTAAGAGAACATACTTTTGCTATATTCCCTTTTATGGTTTTAGAAACCATAGACGCGAAATACTTCATGAGCTTTCAAAATACTTAGTCGTATTTTGGAAAAGCAAGTTGACATCACTTTGGATTCTTCTTTGGGTGTTGACTTCATTTTTCTAATGATAGAACGAAGTCTTGGAAGAATCCTAACATGAAGATTTATCAAAAGAAAATGTTAGAATGATTTATCAATATCCAACATTTGTTAAAAGTTAAAAAATTTCTAAAACATGATTTTTTTTGTTTTAAGAAATTTCCTTCTTTGTAGTTTTCAAACATACACGGATCGTATCAAGTTTTTAAAGTACAATATACTCTAAGAAACTTGGTAACAAAGCTCTATGCCAATTGTGAAAACTAGAAGGGGGAGAATAGGCCGATTAAACTAAAGTATTTATTCGACTTATGTCAATCCATTTAGATCTTGTATTGATAGATATATTAAATAAATAATGCAAAGAGATAAAGAGTAAAGGAACACAAAACCACCACAAGTATTTATATTGGTTCGGCTACAAGGACTCCTTCCTTACCCTACTCCACTCCCGAGTACCCAACTCGAGAGTTTCTAAGCACTACACAACACAAGCTCCTTAATATGGCGGAGAAGCCTTCACAACGTCGCCTACACTTTATCTGGTACAAGGCTAGACACCGAGTTCTTCCACGAGGTAGAACCAAACCTATCACAACGTCGCCTACACTTTATCCGGTACTAGGCTAGACACCGAGTTCCATTACAAAGGAGGAACTACTACCCAACACTACAACCCAAAGGAGACAAACTCCTTTTTACAACACTTCAAAGGATATCAATACCCTTTAACCCAAACTACACAAATATACATCGACGCCCCATATCGAATGTACACCTTCGGCACTATACACCAATGCCTTCAACTTGACACACTAATGGAAGGAGAGAAGAACTATCAACAAGATGCACTTCAGTGTTCTTGATGATGACGAAGCTTAGTAACTCATGACCTTGAGCTTGCACGTCTTCAAGAGGTTGTGATCTCGCCTTTAAGAGGAACCTAGAGAATCACACAAAGAGAAAACTACATAGAACGATCCTTTGGATCTGAGGTTAGAGAGGTTAGAACATAGAGAGAAGATATGTCTAAAAGGGCATTATGAGCAAGAGAAATGACTCACTATTTATAGGCAACTACCTACAATAACCGGATCCGTGGATCCCTTACCCAAGGGATCCGGCCAATGCAATCCAAGGGATCCGGCAGACTGGGTCAGGCTAGTCCGGATTTTGGGTTGCAAACCGGGTTATGGGTTATGGTTATGGACCATGGGTCATGGACTTTGGATCATGGATACCCAACAAGATACATTGTACCTAGTCAATGGGTCTTGGGTCATGGGTCATGGACTTTGGGTCATGGATCATGGATAATATCCAACATGATTTCATGCATGATGTCATGCAATGGATCATGGGTCATGGATCATGCTCCATGGGTATGGGTCATGGACTTTGGTTTTTACCCATCATTTACCCATTACAAGTTATACTAAGCACATATACATTTTTATAAAATATAAGTAAACAAAATTACTTGCAAGTGTTTTATAAAAATGGTTTTGGTTTTATATAACTTATTCAACTAAACATGTTTTGATGATTTTATATGTTTAGTAAAAGTGTGTTAGTAAACTATTGGCTCAAAGCTTTTACGTATTTTATTTATTTCATTAAAATGATTTTACGATTGTTATCGACAAAACATTAGAAGATCGTAAAATATAAATAAACGTTTTTATGGTTTATTTGTATTAACACCACTAGTTTTGTTGCTTAGCCAAAATGATTTTAGGAGTGGATGATGGAGATTTTGGTATGTATGGACCATTTCCCAAAATTTCAAGTCCATCAAGATAAACTATCATCTTATCTTTTCAATTGAAAAAAATCATCCACTTCTAGCTGAGGGACGAGTAACATGAGCTCCCCCATGATATTATTTGGCAGGCTTGAGATAAGAATACTTTTAAGTATTTTATTTTGGTTTGTAAGCCTTCTGCCCTCAGGGGTCCATCGGTTTTCTGGCTTAGCCAAAAGGTTTTCAGGAATGGATGCAAGAGATTTTGGTATATATGGACCATTTTCCAAAATTTCAGGAAGAAAGAGTTCAAGTCCATCAAGATAAACTATCATCCTATCTTTCCAATTTAGGAAATCATCCACTTCTAGCTGAGAGACACGAGTAACAAAGAATTACAAAGAATGCAATAACACAAAATAAACTTTTAATGTATAATTTTTATCGAATAAATCAAAGAATTACAAAGCGTTTTGCGAATAGACACTTAATTGGATGACAATAGGGTTTAACTCTCTAATCAAGCAAACTCAAACAAGAATTAAAGTTTACAAGTGAACTTTGAGTCTCAGATTGGATCATGGACAATAACGAGTTCAAAGAGAGTAAATACTCCTTAAATGTTAAAATAAATATGGAAGAGATAACATTTACTCCGTACAACATTCTCTTTGTATATGAGATAAACGAGGATGTCACATGAGAGTTGTTGAAACATGTCAAACATTTAATGAAGAAGTACACCTTTTTCATTAAATGTTTCTATTTTGGAAACACAACAACTTTACTTGCGAGGAACACTGATGACAATTCTTCCTCCATTTTCACAAACTCGTACTTGTCTTTGACTTCTTGAGGATACATTTCATCCCGCTCATTTACTATCTTGAAAAGTCCCGCTTAAATATCAAAGATATATTTTGAGCTAAGCTCTATTGGTTGGATCAGAGAGTTGAGAGGATCATAAAGGCATTGTCAATCCCTGATGAACCTTTGTCTTTCAACTTCTAGTTCTTATACATACTGGCTGACTCCGCATCAGTTTTATCAACAAGTTTTTTTATACTTAGTCTAATCTATGTTTAAATATAGTTAGAGACCATTGGATACCGAATTGACCCACCATAATCGGATAAAAAGAGTACCAATATTTGATCGTAAATCGAGTAAAAACGATTATGTAACCATATACACGTGCACTTGTGTGAAAGTTGAGCCTTTCATATATAATAAAACCGAACAGGCTAATATAACACCAACTTATCTTGGATAATATCATAATTAGCTGATATTATATCTCAATAATGTCTCATCATTATGAATATACTAATCCTAGTGTTATATTAAACTCGAATCTACCCCGTGACTCTCGATAAGAAGCATATGCTCTTTGAACTCATATGGGACGTTATTAATCAGTGACAGGATGCTCTTTGTTTTATGTTAATCAAAATTAAAAAACCAGCAAAGCGCATGTATTTTACGTATTTCATTAAGACTAGAAAACAAATAATCACCCACCTTGTGAAGTAGCACATCTTAAGCGAATAACTGCACTAGCTGGCTAGCATCTGCTTTTAGTCTAAAGAAATGTTTCTGCATCAGTATGAGGTCGTAATAGACTAAAGATCCCTGCAGACACTTTTAATAAACTAAACCAATCAATTTGCACTTGATTAACATTGGATCTTTTATACAATGAATTGAATAAAAATGATTTTGGCATATATAACAAGTTCCATTATTCCACGTAAATACATTCAGGATCCCAGAACATCTATGAGTTTTTTTATGTATTGCTAATTTTTAAAGAAAAACCGATTTTTTGAAACGCATCTTAAATGCACGTGCTCATCCAAATGTGTTTCTAGTGTTATTTATAATATACTTACAAAAATTTTCATGAACCCAATATATTTAGTCATGATCATTTCGTCCCAGTTTATTATAAAGTCCTTTAAAGTTGACCTTTTTTTTTTTTTTTTTTTTTGAACGACAAATTTATAAACCAAGAAAGCGTTTGAAGAAACATTACAAAGCTATTAAATGAGGGTTTTTCAACCAATTCTCCCAAGAAAAAAACCTATTACATCTACTAAAACACCAATGAGGGTTTAAAATTGACCACTTAAGTGTCTAGAATATAGATTGTGATTTTTCTTTTGAAAAGTTTATTATAACATATAGGGTTATGTTCACTAACATATATAGATGCGCATTCTTAAGTTTTATTGATTGAATTATTTACATATGAGATAGCATGTTTAATTATATTAAATACATAGTTTTTATAATAAGCAACATAATTAAAAGCCTCAAACTAATCGATCCAAATCCACCGAGTTTAGACCAACTAACCTATCTAAAAGTTACATCCAATTGTTGACGCTATGGTGGGCCTTTTCTTTCGCAATCGACAAGCCACATGAAATCTTTTGACAAGTCACACACGCTTTGCAATTGTTTGATGAAATGGGAAATTTATGTTCATAATAATTTTGTTGAGAGAATCGTGTTTGAAAATGCGTGTTTAAAAATGCGTTTGAGGTGGGTGCTTATGTTGTAAAAGTGGTAATTTTTTTTTTTTTTTTTTTTTTTTAAATCCCAAACGGTCCAAATTTTTTTGAAATTGTGAGTTATAAACTCGGTCGTTGCCCCGAACTAGTTTGCCATTTGTTCCTCTCCCAATCGACTGCACAACCGAGTAGCCACAGTAGAGTGACCGATCGGTTGCCAAGGCCAGTCGACCGGTCGGTCACTCCAACCTTTAGAAATCAATAGTTTAAGAAATGTAAAAAACTATGTTCAAAAAAAAAAAAAAGAAATGTAAAAAACTGAGTGGTCCAAACTTTAAGAAAGATTTAACTAACATAGCTGAGCGAATAGTGAAACTTGATTACCATTTATTTATAAGGAGTAGTTATTTTATATATCAAACTTTTCTTTCATACAAAAGATTTATTTCCATCATTCATGTAAAAAGAAATCGATAGAATGAGATTAAAAACATTTTATTATTTCACCTATTTTTATAATTTAAATATCTCTTAAACCGTTAATCGTTAAGCGATAATATTTACATCGTCGCGACGAAACATTTAATTATCTTTTATAGACGACACTTTGATATACTTTCAAAAAGAAAAATAGTTTTTTTCACGTTTTTTTCATCTTTTTTTCATTTTTTTACGTTACTAAAATTTGCACGAAAAAAATCATATATGATTAAACACTAAATTAAGTATTACATGTGATATTAGTGTTAAATTATATATAATATGTAAAATCACATATGATATGATATGTATATCATATGTGATTTTACACTAATATCACATGTGATGTTCAAATTAGTGATTAATCATATATGATATTTTAATGCAAATTTCGTAATATAAAAAACAAAAAACTTAACAAAAAAGGTGAAAATATGATTTTTTCCCGAAAGATATCAAAGTCTTATCTATGAAAAAGATAATTAAACGTCACGAATGATATATTTTTTCTTCGCTTAATGATTAATGGTTTGAAAGATATTAATATTTAAAAAAATGATGAAAATGAGTTTTTAAATTGTTTTGATTAATTTTATCCATTAGATCAAATAAAAATAAAGGGTGATGATTGATCCATTACTATATAAAAAATCTTTTGTTTCAAACGATCTTAAATATCTATTTATTGTACTATATAACACTTGTAAGGAAAAAATATTCACGATATAGAACTCTATTGATCACTAAGGGTGTGTTTGGTAGCGAGCATAAATGGAGCAATTAGATTTAAGATTTAATTTTTGAAAAAGCTTGTTTGGAATGATCGAAGCTAGCATTTATAAGAAAAACGCTAAACGCTAAACGCTAAATGCTTTTTGAATAAGCATTTAGCATTTAGCATTATGCTATTTTACACAATAAGATTATGGCTACAAGAATTCTACCAAACACTTTTATACTGAGTAAATTAAACTGCTAATCGCTATCGCTAACTCTTTCTCGCTAATCAAGCATCGCTAGTTTCACCAAACACACCCTAACTAGTGATTCGCTTAGTCTTCGCCTAATATTCTTTTAATAGTAAATATAGAGTAAGTTACACCGCCTTTCCCGTGGGTTGGTTCTAATAATATTACAAGTTTTTCGACTTTTATTTTTGCATGATTAATTTTATAATGAAGTTTCGCACCATCATTCGCCCCATCGCCACATCGCTTTTATCTATGTGATTTGGCATTAATAACATCGCAAGTCCCTCGATCGTTAGTGATAAGAAGAATGGTGTTACAAAACTTCATTATAAGGACCGACCATGCAAAAATGAAACTCGACAGACTTGCGATGTTATTATGGTCAAACCACATGGATGAAGTGTGTAATTTATTCATAAATATATTTTTTATTGTTTGTAAACTGCATGTGTAGGCTGGCCCAATGGGTAACTTTGTTAGCTCATACCAGGTAAACAAGGTTCTATGGCAGCAACTTATGCGCTATGCATGCATGACCAACCGTGGGCTATATATAAATGCACCCATGGACTTGCATTATTAATTGTCACTATCTCACCCTCCGATTGAAAAAAAAATGGCACAACTAAACAACCATGTGTCTAGGTGGTGGGAAGTGGACAACAACAACGAGCTACCAATATTATCCGTGGCCATTTCGGTAGTGATCCTGGCAACTATATGGCTCAAGTTCAAATGTTCAAACTCCTCAAATGGCGCAGCACCATTGCCACCAGGCCCCCGTTCGTTGCCAATTGTCGGGCACCTTCCATATCTTCGTCCCGACATGCACATACAGTTCACCAAGATGGCTCACATCTATGGGCCAAATTTCAAGTTCCACCTGGGAAGCAAGCTTCACGTTGTTATCAACACCCCCGAGTTAGCAAAGGTGGTGGTCCGTGACCAAGATGAGGCATTTTCTGACCGTGACCAAACAGTTGCAGCCTTAGCACTTACTTATGGAGGCCAGGATATCGTATTTTCCAACAACAACTCCAACTGGCGAAGCTTCGTAAGATATTTGTCCATGACATCCTAAGCAACAAAAATCTTGATGCGTCTGGTTCTTTTCGAAGGGATGAAGTTAGAAAAACCATAAAAAGTGTTTTTAGTAGAATTGGCACTAATCTCAATATTCATGAAATCTCTTTCTCGACAGAGACGAATGTCCTAACAAGAATGATTCAGGAAAACACATCGGAGGAAGGGGGAAAATATAGCAATCTTGGAGCCGAGATAGAGATTGTGGCTTCCAACATAATTAATATTTTTGGACGTGCAAATTTGTCTGATTTCTTCCCCAGTCTTGCATGGTTTGATCTACAAGGTGTCGAGCGGGACATGAAAAAGCAACTCATGAAGTTCGATCATATTTTCACGAGCATCATTGAAGATCGAGTCAAATCTAACTCCAAAATGTCCCCAGACGGGCATGAAAGAAAAAAAGATTTTATACAAATTTTATTAGATTACACGGACCAAAAAGATGGAAAGTCACTTAACATCACCCAAATGAAGGCCCTTCTCTTGGTAAAGTTCAGTTTTCATATTTGTACGTTACATCATATTAATAGATCTAACAATGAAAAATTTACTCTTTGCTGTATCAGAACGTTTTGCTTGGAGGAACAGAAACAACGGTGGCAACGATAGAATGGGCAATGGCAAATATTATGAAAAATCATAATGTAATGGAAAGGGTTCAAGAGGAGTTAGCAAAAGTTGTAGGACTAAACAACATGGTTGAAGAATCTCATCTCCCAGAACTCCAATACCTAGATGCGACAATTAAAGAAACTTTGCGGTTGTATCCTGTAGTCCCTTCTAATCCTACGAACGCCAAGCCAGGCGTGCATGGTTGGCGGATATACAATCCCAAAGGGTTGTACAATCTTTCTAAATGTTTGGTCAATCCACCGGGATCCTCGGTATTGGGAGAATCCCTTGGAATTCAATCCCGAGAGGTTCTTGACAGACAAATGGGATTACAGTGGAAACAATTTGAAGTTTTTCCCATTTGGAGCGGGGAGAAGATTGTGTGCAGGTGTTCGATTGGCCGAAAAAATGCTAATCTTTATCTTGGCTTCGCTATTGCACTCATTCGATTGGAACTTGCCCGAGGGTGATGAGCACGACCTTACTGAAAAATTTGGCATTGCACTAAAGAAAAGAAACCACTGCTGCAATTCCATCTCAAAGGTTGGCTGATGCACGCCTCTATATGTAATCTTGTACGAACTGTGCACCACAAGGTATCGTCGTGCCGTCGTTGTTATTGTTGTTGTATGAGTTACTTGCTATTTTGTGTCTTTAAATTAAATTTTGTACTTTTGAATATTTCGTACATTTGCATTTGGTTTTGTATTTGTCTTCACAAGTTTGAATAAGAGAAAGTTCTTTAAAGATTACAAGTGGTATTTATCTAAGAAAAAACAAATTACCACAATTCAATCTATTTGATCTAAGAGTGTAGATTGAAACTTATTTTGAATTAAAAGTTAAGTTAAATGGCACAAAAAGATACCCTATTTATAGGTCATTTGTAATTAATGTATCTAAGTATTATTTTTTATTTTTTTTATTTTATTTTTTTCACAAAAAGGTAGCCAAGTTATTTTATTTTTGTTGCCAACATGAGAATTTTCGTTAAACATTTAACGATCATGTCCATCGCCACCACCACCCATCACCGACCCACCCACTACTACCACTACCAACCCCACCACCACCAACCCCACCTACCACCCCCAATCACCGCCTCCACCACTAATTCCACCCACTACCACCACCGCTACCACCATTCCATGTAAAACGATGATGGGTGGGATTAGTGATGGCGACGATGGTTAGTGATAGTATTGTTAAGTGGGTGAGATTGGTGGTGACAATGGTGGTTGGTGTTGTTGTTGGTGGGTGGGCTTGGTGGTGGCGGTGGTGGTTGGTAGTACTAGTAGTGGTGGGTGGGTTGGTGGTAGCGACGGTGATTGGTGGTGGTGGCGGAGGTGGTAGCAGCGGACATGAAATAACTAAAGAGAATTCTCAAATTGGCAAAACTAAAAATAAATTGGCCATCTTTTCATGCAAAAATTAAAAAAAAAAAATTGTATATTTATTGGAAATGACCTACTTGAGTAACTTTTTGTGCCATTTTCCTAAATTTTTAATTGTATTAAGAAAACTATTAATGGAGGGCGATATTGTCTTTCCACGTGACTTAACTAATACCTCATAATACATTCAAGTAATCCGTAATAATTTCGGTTATAATCTCACGTGATTTTTCAATATAACCGCATGTGATTTTGAATATAATCACGTATGAATTTATCATCCAAATAAGATCAAATGTGATTTATCAATAACAACAACTACATCCTCTCCAAGATCCCGATCTGCATTGTTTTTGCAATAACCCGATTTCTTCATCCATAACCTGATTTACGTCAGCAATAACATGATTTTCGTCCTCCATGACTAGATTATCTTCCATATCTAACTAATTGCTTGTCAATTAATAATTTCGAACCTAAATTCTAGCAAAAAAAACCAAAATTGATCTCTAACTTTGAAATGTTATGATCAATGAAAAAATTTATGATGAAATAAACAATCATTGAATGTTTTTAAGTCAATTTGATGATTAGTGTTGATTGTGTGTTTCGTATGTGTATCATGAAAATCAAAACCCTAACCTTTTGGTGGAGAATGAAATGCGTTTTGAGGATGTTTGTTAATTGATAATTTCGAACCTAAATTCTAGCAAAAACTAAAATTGATCCCTAATTTTGAAATGTTATAATTAATGAAGAAGATTTATGATTAAATAAACAATTACCGAATGTTTTTAAAGTCAATTTGATGATTAATTTTGATTATATTTTGTGTTTGTGTATTTGTGATAATCTAGATCCTAACCTTTTGGTGGAGAATGAAATGAGTTTTGGGGATTTTTGGCTTTGTGACAAAATTGTCCTCAAGTGTAAAAGTCAGATTTTTATTCTATTTTTAATTTTATTTTATTTAATAAAAAGCTTTTAATATCCTCCTAATCTAACTAAGTCACATGCGGTCAGAGGTTTATGTTAATACAAATAAGCCGTAAAAACGTTTATTTATATTTTACGATCTTCTATTGTTTTGTCGATAACAAACGTAAAATCATTTTAACAAAATAATTAAAATAAGTAAATGGTTTGAGCCAATAGTTTACTAACACACTTACATTTTCATATAAAACACTAAACAAGTAATAGTGTTTACATTTTATAGAAATACATATGTATAACAACTAGTGTTTACATAATATGAAAATGTGCATACTTATATTGTAATGGGTAAAAACCCAAGCATTTGACCCATTGACTAGATACATTGAATGTAGTTGGTAAAACCCAAAGTCTATGACCCATACCCATGGAGCTTGATCCATTACCCATGACCCATTGCATGACATCATGCATGAAGCCATGTTGGGTATTATCCATGGACCATGACCCATGACCCATGATCCAATGTCTAGATACATTGCATCTTGTATAACCCATGGTTCATAACCCATAACCCGGTTTGCAACCTAAAATCCGGACTTAAGCTGACCCAGTCTGGCGGATCCCTTGGATCGCACTAGCCGGATCCCGCTAGGGAGGGATCCGTGGGATCCGGGGAACAGTAGAGAAACTTGCCTATAAATAGTAAGTCATTTCTCTCTTGCAAATCACCTCCTTTACACATACTATCTCTTAGTATTGTAAACTTTCTAACCTCGATCCAAAGGATCTTTCTATGTAGTTTTGTGTTTGTGCGATTCTATAGGTTCCTCTTAAAAGCGAGATCACCACCTCTTGAAGTCGAGCAAGCTCAAGTCCATGGGTTGCCAAGCTTCGCTATCATCAAGACTATTGAAGTTATCTTGTTGATAGTTCTTTCCTCCTCCTTAGAAGTGTTGTGTCGAAGGCATTAGTGAAAGATGCCAAACGGGTCAAGTCGAAGGCATTAGTGAAAGGTACCGAAGGGTCAAGTCAAAGGCATTAGTGAAAGGTGCCGAAGGGTCAAGTCAAAGGCATTAGTGAAAGGTGCCAAAGAGTCAAAACAATGACATTAGTGAAAGGTGTCAAAGTGTCGTGTCAAAGGCATTAGTGAAAGGTGCCAAGGGTGTACATTCGATATGGTGCATCGATGTACAAGATAGAATAGTTTGGGTTAAAGGATCTTGATATCCTTATGATGTTGTAATAAGGAGTGTATCTTCTTTGGGGTAGTTGTGTTGTGTTGGGTAGTAGTTCATCCTTTGTAATGGAACTCGGTATCTAGCCTTGTACCGGATAAAGTGTAGGCGACGTTGTGATATGTTTGGTTCTACCTCATGGAAGGACCTAGTGTCTAGCCTTGTACCGGATAAAGAGTAGGCGATGTTGTGAAGGCTTCTCCACCACATTTTGGAGCTTGTGTTGTGTAGTGCTTACGAACTCGAGTAGGTGACCTGTGGGTGGAGTAGGGCAAGGAAGGTGTCCTTGTAACCGAACCACTATAAATACTCGCGTTGTGGTTTTGTGTTTCTTACTCTTTATCTTTGCATTACTTATTTATATGCTTATCTATCAACATCCAACACACACATTAAATAGATTGACACAAGTCGATCTAAATAGTTTAAAACGAAGTTTTAATCGGTAAAACTATTCAACCCCCTTTTAGTTTTCCACAATTGGTACCAGAGCTTTGTTACCAAGTTTCTTAGAGTATATTGTACTTTAAAAACTTGATACGATCCGTATGTTTGAAAACTAAAAGAAGGAAATTTCTTAAAACAAAAGGTCATGTTTTAGAAATCATCATATTTTATAATGTTGGATAATGATAGATCATTATAATGTTTTCTTTGTTGAGAATTCTCCATACTAGGATTTGGGCATCTTAGAAGATCATGAAGAATTTCGCACGATGATTTTTTAAATCATAAAAAGAATATATAGCAAAGGATTTGGGCATCTTAGAAGATCATGAAGAATTTCACGTCGATATTTTTTAAATCATAAAAGAATATATAGCAAAGGTATGTTCCTTATTAACTTCCTTATAGATAAATTATTAATAATTCCTAGCTTAATTAATAATATCATTTCTTATAACACGTAACGAATCGTAGACTCAACGCGTATACTTCAATATCACTAAAGTTGTTATCTATATTGAACACATCATCAAGAATAACATTCTTGGTTGATTTCTATAGACAAAACTACAAACTAGTCATTTTACCTCATAATGATATCTTGGCTATTCGGAAGCCTTGATCATCATTTCTCACATAAAGTTGGCATTACATCCAAGTCAATAGTGTTCATGTGAAACTTCTCATATCATGATAAAATAGTATTTTGTCATGATTCTTAACTTCCCAAATTATGATTCATTCATAAAAAGGGAATCTCGTCAAAAAGGAATAGTAAAACACGAAAACTCGCCAAAACCTCAAACCATAAACAAACCTTAAGTTATAGAGCAAAAACACCAACAATAGTCAAGAATTAAATCTCCCGTATCAAAATTATCAAAGTTCACTTAAATCGTTTCACGATCCGCCGATCCTCGCGAATGAACTAGCCGGATCCCTCATTCAAGGGATCCGTGGGAACCGACACATTAGAAGACGTAATAAGTGCTAGATGATCACCGTGAGTTTTACTTTTCACTTTACTCTCCCACTCACAAACATAAACCCTAAGTTACCGCTCATAGGAGCTCATTCGTCATCATTTCAAAGGAAACAATCATTTGTGTAAGTATAATCTTCACTACATTGTTATTTCCATTCTCTAATTCCAAGAAGTACAATTTTCATCTTAAGAACTTGAGTTCAAATGGGTTTATCACAATTTAGTATCACATTGTTTTCTAAGATAAACTAAATCTAAGAATCAACATTGTTAATACAAATTAAAACTCATTTTGAATTCAATGAAGATGTATTGAGCAAAATTGTGATGAACCTAATTAGGATACTATTCACATAAATGACACCACATTGTGGTTTTGGTGTTTAGGATCAACCATGCCGAGCTCAAGGCAACAAGATCATCAAGAGACGGTACACAACATTCCGATGTATCATAGAAAGGATGGTTTAAGCCCTGAGGACCGAAAGGCCTTCAAATTGTTGCAAAAGAGGTTGTTCCACGAAGCGGCGCTGATTCGTTAAAATAAACACAAATATCAAAATATCAAATTAACCGTAAAATTGACAAATCAACCTTTTAGGAAAAGGGTTAACGTGCCAAACCTTACGGGCGTGATAAAAGTGATACCGAGAAAGTGATTTCCGGTCGTGTCCCAACAAGGTGTGAAATTGACTGAGTCGTTGAGTTTCGTGATTAGGACTTGGATTGGTTAAACAATTTTGGTTTTAATTACGCTAATATACAAATTAAAGAACGGAATGAAAATAAAGCATGTAAAACAATGTAAACACTAAATAAACTACCACTAAGCATATGAAACAATAAAACGACGCTAAACTACATCCTAGGGTGCTAAAATGCAAAAACGCTAAAAACGAGGAACACACCGAGCCCTAAAAGTGAAAAAGATGCAATTTAAGTTCTACAAGTGCAAAAACAATTTTCCTACATTCTAAACGACTAAAAATAATTTTAGGAAAAAGCGGGGTATTTTTTCGACTTTAATTTTATTTTCTACGAATTAAAAACTATTTTAAACTAAATTAATTATTCAAAATACTAAAAATTTTGCAAAATATGCAAAATTACAAAAATACTTTACACTATGCTAAATCTAAAAAAAAAAAAAAAAAAAAAAAAAAAAAAAAAAACTATAACCGCTTGGGAAATAAGAACTAATAAACTAAATAAGAGGAAAAGTTTAAAATACAAAATACTCCAACTAACTCTTATATGATTAAATGTGCAAGTAATAAACAAAACAAAGCCCGTGAGCAGATGGTAGACGCGTTATGTCCGGTCGTGGCAAGGAACCGTAAGGTCGTGTTCAATCTCGCCTTGCCCTTTTTGGTTATTTATTTTTTTCTTTTTCCTGCTTTTGCAATTCAAACAAAGGAACAAGATAAGCTATTTTTTTTAACTGAAACTAAACTTAAAACTTGCAAATAAGCTGTTATCAGATAACAAAAAAGGAAATAGAAGCTGAAAGATTATAAGGGACTGTTTGGTTCTATTTGTCCAAGAGAGAAGAAACAAGCTACGAAAAGCTTAACTAAGCTACCAATAAGCTAAACTAAGAATGCCAAACTATTAGTTACTTATCTAAATTCTAAGAAACCACTAAAGGAACAACACAAGCAATCAATAAGCCAAAAAAAAGAAGAAGAAAAGAACAATCATTGTTTGGGACGATGGCGCTAAGGGTTTCTAATACTACAAAAGCTAACATTAAGCTACTTAACTAACCGCCTACCTACATAACCTAAAGAGCACTAAGGGGGGACCTAAATAAGCTAAAAGGACAGTAATAAGCCATTAGGATGGGGAAATAAGCAAGTGGCAAAAAGCTAGAAAATGGGGAAAACTTAAACTGATAACATGAAAATAAGCACTAAAAAGGTCCTAATAAGCACTGACTGAGCTAAAAATGAATGAACCTAAACTAATTCAACCTAATGGGGTAATAATAAACTAAAATAAGCTAATAGAGAAGCTAATAACCACTAAAAAAAATAAGGAATGTCATTGCTTGTCGCTTCGTGACGTGACGAAACATATTTTTGAATTTTGTGGACAAGCATCTCAAATCCTTTTGTAACAACAATAACACCCAATACTGATTTAACTACACTAAACGAACTTTGACTTCCTGGGTCAAAGTGGGTAAATTTCACCTTTTGACCCAGGACTATACCAATCCCAAACACCCCTTAAGGAAGCAATCTGAGAAACTATTTTTAGAACAAAATTTGAGATTTAAGAAAACTTACTTGCGAAACTGAAATTGACCAACTTCAACACACTTTAAAGCTAAAAATTAAGGATATGAACTTAAAAGTAACAACATAAAAATAATTGAAAGTAAACTGAAAATTTTTTCATTAACTGGAAATTTAAATAGTACAATTTAAATAAAGACAATGAAATATAAAAGTGGGACTAGAATAAGATTTCTAGACAAAAATCTACACTTTTTACAAAGACCTATTTATACTAAAAATATATGAAACTTCTCTCTTCTCTCTAATCTTCTGTTTGTGTTTTCTTTGTGAGTGCAAACCATCAAAAACGAGCTATTGTGCTTTCTTGAGCTTCTCACAGCCATTGGATGATGTTTTGGTGCCACATCTTATCATTCCTAGCCATTGATGGCATTTGCACCTTGGATTGATGACATGGAAAGGAGGCATGTGAAGAGGGGGAGGGAAACCATAGGTGAACATGTGAAGCCATCTGGGTATATGGGAAAGAAAGGGACAGTGAGAGGGAAAGAATTGGCGGGCAAAAAGGGTTTCTGGGTTTGACTGCATTTGAGTAAAATGGGGTATTAAAAGGGGAATGGGTAAAAAAACTGGGAAAGAGGTGGGTTGTGGGTTAGTGCTTTTGGGGGGTTCTAAAAGGAAGGTTCAAAGGGTTTATGGTGGGGGTCAAATGAGTAAAGGGGTTTAAAAAGTGTGGTGAAAGGGTTAGGTTTTTAGTTGTTTTCCCCTTGGTCACTCCAAAAACATGTCCCGGGCTCAGAAAATGTAGAAAATCCACTCTCGGCTCCGTCTGCTTCAAGATTTTTCGATTTCGGTTCGATTTTACTCGCTTTCGCTTTGTTTTCAACCCTTTTGTACCGCAAGACATAAAACACACCGAGGATATTTTGACATATTTTGATCGTATTTGGGTGTTTTTAGTCATTTTAGTGGTCTTAGGCGGGTAAAAACGATGAGTGAATAAGCACTCATCAAATTCCCCACACTAGGCAATTGCTAGTCCCTAGCAATCTCTTATGAAAATTTAATGGATTTTATCTCTTTACCAAAAGCTATTACTTGGAGTAGCCAAATGTTTCAGATTCAAGTAAGAACTATGGTACATCGATAACCATATGATTTTGAGCAAATCACCGACTTTCAACGGTTTTGATTTGTCTTTACCGAAGCCGCTTGCTTCGGACTAGCCAACTCTTAGATAAAATATCTTTGGTGAGTCGACACCAATTATGGTTTTCCAATCGCCTTTACCACAAGCCATAAACTTGCGGGCTAGCCAACTCTTCACTAATTAAAGATATGGTGAATGAACACCATACAATTTTGGGCAAATTGCAAGTCGTCAACGGATTTGAGATATCTTTACCAAGAGCCGTTTGCTCTGGATTAGCCAATCCTTTTGTTTATTAGACATGGCGGATCGATAACCGTAAGTCGAGTAAATGCGAAACACTTACTCCAAAAAATTTTGGCCAAAATGGGGAATAGGTGGTATAATTACATGATAAAATTCTTGAGAATTCCCCCACTAGAAATGAATATTGCCCTCAATATTCAAAGTACCGCGGTTATGCCGAAACATAGAACGTAAAAGGGAAATACAACGCCATTTTTTTTTTAGAAAACTTATATACAACAATGGGGCAACTCCCCCACACTAGGGTGGTACACACGGGTGAAAACCCATGTTATGCTACTGTTTTTGATTCCCGAGTCGCTAGCTTGACTCGACCCCGAATTCATTGGTCCATGGGGGAGCAAGTGGAAGAGAATATCTCCATCGGACTTTCATTCAAATGGTTTGGATAAAGATTGAATGTGCTGAAAGTTCCACTCCAATGAGATATAGCCGGCTCAAAAGAATGAGAAATGTCGGGGTCAAAGATGGTATCTTCACTCCCGTAGGAGTTAAGACATGGAGAAGAAATGGGAGGAGAAGGCAAAGTGTTAGAAATCCTATCCACCACTGTAGCAATGAAGACATCTGTATCGGGCTTAGAAGAGGTTCCATCATCCGGCGGTTTAGCAGGCGGACGAGTGGATGATGGACCTAAGCCATAATCGTCACTCTAAAAACCCGAAGGTATCGAGTCATCCGGAGAAAGAAAGTCGACCTCTTCCATACGAGTGTCACTTGACGAATTATCAGAAGACCAATTGTAAATAAGATTTTCCAATTCGGTAAGGTCGGCTTCAAAGTCGAATTGAGCATCATCATCTCCGGTGGAGAATGATCAACGAGCGAGTTCATCGCGAACTCCTCGAGAAGGTCTAACGTCGGTGGGATTGCCACTATTCTTATCTTCGGTTAAAGAAGGAGATGTAAAACGTCACTATCCTCATTCGAATGTCAAAGATGGGATTATCCGAAATTAGAGTGAATTCGAAATCAAAGTCAAACAGAGGATTAGTGAATGCCATAGCAAAAGGTTTCTGACACAACGAGAATATCTTCATCATACGCTTCAAAATCGGTGTCTATATCAAGATCATCGGATCAACATCTCACTTCTTCTAAGTCGACGAGCTCGTATGAATTTCCTCCACATACCGATGTCTCCACACGATAAAGAATCATCAAACGACGATAGTCATTTTCGACTCGAGATTACCTCAACAGTTATTTCGTGGTGGGAGAAGAATCATCATCGAGAGGCTCATTACACATATCACCGGAGATAACCTCGGACTCACTTGGGGTTGGGACAAGGCTCAACACAAGACGGTTCCGCTTCCGAATAGTGCTAAGATGCTCGTCCCCATTAAAAGGTTATCAAGGTTCTATGGTAGATAGGCAATATGAGGCGGAGAGTGGACATGTGCGGTACTTTGTGGACTTGAGATATGCACCTTGTCCTTTGTCATCTCCCAATCTTCCTCATCCTCGCCATCTAGACGGCAAGCTTCGTTAATAGAAAACGCTGAGCGACACGTTAAATAGGAGAAGCTTTTGAGTCGCTCGCCATCGGCTAGAAATCTCTCGTTGCAGCAGCTTGTTCCTCGAAAGTTCCTCAATAGTTGTACGAGGAAATTGATCAATGACGGAAGTTGTGGGGTTGGATGTGGTCAAACCGAAGTGTTATAACAAGGATCGTGTCCATAGTAATTTTGATTCCACGATTGACATTGATAATCATCATGAGGACCCCACACTTAGCACAATGAGGGTATTGAGGAGAGAAACTTTGAAATGATGAATCACCGAAATGATGATAGTACGGTTGTAGTTCAGATACATTCGTGGAGGGTAGTTGAAATTGTTTTGAGGATAATCGAAGAGTTCGCTTAGAATCATGCGAATGAATTCTCGGCGCAAATCGAACAACATCCATCAATAAGATAGTTTCCACACCACTCGCACATACATTTGAAACAACGAAAACCTTTCGTAACACGCCTCGCAACCGTAGCAATACTCTTGATCGAACGAAGATATCTCGGCACGGAGTAGGAATCGAGGGCTCAACAACATCACAAATGTTAGGTAAAACGGTATTTCCAAGTTGAAATTTGACGAAATTCATTTAAGCAATTTTGAACAATGTTCATGAAATCGTCCAAAAAGGTTTTGAAGATTCCGGAGGTGGGACAAGTGGTGTGCTCGAGCTAGCAATTTCCACCACTTCCGCTTTTGGTCTCCGGTTCTTGCTCTTTTCTCTTAACCTTAACAGAATCGCGAAAGATTTGGATCAAATCTAGACGGTTTAGGTTCGTAAACAATAGAACAAATCTCGGGTTGTGGCGGTGGTCGGAAAACTTTGAGAATCATCGAGAGAGTTTTTATCGCTAATTCGCACCAATAGCAATATTTGCTTGCACCAACCCTTCCACACCGCTTACATAAACAATCGGGATTGAGACAATAAACTTGATCCTCTTCCATACGTCCTTTGCAATGAAAACAACGACGATAATCGATCGCCGCCATGAGAATTAAACATGTAGAGGGTTAAAGAAATAGAATTAAATGGTTTTGAGGTTAAACAAGAGTAGAATCAAACGGTACGAGAGGGTAAGAGAAATAGAATCATACGGATAAGAGGAATGAGAAGAATATTTTTGGATTTTTCAAAAACGGTAACTTCACGAGGAAGGTTCTTCAAGTCACTAATCGCAAAAACTTCACGAAATTGTCGCAACACACCTCCCCGGCAGCGGCGCCAAAATTTAATTCGTTTAAAATAAAAACAAATATCAAAATATCAAATTAACCGTAAAATTCGACAAATCAACCTTTTAGGAAAAGGGTACGTTAACGTGCCAAACCTTACGGGCGTGATAAAAGTGATACCGGGAAAGTGATTTCCCCGGGTCGTGTCCCAACGAGGTGTGAAATTGACGGAGTCGTTGAGTTTCGTGATTATGACTTGGATTGGTTAAACGAATTTTGGTTTTAATTACGCTAATATACAAATTAAAGAACGGGAATGAAAATAAAGCATGTAAAACAATGTAAACACTAAATAAACTACCACTAAGCATATGAAACAATAAAACGACGCTAAACTACATCCTAGGGTGCTAAAATGCAAAAACGCTAAAAACGAGGAACACACCGAGCCCTAAAAGTGAAAAAGATGCAATTTAAGTTCTACAAGTGCAAAAACAATTTTCCTACATTCTAAACGACTAAAAATAATTTTAGGAAAAAGCCGGGTATTTTTTCGACTTTTATTTTATTTTCTACGAATTAAAAACTATTTTAAACTAAATTAATTATTCAAAATACTAAAATTTTTTGCAAAAATATGCAAAAATTACAAAAAATACTTTACACTATGCTAAATCTAAGAAAAAAAAACTATAACTGCTTTGGGAAATAAGCAACTAATAAACTAAATAAGAGGAAAAGTTTAAAATACAAAATACTCCAACTAACTCAGATATGATTAAATGTGCAAGTAATAAACAAAAGAGCCCAGAGTGTATGGTAGGACGTTGTTATGTCCGGTCGTGGCGGGAACCGTAAGGTCGTGTTCGAATCTCGCTTGCCCTTTTGGTTATTTATTTTTTCTTTTTCCCGCTTTGCAATTCAAACAAAGGAACAAGATAAGCTATTTTTTTAACCGAAACTAAACTTAAAACTTGCAAATAAGCTGTTATCAGATAACAAAAAAGGAAATAGAAGCTGAAAGATTATAAGGGACTGTTTGGTTCTATTTGTCCAAGAGAGAAGAAACAAGCTACGAAAAGCTTAACTAAGCCACCAATAAGCTAAACTAAGAATGCCAAACTATTAGTTACTTATCTAAATTCTAAGAAACCACTAAAGGAACAACACAAGCAATCAATAAGCCAAAAAAAAGAAGAAGAAAAAGAACAACGTCATTGTTTGGGACAAAGGGCGCTTAAGGGGGTTCTAACAGCTACAAAAGCTAACATTAAGCTACTTAACTAACCACCTACCTACATAACCTAAAGAGCACTAGGGGACCTAAATAAGCTAAAAGGACGAGAATAAGCCATTAGGATGGGAAATAAGCAAGTGGCAAAAGCTAGAAAAGGGAAAACTTAAACCGATAACATGAAAATAAGCACTAAAAGGTCCTAATAAGCACCGATCGAGCTAAAATGAATGAACCTAAACTAATTCAACCTAATGGGGTAATAATAAACTAAAATAAGCTAATAGAGAAGCTAATAACCACTAAAAAAATAAGGAATGTCATTGCTTGTCGCTTCGTGACGTGACGTAAACATATTTTGAATTTTGTGGACAAGCATCTCAAATCCTTTTGTAACAACAATAACACCCAATATCGATTTAACTACACTAAACGAACTTTGACTTCGGGTCAAAGGGTAAATTTCACCTTTGACCTGTGACTATACCAATCCCAAACACCCTTAAGGCAAGAATCGAGAAACTATTTTTAGAACAAAATTTGAGATTTAAGAAAACTTACTTATAAACCGAAATTGACCAACTTCAACACACTTTAAAGCTAAAATTAAGGATATGAACTTAAAAGTAACAACATAAAATAATTGAAAGTAAATCAAATTTTTTCATTAACTCGAAATTTAAAGAGTACAATTTAAATAAAGACAATGAAATATAAAAGTGGGACTAGAATAAGATTTCTAGACAAAAATCTACACTTTTACAAAGACCTATTTATACTAAAATATATGAAACTTCTCTCTCTCTAATCTTACGTTTGTGTTTTCTTTGTGAGTACAAACCATCAAAAACGAGCTATTGTGCTTTCTTGAGCTTCTCACGCCATTGGATGATGTTTTGGTGCCACATCTTATCATTCCTAGCCATTGATGGCATTTGCACCTTGATTGATGACATGCAAAGGAGGCATGTGAAGAGGGGAGGAAACCATAGGTGAACATGTGAAGCCATCCGGGTATATGGGAAAGAAAGGGACAAGTGAGAGGAAAGAATCAAGGCAAAAAGGGTTTCGGGTTTGACCGCATTTGAGTAAAATGGGTATTAAAAGGGAATGGGTAAAAACGAGGAAAGAGGTGGGTTGTGGGTTAGTGCTTTGGGGGTTCTAAAAGGAAGGTTCAAAGGGTTTATGGTGGGGTCAAATGAGTAAAGGGGTTTAAAAGTGTGGTGAAAGGGTTAGGTTTTAGTTGTTTTCCCTCGTCACTCCAAAACATGTCCTGTGCTCAAAATGTAGAAAATCCACTCTCGGCTCCGTCTGCTTTCAAAGATTTTTCGGTTCGATTTCGTTCGATTTACTGCTTTGTTTTCAACCCTTTTGTACCGCAAGACATAAAACACACTCGAGGATATTTTGACATATTTTGATCGTATTTGGGTGTTTTAGTCATTTTAGTGGTCTTAGGCGGGTAAAACGATGAGTGAATAAGCACTCATCGTGTGTAGTTGAACCTCATTTATCAACAACACCGACATTCCCCAAGTCTTTGCGGAATCAACTTCCAATGCCTCTAACCATCAATGAAAAAATTTGTACGGTGTTTATCCTAGAGTTCTACAAGAGCATGAGGATCATAAGAAATTAAATGGAACCATTTCGATTGCTTTTGTCATCAATGAACACCAATATACCTTCACCGAGGAGTTTGCTAGGATACTTGATCCCTTGCCGAGGGTATGCTTGTTTTCAAATGAATGGTCTCTAGCCCACCTCCACGACATGGTCGATGAGCATTCGGTCTATTCCACACCTCTCGCAGATCTTACCACGGTAAGAGATACCATCTTCATCCAAAGAGCCTCCCTGCCTCGGGTCACTAGAAAATCAAGGTCATCTATAAGGATCCCTTTCAAATGGAGATTTTGAGATGTTCCCATTGTACAAGAAATGGGAACTAGTGTTAAGGAGAAGGTCCTCTGCTTGGTGGGAAATAAGGATCATCCCAATGCTTGTCTTGCCTACATGATCTATTGCCTTGTTACGTGGACTTGCTTCAATCTTGCCTATTACATGGTTAAACGGATGGCAAGTGTATCAAGGATAGAGAAGATGGTGCTCCCTATGCCATGCTCTTAACTCGCCTAGCCAATTTCTTCTTTGCTCTAGATCCATCTCCCTAAACCGATGACCACATCTTTTGCAACAAGGTCATGGTGACCTTTCCGATGAGAATACTACAAGGTTTATGGTTGAAGGCAAGAGACCTCAACCACCGACGGACTCGCCGATGAAAGAGAGGAGAAGGAAGCAACCCCATTGGCAATGTTCAACTTGACCCCATAGCATACATTGAGCAAATGCCGACATCCTAAGCCCATCAAAAGAATTTCAACAAACAAAGGGATGTTTAAATGTTTTGCTAACTTCCTTATGAAGAAGAAGAAGTAGGGTGAAGGGTTGAAGAAGTGAAGCTGGAGGCGATGGAGTAGGAGATCGAGTGAAAGGAAGGTAAGGTCGTGGAACCGAAAATTCAACAATGGTCCAGAAACATCTTAAACAATATTTGTGTAACTTAGGACTTAGCTTTAATAGATGACATGACATGAACAATGACACCCTAACTTAGGCGACCCAAATGACAATTTTATGACTACCGATTGAAATCAAGAAGTCGATCTTGCTCATATTTGCTTACCTTTTGTCACTCTTACTAGTCATACGTGATATACCTTACTTGCATATTTGATTACTTAATGTAGAAATGATTAGGTTGAGTAATTGATAAGAAGTACAAATTCTGCACATTTGCAGTGAAGCTACTGGTCAGCAGTCGTCGGATCCCTGAGCTATAACTAGCCGGATCCCTTAGATGAGGGAACCGTGGGATCCGGGTAAACAGACGTAGGATTTTTTACACTTTCACTTCAATCCAATCCTCCAGACCTTAACATACTAGCTAAACATGATACTTTAGGATCACTTAAGTCTTCCTCAAGATCAGAAGGTCTCACACTCACTCATAGCTAACGTAGGATCACATTCAAGGTGTTTTTGATTTATCACTTCACCAAAACTCACCATATTTCCACTCTAATAGTCACACATTTGTTCCTCACATCTCAAAATACCTAGTTTGTTATTTCTCTTAATTTTAACAAATTGATTTTAGTCATCTTTACCTCAAAATAGGCTAAACACTAGTTTTTTTTATTTCTTTTGATTTTTTAGGAATTTTCCAAATTTTTCTTAAGTCACCATCTGATCTCTAGGATTATTTGGCTTCATTTGTCATCCTCAAAATATTAGTGTCATGCTTAAACACTTAGTTGCACTCATAAAAAGTCCACTTTCTTATCAAAAACCATCATTAGGTATCCTCACTTCTTATGGTTGGACATTAAAGTCCCATACCATTTAAAACATCTTAGGGAACCCAAACACTGTGATTTATAGGTACTAGACCTTAATAGAACATAATCACTCCGCCACTTTGTCGTCTAAGAGACGGATCCATAGTTTATAACTAGACGGATCCCCAATGTTAAGGATCCGTGGGATCCGGTTTTCGTAATGATTATGATCACCTCACCTTTCTAATTCAAACTTTCTTTGGTAGTTTAAACACTTTACCTTGCCTTAAATGACTCTCTAGGATAAAACAACACCATAGTTGACCTTAGTGCATGCCAAAATTCTTAATGGTCAAGAATTTAATTCACTAACCTATTTTCATCCTTTATAAACCAAGTGTGCTTATGTATCTAAACTACCATTCAAAAATCAGTAGCTAAGACATCCATTACATCCTCTTTTTTTACCATGACTAAAGCATCTAGCAAAACTTCTTCAACCAAAGGTTCCTCCAAGAAGAATGCTCATATGGTTCAGGAGATATCATCAACCGAGTCATCACCCGTCAAGAGCCTAAATACTAGAATCCCTCCTCAACAAGCTCAACCAACCAAAGCTAAAAGAACCGCTAGGATTAGTATTCGACCTTTTGAGTTGGAAAGGCCTTCATCAAATACTAAACCAAACACACCTAGCTCAAGTAAAACACCTAAGCCTTCATTTCTAGAACCAAGACTACACTCCTTTACAGCGACTCTTTCTCATCCAAATATCTACTCTTTCGAAGACTCACCACTTAGAACTTCTCATTCACTAACCTTCTCATTAAATAGGGAACCACCTTCACCATCAAACAGTCCATCTTTAGGAACAAGGAATCACCAAAACCATATAGAGGACTTCCCATCTCCACCACCAACTCATACATCATCACCCTCTTTCTTAGTTGAACCACATCCTACGACACTAAACTCACCTCCACAAATCTCACCATCCTTTGTGGAACCTCCTCAAAACATTCCACCTCATCCGTTTACTACTCATGACAATAATTGCTCTAATTGTCAACTTACCCAAGGATTTGTGCAAGAAGTACGAAATGAGTTGCATTTCATGTTTAATCATCTCCTTGAATGATTCGACCAAATCAACAAGTCTACTCGTCCTTAGATTACAAGCACATTGATGCTCTTTATTAGTTCTCGGCACAACTTAGAAATTATTAGAAAATGTACTACATGCTTTTGTTATTCTCTTAGTTTTAGAGATATGTACATCATCTCTCTCGTTTTATTGAATGAAATTACATGTTGTATGCCATGTGGTATTGATAAAATGTTTGGTACCTTAATACGTAACTCTTGTTGATGTTTACACCACGTTTTACATCTACATTGTTGTCATGAGTATGCAAGCAGACGAATCAATGACTTTTGCCTAGACGGATCCCTCCCATTGAGGAACCGTGAGATCCGTGCAACGTAAGCACCTTTTATTACTAATTTGAGTCTCATTTACAGAAATTATGCATCATATACTTGTTTTCTAACCTTTGTTTTGTAGATTTTCGTTATACACATGCACTTTGACACCTCAACAAGGGGAGCTTTTAGTCAAAGCAAAACAATTGCAAAAACACTTGTAATAATTTCACTTAGGATTTCGTTATTACTTGACTCCCTCACAAAGGGAACCACTCGTCAAGGGGGAGCATGTTCGTCAAAAGACGAAACCTTTGGCAAACATAATTGAAAAACACTCGCTTAGTCTTCCTAATTACTTGACATCCTTAACAAAGGGAAGCATCCGTCAAGGGGGAGCTAAGACGAGAATTATTCTCTTCTCTTACTCTCTATTTTTCATATTATTACTTTTCACACGTTTTTCTCAAAACAATGTGTTAGTTTCTTTTCGACGCTCTTTTTGTTTCGACAAAAGGGGAGAAAAGAGTAAAATTCAATTAAAACTTTTATGAATTTTAGTTTTCTTTAAATAATCTTATGTTTTTCATTAACAAAAGGAGAGATTGTTAATACAAATAATCCAGAATACGTTTATTTATATTTTACGATCTTCTATTGTTTTGTCGATAACAAACGAAAATCATTTTAACGAAACAAATAAAATACGTAAATGGTTTGAGCCAATAGTTAACTAACAAACTTACATTTTCATATAAAACACTAAACAAGTAATAGTGTTTACATTTTATAGAAATACATATGTATAACAACTAGTGTTTACATAATATGGAAATGTGCATACTTATATTGTAATGGGTAATGTAATGGGTAAAAACCTAAGCACTTCCCATTGACTATATACATTGAATGTAGTTGGGTAAAACCCAAAGTTCATGACCCATACCCATGGAGCTTGATCCATAACCCATGACCCATTGCATGACATCATGCAAGAAGTCATGTTGGGTATTATCCATGGACCACGACCCATGACCCATGATCCAATGTCTAGATACATTGCATATTGTATAAACCATGGTTCATAACCCATAACCCAAAATGCGTGCTTAAGTCGACCCATTCGCGGATCCTTGATTGACTAGCCGATCCTCCGGGAGGGATCCGTGGGATCTAAGGAACACTAGAGAAATTTTCCTATAAATAGTGAGTCGTTTCTCTTTTGCAAATCACCCCCTTTTATACATACTCTCTTAGTATTTTAAACTCTCTAACCTCGGATCCAAAGTATCTTTCTATGTAGTTTTGTGTTTGTGTGATTATTAAGGTTCCTCTTAAAGGCGAGATCACCACCTCTTGAAGTCGAGCAAGCTCAAGTCCATGGGTTGCCAAGCTTCGTCATCATCAAGACTACTAAAGTTATCTTGTTGATTGTTCTTTCCTCCTCCTTAGAAGTGTTGTGTCAAGGCATTAGTGAAAGATGTCAAACGGGTCAAGTCGAAGGCATTAGTGAAAGGTGCCATAGGGTCAAGTCAAAGGAATTAGTGAAAGGTGCCAAAGACTCAAGACAAAGACATTAGTGAAAGGTGTCAAGGGTCGTGTCAAAGGCATTAGTGAAATGTGCCAAGGTATACATTTGATATGGTGCATCGATGTACAAGATAGAATAGTTTGGGTTAAAGGATCTTGATATCCTTATGATGTTGTAATAAGGAGTGTCTCCTTTGGGGTAGTTGTGTTGTGTTGGGTAGTAGTTCCTCCTTTGTAATGGAACTCGGTATCTAGCCTTGTACCGGATAAAGTGTAGGCGACGCCAGGATAGGTTTGGTTCTACCTCGTGGAAGGACCCAAAGGTTCAGCCTTGTACCGGATAAATAATAGGAGACGCTAGAAGGCTTCTCGCCACATTAAGGAGCTTGTGTTGTGTAGTACTTACGAACTCTCGAGTAGGCGACTCGTGGAGTGGAGTAGGTAAGGAAGGTGTCCTTGTAGTGAACCACTATAAATACTGCGTTGTGGTTTTGTGTTTCTTACTCTTTATTTTGCATTACTTATTTATATGCTTATCTATCAACATCCAACACACACATTAAATAGATTGACATAAGTCGATCTAAATAGTTTAAAACGAAGTTTTAATCGGTAAAATTATTCAACCCCCTTCTAGTTTTCCATAGTTTTGATTAAAAGTACATTTTTTCTCCTCGACATTAAGAGGTCAGAAGAGGCGTTAAAATTAAGATCGTTTATTTTTTGTTCATTAAGTGACGGTAAGATGCTAAAAAGTCTTATTGAATTAAATGTTGGAACTTGGAAGTGTGTCTTAACACATCTTAATGTCTCAAAATTTCGTTTTTTTCTTTATTTTGTATTTTTTTTTCTTGTTTCAACTTTTCCACGCATGTAGAAAGTGTTTTAATCAAAATCATTGCATATATTTTGTTAAATTGAAAATGTACAAGATAAAAATAGTTATGGGTGACACTTCGTATTGAAACGTTAATTCGTAACTCAAACACATTTTGACGGGTTGAGAATGTCAAACCAAACATGACCCCCTTATTAAATGAGTTACCCATGTAACCACAACCATAACCCATTTATTATTGTGTCGATGTCAAGTCGTGTTTTGTGGCGAGTGAAAAACTTTCATTGATAATATAACAAATTCAGACATTTTTTAGAAAAACAAACACTATCATATGAGTCAGGTTCATATTTTTCAGCCTCTTATTCAAATTAAAATGGAATGAGATTCACACATTTCAGTCATAGATTCAAATTTAGATGTGCGAATCAGATTCAGAGCCTTTAACAAACAAACAATACCTTAAAGAGTAAAATACACCATTCGTCCTTGTGTCTTGGCCATATTCCGTGTCTAGTCCAAAATCGAGAAAATTCAGCTGGCGAGTCCCCAATATTCCGTAACATTACGGTTCGGTCCAAACCGCTAACGACATTAGGTTTCATCGTTATCTCCCATGTCACGTGCAAATCACACTAGGTTAAGTTTGTCCAAACATAATTTTTGTCCTTTTCAACCTTTTTATTCCCGACATCTCTTGTACTTTCACCGTAGCAATGTACTTTGTACTTTCATTTTAAATTTTTGTGCTTTTGTTATCCCTTTCTCCCAATTCCACACACATACGCACAACTGACTTCCGTTCACTGTAACTTGTAAATTAATTATTTTTATTTAATCCATAATGAATTTTAGGATTCATGTTTTTTGTTGGATATTTCAGCTTAGGAAACTCAAAATGTAACTAGGTGTTCTTGTTAAAATAAGACCATATCTTATTTTAAGAAAGCACTACCCATTATTTTAGCTAACGATTATATCATGTTATTTCTTTCTAAGGATTATGTTATGGTTGTTGTTGGACTGTAACTAGGTGTTCTTGTAATTTCTTGTTTACATATAACTTTGAGGACTAAACTTGTAATATATAAAATATTGTAATGATGATCCATGGTCTTATTAAGACACCTTAGCCATTTATTATCTCGATAAACGTCATAGATCTGAGTGATTTGGCATGGTTTCAATTGCATCCTACTTATTAAAGCTACTAAAACCATCTTATAACCCATTCTACTTTCCCTAAAACCTAAAATTGTTCAAATTCCTAAAATGACACCAAAAAGAGTTCGACCAATGAATCTCGTCAACGAACTTGCTACCTCATCAAACTCTTATAGGTTATCCTACGTATTCAAAGGGATATTGCTAATGAATGAAATCGTCATGGTTAAATGTTAAATATGTGCCAAGACTTGTTGGATGATGCTTAGCAAAGGAAAGAGCTTATTACAAAACTTGATTTGTTGCCTAATTCTGAGGTCGATGAGGAAAATGTGGCTATTTAGAGGTTGATTGTGCTCCATGATCTTGACAAGTGCAAGACGATCATGAAAGTGGTCGATCAAGCTAGGGAACACATCGATCAAAAGCTTATTTTCTTATAGATACTCAGGTGTATGTAGGATGGTGGGTCTTTGGATGGTCATGGGATTGGGGTAGATGAAGTTTTTTTTTTGTGTTTTCAGTTTAGTTACGTGTATTGTTTAGTTGGAATGGTGATGGGAGATATTATTTTATGTTCTTTAGTTGATTACCTATGTATCTAACAACTTTGGTGACAAGCCTACGAATATATTTCATCTTTTATGTCTAATATTTCTATGTTTTACGATTTATGTTCTTTTGCGATCGTTGTGTTTTAAGGTTTTAGGGTTTTGTGTGTCTTTTTATATTTTGGTACGTGCTTATGTTTGGAATTAAACATAATTTAAAAAAATCATTGTTAGAGGTTGGACTAAACGTGAAATCAGACAACTTTACTAGTTGGATTTAGACTAAAGTTGAAATCTACAAAATCCTATTATGATGTGACTACTCAAACTATGACTGATGTGTCGTTTAGTACATGTAATTTATTGTTATCAAGTTTTAAATTTATATTTAGCCGGCTTAACCTATAACAAACACTAACAGGCAGTGTACCCAATCAATGTAGCCTAGTTGGTAAGTAGAGTGTCGATCACTAAGAGTGGAATATTAACACTTAAATATCTATTAATGTGTTAATTCTAAGGTTAGTCTAATTAAACCTAATCTAACGCAAGAGGGTTTTTAGCCCGAGACCGCACAATGTTTAGATTAAGTAAACCGTAAATAAAAATAATTAGGCAAACGACACACACATACACAGTAAAATACGATAGCAAATAAGAGGTCATGCCAATAGTAAGGAAGATGCACCGCTAATTGTTTAGTTATATATGATTAGTACTATATCTATTCTCTCTTTGGTTGCTCACGTGTGTGCATATATCATTCCAATATTTAGACTAAGCTAAATGTCTAGATTTTGGCTTTTAGGTTTTTTCAACGACTAGTCCTGTCACAACCAATCAGAAATCTGCATAAATTCTACCTTAATGATTATCAATTTATTAATTAACCACTTAGGGCATACATTAATCATTCCAACGATATTAATGAAGTAATAATGTAATCAAAACACATGAATAATCATCCAATAAAACATCATATAATGATTAAAAGAATGTTAGTATTTAAGTACGATCAAATAGTGAAAAACACGGCAACCAAATGATTAAATAGTACTAATACAAATTAAGGAAATCTTCCTATGGAGTTACGCGCTAGCAGGACCTTCTCATTGCTCTGATTTCGTCCTTCTGGTTGTGTCTTATGTGGTCAGTCATCTGGCCGTGTGTGTGGATTGGTGTCTCTAAATTTTGCAATGATCTTCTATTTATACATTCGAAATGTAGTCGTTTTGGCGATTAGTTTATCCGTACGCCATATCTCTAAACTTCGCGTGGGATCCAAGATTATTATATTCTAGAATATTCGTACACCGCCATATGATATGGTGCATCTTTATTCTTCATGCGGCGATGTTGTCTTCAATATCTTGGATTTTCCGTGAAGTATTGAGATTGATACACCGCATTTCGGGATGTCATACGGCATATCCGGAGTAGAATAAGTCGATCTTCTTCGTTGACCAAGGTTTCGTATAGGACGCATGGGATAAATCCATACGGCGTATGCTTCAAAGTTAGCAAATGGTCTTCATATTCGTCTAATTCTTGGTGTATAGCGTATCCGTGTAGAATGATACGACATATATGTCATCAGTTCAGTAGACTTTTCTAACTTGATCCATTTTGCTCCAATTTACGTCCAAAATAGCTAACTTTCACCAAATGCTTGTTTATAACCGAGATTTACAAAAGTAAGCTATTAAGTATCAATTTCATATAAAATAATACAAAACAAGCAATATACATAGGATAAATAATGCTAATAATATATTGTTATTTGATGTCATTAATGACAAAATGCATAAAACCTCGCAAGATACTGAAATGGGGACTAAAATGATTCAAATATATAGTCAACACTCAACAATTAACTAGTTAAGTGAAGTCATTTATTGTCTTTCAAACCCAGCAAAAATATATATCTAACGTGTGTATTTTTATTTGACACCAATTTCCCTTAACTCGTTTTACCCTCTATTTCAGATCTTGACCATAATTCTCATCACATTGTTCTCATGATGTTAACTGGTGATAGATCTAACTATAGAAACTCACATTTTTCAGGTTCATACTTGACCATTAGCTCAAAACATTTTATTCAGAATACCTAAATTGTTGCCTTTACGTAAAACCGTTAGGTTAAATTGCGTATGACGAAAAACAACGTTAAACGTAAACCGACACTAGAATAATTTTAGTATACATTAGATATGTACTATATAACTTTTACATGCATATTTTATAAGTCAATTAATTCTTTTCATATTTTTTACCTAAGTCGTTTAAACTTGCATTTAATCACATGCATGCATTCAATAACCAACCCAAACCACCACCTTTGTTATATATACATACTAACACACTTATATTTCAAAATTTTGAATTTTTCTCTCCCCTTTTACACCCTCTATAACCTGCCACATAAATATATATGTATATACCAACACATTTTATTTTACCTAGAGCACCACACCATTACCTAAACCATGCTATTTTCAAGAGTCACACACATCTTGGTGACATAGCCACTCTTGAGCCTCAAACCATGCACACCCATATGTAGTCATGTGACTAATTGCTTAATTTGAGCATACACTTTTTTTGGATTATTAGCTCATTTTCTCACCAAAATAAACACAATACTCTCTTGTTTCTTTCACTCCATCTGACAGTAGTACAAGGGAAGAAAAGGGAAGGGTTTGAGCCTTGGGTAAAGTGGAATTAAATTGGTTTGACTGTTGGTGTTAAGAAGCTAAGGTTTATACTTCAAAAACTAGGTTTTATAAGTGTTCTTTGGGTTCTTGTTCACCATTCCTTCACCAACCATTGTAAGCACCCACAACACTTTTTCATTCTCATTTACACTTTTATATAGCATTTCATGATCATATTATATCACCTTTAGATGCTTGGTGTTTTGAAAAATTGACTTAAACTTAAGGTATAATACCTAGTTTCGACCTAGATTTTTAGTTTACAAACTTAGTATTGAAAACTACTTTAAACATTTTTCCGTGAAAAGCTAATTTACACATACTTAGATATGTGGAAAACTAGAAGGGGTTGAATAGTTTTACCGATTTTAAGTTAAGTTTCAAAGATTTTGATTCGATCTTATGTGAATTCATATGGATGGATAGATAGTATGAAGCAATAAGTAAAGTAAGTAAAGAAAGAAAGTAAAGTAAAAAGATAGAAAGTAGCGACACAAGTGATTTATATAGTGGTTCAGCTACAAGGACACCTTCATTGCCCTACTCCACTCCCTGAGTACCCCACTCGAGAGTTCAAGCACTATCTCAACAAGCTCCTTCAACTTGGCGGATAAGCCTCACAACGTCGCTTACACTTTTTCCGGTACAAAGCTAAATACCGATCCACGAGGTAGAACTAAACCTTTACACAACTATTACACAACAACTATGTGAAATATGAATTACAAGATCTTGCTACAAAAATCTTGTGGATGGACAAATCAATCAAGGACCCTTTGCTTGGATGACTTGTAGTATAGCGTGATCTCTCCTTTGTGAAGGACCTATATGAGAATCACAACAAAAGATAGAAGAACTACTAGAATGATCAAATGATCAGAGGTTAAGAGAGTGAGATAATATACAAGAGAGTTGTAAGAAGAAGGGTAAGAAACAATGAAGAAATGGCTCACTATTTATAGGCACAAAAGCTTTCTATCCCACGGTTCTGGTGGATCCCTCACCCAAGGGATCCGGTCAGTACACAACCTAGGATCCGAAAGTCTGGGTCAGAACAGTCCAGATTTTGGGTTGCAAACCGGGTTATGGGTTATGGGTTATGAGCCATGGGTCATGGACTTTGGGTCATGGGTACCCAACAAGATACAATGTATCTAGACAATGGGTCATGGGTCTTGGGTCATGGACATTGGGTCATGGGTCATGGATAATACCCAACATGATTTCATGCATGATGTCATGCAATGGGTCATGGGTTATGGATTAGCTCCATGGGTATAGGTCATGGGTCTTGGATATTACCCATCCTATTACATATTATATTACAACAATTTATTTATTACAACATTTTATGTAAATGATCAAATGTATATACTTTGCAAAACAACATGTATTCTTATAATTTTACTTATGATAACATTGTATTTGTTATCAACAAAACTTAATGAGATCACTAAATATAAATAAACCTTTTACGGTTTATTTGTATTAACAATCTCCCCCTTTTTGTTGATGACAAAACATAAAGTTATGGTGAGTAAAACTTAAGATTAGATGTACGTTTTGAAAGTGTATGTGAATTTTACTTCTTCTCCCCCTTTTTGTCAAAACAAAAAGTAGGCCGAGTAAAGAAATAAATGGTGGAAAAAAAATGATCCACAAAGCAGTAACTCCCCCTTGACGGTAGCTTCCCCTATAATGGGGCGTCAAGTGAGAAAATATAATACCTACAAAAGAAATGTTAGTAATAACATGTAATATAATCTTGTATAAGACGAGAAACAAGATAGAAAGCCAAGGTACGTAAACAAAGCCTTGTAATAAAATATCAAAATGTAGTGGTATATATGCCACATACAAATGTAAAACTAAGAACAAGGGTTTGTTCTTTAAAATGACCCAAAAGAAAGAAAAAAAATAGAGAAAATATTATTATCATTCCTTCCATGCTTGCATAGGAGTTAATTATGTAAGTTTTAGTGAGTGATAATGTTGATGCGATCAAGGTTATGGTTGAGAATGAACCGCATTTCGTCCCTTATTTCCATTGCGAGATCCCTAGTGCATTGGCAATGTTCGCAAAA
Organism: Chrysanthemum lavandulifolium; assembly: GCA_022545495.1. NCBI lineage: Eukaryota > Viridiplantae > Streptophyta > Magnoliopsida > Asterales > Asteraceae > Chrysanthemum > Chrysanthemum lavandulifolium. The sequence continues at coordinate 223,145,055 of CM040240.1, read as the reverse complement.
GAGATAGTGAGGGAGGTGTGGGTGGATGGTCTCCAGGTAGGTTTGATTTTTGGAGTGTGGAAGAGGTGGTGGAAATGTTGGTAAGTATGGATCAAAGTCTATGATGTTGGTGATTGGTGGTGGATAAGAGCCTAGATGTTCTTGTAAGGTGATGGGTGGTAGAGGTGGTGATGTTTCAAGCTCTTTGAAGAATGTATTTGGAGATGTTGGAGGTGTTAAAAAGACTAGCTCTTTTGGGTTTATGTTTAAGGCTAGTTGAGTAGATTTTGATATTTAGGATGGAGCATGTGGTGGACTAGATAAGGTAGTGGAATGGTTTTCAGAGTCTTAAGGAGTTCCGCTAGGGTGATTTGAGTGTCAAGTTGAGACTCGGTTGGTGAATGTGGTGGTGAGTTTTTAGGAGATGATGAAAGTGCTACATTGTAGTCATTTGGTGGAGAATGAGTAGTTGGTGATGGGCTATTTGACAAGGGTTTAGCTAAGCAACAAGGTCGGATGCTAATCCGTGCGGTTTTCCTAGTTTTGGGTGGTGGTGGTATTACGGAAGGTGGTAGGATGAAGTTTTAGATTTCTTGAAAAGGGTTGTTTTCACTAGATAGTTCATCATTGTTTGAGGATCTTTTGGGTGACATGATGATGATTGTTTGTGAGGTTGAAAGTGATGGATATGCAAGCATTTTGGAACCTTATTTATAGAACAAATAATGCATTGCAATGAATGCTAAAACCAAAATATGGACTATAATCTAATGATTAGATATGAATTTAAGGCAAGTGATCATGAGAGCACAAGCATTAAGTAACATATTCATTAGTGATAAAGATAAAATGTTGAAAATTTGAAAGTTTCAAGCCAAAATAAGAAAAAGATGAGATAAAAAGGGCTACTGTGACACGGTTCCCACGGATCCGATCCTTCAGGGATCCGTCCAACATAAATGCTGGGATCCGTGGAACCGTGTTCTCGAGCAACCAAAAATATCGTTTTTGGAAACAATAGTGCCTAGTGTGTGCCTATATGGAAACCATATGGAGTTTTGGTTATCTAGACTCTCTAAGGAAGAAAAATAAACATAGAAGTGAAAAAGTGCATATGTATATATGTACGTGAGATAACACGGAGACTCCTTAGTTCACTTTTGCTTGATTGAATGTACCCGAAAACACATATTAGTTATGTATTCTCTTTAGCATTCAAAAGACATGAGATGCAATGAAAAGGTTTTTACTTTGTATTAATGATGAAAGAGAAAAAAATGTTTGTCCTAGACGTGAGAGTGATTTAAGGAAAATGATACGGGGAGAAATATCTTTTAGAAAATATTTCAAAGAATTTCTTGTATAGAAAATATCTTTAGTTTTGAAAATAAATCCCCATATTGTTTGTGAGTTGTGTGAAATAGAGATCCTAGACTCAGAAGAGAAGGTAAGGCAAAAGTTTACGTACCTTGTAGAGAGAAAGTATTTCAAGACGATTGTTCCATAAGACCAAGACCTAGACGAAGCAAGTTGAATTGCTCCCGCTTCAACGGTTTGGTGAGGACGTCGGCTATGTTGTCTTCGGATGACACTTTCTCAATCGAAATGTTCCCTTTTTGAACATTGTCTCTTAAGAAGTGATGACGGATCTCTATATGCTTGGTACGAGAATGCAACACCGGATTTTTGCTAAGATCTATAGCACCTTTGTTGTCGCATAAAATGGCAATGTCACTTAGATGGATGTCATAGTCAATTAACGCTTGTTTCATCCATAGTGCTTGTTGGCATGCTTTGCCGGCGGAGACATATTCGGATTCGGTTGTTGAGATGGCTAATGTCGTTTGCTTCTTTGAGAACCAAGATGTTAAACAACACCCCATGAAAGTGCAAACACCACTTGTACTTTTTCGGTCAACATAATCACCTGCATGGTCAGAATCTGCATATACAATAGTTTCTACCCCTGTCCCTTGGGATACCATAATCCCAATTGAGTAGTACCCTTAATATATCTAAATATTCTTTTGACGGCTTCTAGGTGTGAAGTTTTAGGGTCTTCTTGAAACCTAGCACAAAGACATACACTAAACATGATATCCGGCCGACTAGCCATGAGGTAGAGAAGACTACCAATCATGCCACGGTATTTGGTGTTATCAACGGATTCACCGTCTTCATCTTTGGTGAGTTTGGTATCGGATGACATTGGTGTTCTTATTGGTTTTGACTCTTCTAATCCGAATTTCTTTAGCATTTCTTTTATGTATTTGGATTGATTAAAGAAGATACCATCTTCTAGTTGTTTGATTTGTAGACCAAGAAAGAAACTTAATTCTCCCATCATACTCATTTCAAACTCATCATGCATGATTCTTGAGAAATCATCACACATGTCTTGACAAGTTGATCCGAATATAATATCGTCCACGTATATTTGAACAATAATTATTTGTGACTCCTTTTTCTTTGTAAAAAGTGTATTGTCAACTAACCCCATGGTATAGTTGTTTTTGATTAAAAATGATTTGAGTCTATCATACCAAGCTTTTGGGGCTTGTTTAAGACCATAGAGAGCTTTCTTTAGTTTGTACACGTGATTAGGTTTTTCAAAATCGACAAAGCCCGGAGGTTGAGCTACATAAACTTCTTCATTTATAAAACCATTTAGAAAAGCACTTTTAACATCCATTTGAAAAAGCTTAAGATCATGAGCACAAGCATAAGCAAGAAGGATTCTTATAGACTCTAATCTAGCTACGAGAGCATAGGTCTCATCAAAGTCTATGCCTTCTTGTTGGTTATATCCTTGAGCAACAAGTCTAGCTTTATTTCTAGACATGACACCGTTTGCATCTAACTTATTTTTATATACCCATTTTATTCCGATTAAGGTTTGGTTTTTAAGTGGAGGGAAAAGTGTCAAAACATTGTTAGAAAAAAATTGATTTAATTCCTCTTGCATAGCCATAACCCAACTTTCATCTTTTATGGCTTCTTGAGTGTTTTTAGGTTCTATGGTTGATACAAAACAAAATAGACTACTTTGGTTTTGGACTTGAGACCTTAGAGTTCTTTCATTTAATTTTCCTATAACCTTTTCTACGGATGATCTTTAGACTCTTTAACATTGATGATTTCATTGTTTAATGGTTCATATTCCTTTTTTATATTTTCTTTGATTTCTAAGACTTCAATTTCGATTAACTCGTCATCGACAAGAGGGTAAGGTAGTTTTAGGTGGACTCTCGTCAAATTTTACATTTAAAGATTCTTCAACTTTCATGGTTTCTTTATTTAGTATTACGTATGCTTTACTATTAGGAGAATATCCTAAGAAGATACCTTCGGTTGATTTTGGATCGAATTTAGTTAAATAGTCTTTAGTATTAAGTATGAAACATTTACTACCAAAGACTCGAAAGTGTTCTAACGAAGGCTTTTTGCCTCGTAACAACTCGTATGGAGTTTTTCCTAAGAATGGTCTAATTAAGACTCGATTTAGTATATAGGTTGATGTGTCGACGACATTGCACCAAAATTTTTGAGGAATAGATTGCTCATTAATCATGGTGCGACTCATTTCTTGTAGGGTTCTATTTTTCCTTTCAACTACCCCATTTGATTGTGGAGTGCGAGGAGCCGAGAAATTGTGGGTAATACCATTAGCATCACAAAAAGCTCCGAATTGCACTTCATTATCAAATTCCCGACCATGATCCGTTCGAATTGACACAATAGGACTTCCTAGTTGTCTTTGGATTTTCTTACTTAAGATTTCAAAGTAATCGAACGTTTCAGTTTTATTCTTTAAAAATTTAGTCCATGTATACCTAGAGTAATCATCCACTATAACCAAGGTATAGAAGTTGCCTCCGTAACTTTGGATAGCGGATGGACCAAATAAATCCATATGTAGTAATTCTAGACACTTAGTTGTAGAAACCATATTTTTAGCTTTATGACTAGCATGGACTTGTTTTCCTATGTTACAAGCATCACAAAATGATGTTCGTATTTTAGTTTAGGTAGGTTTCTTACTAGTTCTTTGGATGATAGCGATTGAAGAAGTCGCATATTGGCGTGACCCAATCTTCGATGCCATAAGGTCGAAGTATCATCCATAGAGGTAAGACAAAGTTTGTCTTTTGGTTCATTTCCAATTTTAATAACGTAGACTCCATGTTTTCTAATGCCTCTTCCTATAGTAATACCATTTTTCAAGATTTTACTACCGGTTTCGCTAAAGAGTACGTTGCACTTTTTATCACATATTTGACCTATACTTAGTAGATTAAAGTTTAGGTTTTCTACGTGACATACGTCGTTAATGGTCAAGGATTTGTGAGAGATTGTACCTTTTCCGATGATTTTGCTCTTGCTATTTCCGAACACCACATTTCCTCCATTGAAGGATTCGTATGTGGAGAACAATGCTTTATTACCGGTCATATGCCTTGTGCACCCGCTATCCTTGATCCATTCGTCCGGATCCAAGTCAACCTTTAGGCACACCTAAGAAAACAATTAACTCAAAAGTTTGGTCCCCATTTGTTCATGGGTCCATTGGTGTTATACATTTCATTCATATGAGGCATATATGAAAATGGTGAAAAAGCATTCCAAGGTGTATAGTTTTGAAATGGAAAACCATTTTGTGTATTAGGATTCCATCCTATTTGATGATGGTTACTTCTAGGATAAATATTGTTTGGCCTTCTTATAATTGTGTTCGGTTTAGAAAACGATGGACCTTTGTTTTTCATAAAACTTTGACCTTGTTTTAGAGGAGGTGGTTGTTTGACATTTCTAACAGTAACATGGGTTGGTTTCTTTTTGTTAACAATAACAAAATCGGTTCTAGAAGAAGTGGTTGCGTTATTTCTATTTATCGCTGCAGTGCACGGATCCCTAAATTTACACTAGCCGGATCCTTTTTCAAGGGATCCGTCGGATCCGGGACTACAGTAGCTGGTTTTTCAATTGCTTTAACGAATTGTGTTTCCTTAATCTCGCTAGTTGACGCAATGTGTTCCTGAATACCTAGACCCTTTTGATTATTACCCGTTTTAACACTATCAAGTATTTTATCAAGGTAATTAGTACTTAGTCTAGCAATCTTAGAATCAAGATGATCAACTAACGTTTGAAGTTCTACACAAAGCTTGCATTCACTAGTTACTTCTTTTCCCTTTTCTAATCTCTTTAATTTATCTTTTAGTTCAAGAACTTCCTTTTCTAAAAGTTCATTTTTATTTTTCAAAATCTTGTTTTTGTTAATCACCTTGAGACTAATTTTGCAAAGCTTATCATATTCAAGATGTAAGGATTCATCATCTAACGATGAACTACTATAATATAGAGAGTCGGAACATACCTCGTTGGAGTCTTTTGCCATGAGACAAATTTCTTCCTTCTCTTCCTCACTCATTCCCCACGAACCACTCACGAACGCCTTTTGTTCGTCACGTTTGGGACACTCACTAATGAAGTGATTTGGATCCCCGCATTTGAAACACTTGCATTTGTCCTTCAGTTTCTTGTAGTCTTTGCTTTTCCGCAACCCTTTCTTGTCGTCATAAGGTTGCTTGACATATCTTCCTTTTCTCCGGAAGAACTTCTTGAAGTCGCGTACCGCCATTGCATACTCTTCGTCCTCACTTTCCGAAGATGAGGTTTCTTCATCACTTGAGACTTTCTTGGCCTTTAAAGCAAGAGATTTATGTTTCTCTTTCTTTTCCTTTGAGACCTCAGAGTCTTTAGCGAGTACGAGCTCATAGACTTTTAGGTTGCCTATGAGTTCATCGAGAGTGAGGATTGACAAGTCTTTGGATTCTTCAATGGCCGTCACCTTCGGTCTCCACTTTGATGGAAGCGCCCTTAGAAATCTCCTGACATGATTACGACTAGAAAAAGACTCATCAAGTGCTTGTAATGAAGTAATAATAGTATTAAAGCTAGCAAAAGAATTATCAATACTATCCTCATCCAATATTGAAAATTGTTCATATTGTTGAACAAATAAATCAATTTTGTTGTTTTTAACTTGTTGATTTCCTTGGTGTGTTACAACCAAAGAATTCCAAATTTCTTTAGCGGTTTTATGCATAGAAATTCTTTCAAATTCCTTTTTAGTTAAGGCATTGTATAAAACCATTTTTGCCTCACTATTTTTGAAAGCTTTTTCTTTTGGTCGTCGGTGAGACGATCATGAGAAATGTTTTCTTCATTGCCGGTTTTATCATCTTTTACAGTTGCTTGAAAATCACCTTCAACAATAATATACCAAAGATCAATATCTTTAGATTTCACATAAGTTTCAAATCTATTTTTCCAATAAATAAAACTATTAGTTTCAAGTAGTGGAGGTCGTTGCATAGATTGCCCTTCTCTATAATTTTCAAAACTCATTGTGATCGAAAAGTTTTTAAAATACAATTTACTTTAAAACTTTTGTAAACCTTGCTCTTGATGCCAATTGTGGAAAACTAGAAGGGGTTGAATAGTTTTACCGATTTTAATTTAAGTTTCAAAGATTTAGATTCGATCTTATGTGAATTCGTATGGATGGATAGATAGTATGAAGCAATAAGTAAAGTAAGTAAAGAAAGCAAGTAAAGTAAAAGGATAGAAAGTAGCGACACAAGTGATTTATAGTGGTTCGGCTACAAGGACACCTTCCTTGCCCTACTCCACTCTCCGAGTACCCCACTCGAGAGTTCAAGCACTATGTCAACAAGCTCCTTCAACTTGGCGGAGAAGCCTCACAACGTCGCTTACACTTTTTCGGTACAAAGCTAAATACCGAGTTCTTCCACGGTAGAACTAAACCTTTACACAACTATTACACAACAACTATGTGAAATATGAATTACAAGATCTTGCTACAAAATCTTGTGGATGGACAAATCAATCAAGGACCCTTTGCTTGGATGACTTGTAGCATAGTGTGATCTCTCCTTTGTGAATGACCTATATGAGAATCACAACAAAAGATAGAAGAACTACTAGAATGATCAAATGATCAGAGGTTATGAAAGTGAGATAATATATGAGAGAGTTGTAAGAAGAAGGGTGAGAAACAATGAAGAAATGACTCATTATTTATAGGAACGAAAGCCTTCTATCCCACGGTTCCGGCGGATCCCTCACCCAAGGGATCCGACCAGTGCAAAACCTTGGATCCGGTAGTCTCGGTAAGAACAGTCCAGATTTTGGTTGCAAACCGGGTTATGGGTTATGGGTTATGAGCCATGGGTCATGGACTTTGGATCATGGGTACCCAACAAGATACAATGTATATAGACAATGGGTCATGGGTCTTGGGTCATGGGTCATGGACATTGGGTCATGGGTCATGGATAATACCCAACATGATTTCATGCATGATGTCATGCAATGGGTCATGGGTTATAGATTAGCTCCATGGGTATGGGACATGGGTCTTGGATATTACCCATTCTATTACATATTATCTTACAACAATTTATTTATTACAACATTTTATGTAAATGACAAAATGTATATACTTTGCAAAGACAACATGTATTCTTATAATTTTACTTATGATAACTTTATATTTGTTATCAACAAAACATAACAAGATCGCTAAATATAAACAAACGTTTTACGGTTTATTTGTATTAACAAAATTCAAAATCATAACAAAGATGTCCGGATTTATATAGGTAAAAACTGACACTAAAAATATGTTTTCACGAATCAAGACCTTGAAATATCAAAACTACACATATCCACCCATGTTTAGAGAATGTAACTGATAGAAACAAGCTCGAAACAAATTAGATACGCTCATTTAAAGTTGTGTTAAAATGAATAAACTTTTATATTAAAGTTTTGAAATCGTAAATGTGTTTAATTCGTTTTTCTTAAACTTTTGACTTATGTAACTTTATAAAAACCTCACTACAAGTATAAAAGGGTGATAAAACTTTATAAAACTCATATGCATATAGTACATATCATATTTTACTAAAACGACTTAACTTCTTAGGTCGCGGTTAGGATGTTGAACGTTGGACTTTGCTATTTTTCCCGATTATAATACTTTGTTGAGGTGAGTTTTCGTGGGCCCTTTTTCTTATATATATCTTGGGGGAAATGATACTCAAAATTTATTTCAAATATTTTACATTGTTATAAATCATTTTATTTATTTGGACAATATATGTGTTTGTAATTGGGTATATGAATGCTGATGCAGGATTTCTGACCAGGTTTTAATATTTATAATTGTCTCGTCTACATATGGTCTACCTTATGCACTCACGGGCAGTGTACCTGGTTGTACGTATTATAGTATCAGGTAAAGCCGAGGTCGTCCCAAGAGCTATGTGAATGGTTCTAACTTAAGTCTAATTGTCACGGTTTTAAAAGGTTTTAAGTTAAATTGATTAATTAAACAAATAAACAAGAAATAAATATGTGGAAAGTAAATGAAAGTTGTGAACAATGGAGAAAAAATGTGTTAACCTAATTATTCATCCTATCATGTAATGTCTATGTTTTCTAATTTTCTTCCAATTGATTCAAGTGGGGGTTTGAGTCGCTAGGACAACATTTGGTCAATTCGTCCTAACCTATCAACAAAGGTTCCTACCCGACGTCAAAGGCCAACCCTTTGGGGAGTCGAGGGTCTTAAGCAACCTAAGCCGAGTCATTAAGTACCCTACATGCAATATTCGAAATAATGAGTGCCCAGGCGCTAGCATCTTAGACACTCATCCCTAACTTTTTAAGTTCGTCCATACGAACGGTGATCATTTGGTCAGTTCGCACAAGAGGGAAAGGTCGTCAGTTGGTCAATTCTTACCAATTCCTTCTCTACTTACTTACTTAGGGTCAGTTGGTCAATTCTCCTAAGCAGCTAGATACGACCGCATTTCAAAACTACCGAAGCTAGGGTGACTACCAACGAACTATGCATGTATACACTTGAAACAATAATTGAAGAATGAAAAAATAAACAATACAATCAAGGAATCATAACTAGGCTAGCACCAAAGGTGCTTAGCCAAACATATAGTAAATTATACCAACAAAAATGAGTAAAACATGAATTGAATTGAACATATTGTTTGATACAAAATACTTGATGTAGAGCTAATAATGATGATAATTTCAAGTGAATTCTTCCTTGAAAGATGTCTTGGAACTGCTGGAAATTGCCCTAGAGTGGTGCCCTAATCGACCCCTAGGAGAGGGGTGAGAAGAGATACTGAAAAGTAGTGAAATAGGGTTGTATTTATAGGCCCCGACATTGTTACGGCGTAACCTTAAGTGCGAGTTATGTCGTAACTATTAATAATAAATAGTTACGTTGTAACATAAGAAATAGCAAAGTTACGTCGTAATTACCGATTTTGTTACGGCGTAATTAAAGTTACCGCGTAACTATAATTCAAGAAGCAATATGATTGGTTGATCCAAATATCATCGACATGTACGTGTTTCCCTGAAGTAGCGCTTGAATTTCACTCAAAGTCCTTATGCGATTATAAGTGTAATGCTTATAAGATATGTACGGTTTCAGCCCCTCATCGTTCTTGAGATTATTATAACAAGTCCTTAGACATAATTAAACTTTATATGAATTGTCACCTTTAGTCCCTGATCGTACTTGTTATTTTTTCTTTCGGCCCTTGTGATAAATAAACTTAATATCATTTTAACCGCTTTTAGCCCCTGGACTTCAACTCCTTCGCTACCAAGTAATTAATTACGGCGTAACTAAATCACCGGGTTACGCTGTAATTCTTCGTCCGCATATACGTATTCATTCCATAATTATCTTTACGGCGTAACTAAATTGCCATGTTATGTCGTAGTCTTCACAACAATAATTACAGCGTAACTTTAAGAGTTGGTTACGCCGTATCCTTCTCGATACCATATTTACGCCGTAACATTATTAACGAATTATGACGTAACCTTCACAAATAGTTCTTAGGCCCTCGTAGTGTGGGTTACGGCATAGTCAAAAGTGCTAATTACGCCGTAACCTTCTTCAGAATATACTTCTTGGCCATTTCTTGCATCTTTTTGCTCCAAAGTCTCCTTTGTCCTGAAATGTAAATATGAACGAATATAAAAGAATTAAGTGCCATATTAATATAAATGAGGCAATAAACACGAGAATTTGATACATATAATTTGATGTTATCAACTGCTAGTGGTTGATTTTGTACATGTGTATGATTCCTATGTTGGTGACTATGATTCCTATTAAGTCAATAGTTTTGACTGGTTGGAAACCTATTAAGCCAACAGTTTTGACTAGTTGGAAACCTATTAAGCTAATTGTTTAGCTCCATCTGGTTGGTGACATGTTTTGAAACCTAAAGCGCTTGTCACTCTATTGATTTGGTTGTGGTTTGAATAATTATTCATAGTACTTGCTTTGCGTTATTATTATACACCATTGTCCTACTTGTTCTCTATGCACAAAAACTGCGTCTTACAACATAAACCTACGAGCTCACCAACTTTATATTGACATTTTTGATTATTCATTTTCAGGTGATAACAATAGCGGTACTTAAAGAAGATAGTATTTTTTTCTGCCTTACCTAGTGGACCTAAGATGGAACCCGTTTTCGGTTACTTCTCTTTGATTTCGAGTGCATTATCCTTGTTGAATTGTTTTTGTTGAACTATTGTTTGTTTATCCCGGGATGTGGGATCTTAAGACTAATATTACGATTTTGTTGTGTATTGAAACCTTGATGCGAGTTTTCGCTTGGTCCGATGTCATATGACTTTGTACCTTCAATGTTCGTGTAGAGATGTCTCTATTTAAGTTATACCAATTTCTTATGATGGTAACTTTACGTCACGCCTCGTGTTTCCGCCTTGGGTGGGGTGTGACATTTTTGTATCAGAGCTATTGGTTACAGAGAATTAGGTGGTTTGACCTAGACTATAACCTAAGAACCTTCATATAGAATGCATAATATGGACAATGTGTGTGATTTTCGTTTATACTTATTTCTTCATGTAGTAGAATATTTATCGGTATATATTGTGTCAGTCAGTGAGATATGTATGCCTGGTAATGAGTACAAGTGGGAAAGGATGCAATTATAATTATGGTGGCCAACATAATTATAAATGCGTCACGACCCACGTAGACTTATGTGACCATGTGATGTGTCGTTGTGTGTAGGTAAAATTTGTATTCAAGTTTTACTATTTATTTTATGCTGACTTTACCTATAACAAACACTAACGGTCAGATCGATGGTAGGTTAGTTGGTAAGTAGGGTGTCGATCACTAAGAGTGGAACGTTAACACTTAAATCTATCAGTATTTTAATTCTCTAAGTTAGCTTACTTAAACCTAAGTCTAACGCAACAAAAGGGTTTTCAACCTGAGAGACTAGCACGAGATTTAGATTTAATAAAATTGTAAATGAGACATATAACACACACAAGAAGAAACACATATTATAAAGAAGAGGTCAAACCAATAGTAAGGAAAACGTATTATCCAAGTTAATCATATAATACGCCAGATTTGTCTAATTGTTATAATGATGATACTCACTTCGTTGGTGGTTTTCTAAGGTAAGCTAGGCGGTACTTTTTCCTTAACCCTAGGTTTTAAACAGACTAATCCTGTCACAATTAACCGAAACCCGCATAAAGTATAACTTGCTGATTATAATTTATCTGTTTACGATATCACTATCAAGGTGAACAACGAGGGCTTACATTACACATTTATGCCCTAACTTCATTACCAGTAGCCTAATGGTCATAACACTATTAATCTAGTTATAAATCCAAGTAATATGTGATATTCCTGAAATAATGCTTATCACCCACTTTACACCCATGGTGAGTTTAGGACTTATTGAACAAGCAAGAATTAGTTGAATGAATAATCACATACGCATAAACATGAATCAAGTGATAAACATAATCAATACGCTGTGAATGAGTAAGCAATCCAAATAAACAAATCAAAACATCAAATAATCATAAAGTTGGCTAATGCCTTATAGGTATTAGCCCATAATCTCACTAATCATGCACATTATCATGTTCAGAAAGATTAAAGTATAAATCATAAAGGAAAAATACGCTAACCAAAGGATTATAGAGTAAAACATTTAAGAGAATTCTCCTATGGAATTATAGCACTAGCAGGACCTTTTTGGTCTTCTTTAGTGTTCTAGTTTCATACTTGGTGGTTAAAAGCTCTCTGAGAACCGGAATTTAGGTTTTCTATTTATACTTTTCGAATACGGTCTATACGGCGTATCAGATTTATCCAAGAAGACGTATCGAGGTAACTTCACGTGGGTCCAATATTATTATATTCCAAAATATTCATACACTGCCTTCCTAATACGACATATCATAAATATGAATACGGCATATCAAGTTTTCCTTATCTTGGATATCTGGTGAAGTCTTGAGATGAATACGACGTATCTTCAGAATGTCATACGGCGTATCTGGACTAAAACAAGCTCGTTCTTCTTATTGACCAAAGTTTCATATACACCGTATCCAATATTTTGGATACAACGTATTCTTCAAAGTCATGCAATGGTCTTGATAATCGTCCAAGTCTTGATATACGGGGTATCTGCCTAGAATGATACAACGTATTCTTTTCTGTTTAGTGGACTTTCTTGAACTTGATCTATTTTTCTTCAAAACACGTCCATTTTTGCTAAATTTCACCAATTGTTTGATAATAAATGAGATTGAAACATTTTAGCAATTAAGTATCAAATCATATATAAAATGATATAAAACAAGCAATATACATAGGATAAATGACGCTATAAATATGTGCTTATTTGATTTCATCAAATATCCTCCCATTTGAACTTTACTTGTCCCCAAGTAAACTTTAGATAAGACTTATGAAAATGTATCATAAACATTCGTCTAGGATTTTTCTATGTAAGCATTTACTCGTTAAATCTCAAGTTCACAACCAAACACCTCGCAAAATAGGAAAATGAAATCACTAAAATCACTCAATTAATCTATGTGGTAACATTTAAGTAGTTCGCTCAATTGCTCAATCGTGACGCTGCTTTCTATCATAAGCTTGGCAAGGATACACATCTTCACCATTAAAGCTAAGGAGAATAAGTCTATAAGGGTAAATTCGTTAATATGATAAGGCTTAATGGTTCATCATTCTTTTCAATCTCTATCGATAATATTATTTCGAAAAGGCAACAAAACCATGAATACATGATCGTAACGACGACCATGATATCTCGTGGATCGCCGATTGTAAAACCCCAAGATTTTCTAGATATTTATTTTTCAAGGAATTATGTCTATTTTTCCTTTACAAAATTTCCGAGATCGCTTGACGTGAAAATGAGAAGTTATCTTGCGAAACGTGAAAATTAGATACAACGCGTACCGGCACAACCGACAGTTCGATTTGATTATTTTATTATTTGTGAGAAACTGGTCGTGTCAATACTCGTTTCTATTGGAAAAATTATTCTGAACGTAATGGCCCAATTTTCGTGTCGAGAATCGGATGTTTGCTAGTCTAAATGAGCCCCGAACCGTTAAATTGTGAAAGATTGCAAAATCTGCAAAATTGGTCCCTGTGATATTTTTTTTTCGCTTCCCTTATCTTTGGAATAATAACATATTTGTCCCTATGGTGCATATAAGCAGTTTAGGGTTTTTAAACCTTAATTCCCACTCACCCTTTTATCCCTTCTCCTCTCTCTACTCTATCCGCCGAACACCATTTTCCTACCACCTCCGGCGCCGCGCTGCCACCAGCCGTCGTCATAGTGATATGCACCAAAAGTGTTTCAACTCAAAAGGGACACGTGTCAGCTTTTGAGTGGTCTTGGTTTCAAATAACTAACTTTGGCGCCCAAAGTTAGTTAATCAATTTCTGAATTTGTGTATAAGTAGTCATTTTGTACATTCAGTTGGATATCACTCTTGTAATAAACCAATTTCCTTTCTCTCTTTCATTGTAACAAACTTTCATAGTTTCTTGATTAATCAACTACCATTTTCATTTCTAACATTTTGGATTTCTAGTTGTTAATCTCCATTGATAATTAGTTAACATTTCTTCATTGAGATCTAATTGAGTCTATCACACAGCCTCACGCAGTCACCAGCAAGGAGATCAAGGTTCGCTTATTTTTATGGGTTTGATGTATGGATCATGTTTGGATTGGGATAAAGGAAAGACGCGACTAGGGTTCATTTTTTGGGTCGTAGCCACCAGCAACGTCGCCTCCATCATCTTTCTATCTTTCCTTTTTCATTCGTGTTGGTAAGCCAAATGTCCCTCATCTCCGGTTTTGCTTAACACTAATTTGTCGAGTTTTCGTGGCATAAAACTTAATATAAAAAACGCTTTTTGAGTTAGTTTCGTGGTATTGGTTTTAATGAATCGTGAGTAGGTTGTATGAATCGGTTGTAAACAGTGTAAGAGGCGTTTGTTTCGGTTTGGGTATCGGGTCGGGTTAGACCCATTACATTTCCGAGACAGTTTGGTGTTAATCGGTTTCATTGATTTTACGTGGATTAAATCTGGTTGAAAAAGTTTTGCATGGTTTCGTGTCGATTATGCTACGGTTCAAAAAACATTTGTCTCTATATTACGGTTCAAAATAATTTGTGCACCCGGTCATATTTGATCCTGTCTCCGTTCCTGACCGAAACCCACCCCACCACTTACCCTTTTTTCTTCCCTACTTCAACTTTCACCCTCTTTTTATTTTTTCTTCAATTTAATTAAAATAAAAAGTTTTGTTATTTTACTTATTTTTTCAGCCAAAAACACCACATGCACACAAAAGAATTTGGTCATCACCTACACACGTTCGGCGAAGAACTTCATCAAACCAAACCAATATTCACACCACCATGCGTGGTGAGAGTGGTGATGTAATAAGGGTGCATGCGTTAGGGGTGGGGGTTCATGTATTGGATATCCCCTTATGACAGCCAATCTTATGTCATGAAATAATTGGAAAAATGTGTTTTTTCGTCTGTTGAAATGGAAAATCAGCAAGTACACACAACGCACCCCTAAGTCTGGAATTCAGTTGGAGCATCTAACTGGTTTGGTTCCCGTCATGACTGTTCAATTAATGGTTGCTAACAATTGGAGAAGCGTCATTACTTGTCTATTGCAATGGAGTAATGGATAGTGAGTTTTCGGTGTAGTGACTACCATTTGAGGCATCGTGAATAAAAAAGGCATGTACCCAAGGAGTTAGAGCACCAAGTGACGTTCGTGCTATAGGATTGTATTATATGAAAAAAGTACTCTCACATCAGCTTTTAACCATATAACTTGACATAAAAACACAAAATTTTCATGTCCTCATTTCTTATTTAAGCATTGATTAGTTGTACCCTCGCCCTTGCCTCATTTCTTATTTTTTACATCTTTGCCTTATAGTCTAGTGCTAGTTGTTGTTGCAATATCTCTTGAAAAGATTATTATGAGTTGGAAGTGGCAGTTGAGTTTGAAGATCGTTGACTTCTCTAATTTCGTTCTTTGTTGGGTGGACGTGGGCTAACATCGCTCCAACTAACTCGGCTCTTCATTTGGTCGCCCTCGGCTCTTCTTGTGTTATGGGGATCAAAATTCAACCATTTATTTTTGTCTTTCAAAACATTCATGCCTTTCATGAGGCAAAATTTTCCTCCGATTTCATTGTATAAATCTTGACAACGTATCATCAAATCGTGATCATTTTCACCGCTAAGCCTCGTTGTTTGGTTAACGATAACATTATACTTTTAGACTTTTTGGTCCATGGATGTCCACTTCCCAGTCAACATGTTTGGTATGTGTGATGTACCCCTTCTTCGTTGCTTGCTCATTGTATTCCTCAAAAAATTTATACCAAAACGTATCATCGGCTTGGTCGGTTCCTACGTTTGGTTCCTCGGATACATGCACCCAACACTTTGCCAAAATTAGTTCTTATTTTTGACTTCATGGAGTACAAATGATTTTAATTTTCTTTTCCCTTGCTGGTCTTTTTTTCCTTTGCCTCGTTTTCTGGGTGAGGAATGACTGACATTTTCGCTTTGTTGAAATGTTGTGATTGTTGGAATTGCTGGCTTTGTGGGGTTCTTTTTGAAAAGTAGTTGTGTTTTTTGGAATTGTTGTTGGGTTTTTTGAATTGTTGTTTAAGTTGAAATTGGGCGAAAAGTTGGAGTTGCTCGGCTGAAAAATTGGTAAATTGGTTTGGGATCTGGTATGACGTACCAAAGAGAGGAAGTTGGTTATGATTTGAGGAAATATAATTGTGGATGATGATGTGTTTGGATTAAACGAAGATGAAGAATTCGGTATCAATACACTATCACTTTGATTATCATTCATGTTTTTATTGTTTTTGTTGTTTCAAACATGACTTTAGGCTAAACTCTTTATGTGTTTGCCTTGTTTATGAACTTATGATTCATATGACATGATTTTATCATTCAATGCATGATTTTAATGGATGTTCTATATGTTTGTTCCCAATCCTTGCTTTTTGGTATTTGTTAAGATTGTTTAGTTCACAATGATTTGTAATTAGGTCACAAGATGAATATTAATTATTTGATTGAGTAATTGGCAACAAATCTCATTTAGTTGCTAGCGTTATTAGAGTTAGCCTAGCGTAAACAAGTTTAACAAATTAAAAGTGTAAGATAATGAATATAGATGAATGTTTATAGGAGTTATGTATTAAGAATTTACCACCATGTCATATATGTTTGTTGGTGAATTGAATGACTAAGATTTAGTTAAGTTATTATCTTAGATCAAAAGTGTTAGTTAACTAGAAATCATAGTCATAGATCACAATGATCCATGTTGGGTTTATGTAAATTAAGAGCTACTGGTGTGTTTTTAAATAGTTTTCTTGCTAGACATTTCAATTAATTGATCGCGTGGATCTAAAGCACAAATTTATTTTTAAATAGTTTTCTTTTACTTTATAATTTTAATTTCATTTTAATTACCTAAATATATCTACTCTTTGGGTTCGACACTTGGTCTTACTAAAGATTGATACACTAGCTAACCGTGAGTGTTAGTAAATCCTAGGTATTTCCTTTTATAAACTTGAAACATGACTTTAGAACATCAACTAGCCTAAACTACACATGCAATACACATAGTTACCAATTCAAATAAACAAAATCTTGGGCGTTCATAGGAGGATATCCTAGAACGAGAACTAACCTAAGCATGAAATTTCTAGCACATGTGTCACAACTAGCTTAGGTTCGCTAAATGGTGAATAGTCAAACCTAGTTTAAAACAGATCGAGGTCATTTAGATATATCTAGTTTATTAAATTTATAAGTTTCTTCCTGATTTGATTCCCTAGATATGGGTTAAATTTAGGTGTTAGATATAAGATTTAGTTGCAAAGATTAATAGTCATAAAATTTAAAAGCAATAAATCATGAATTCAACATTGATTTGAAACAAACAATAAAATACAGTTACTTGAATAAATCAAAAGAATGATTGTATTGAAGAGCATGTGTTAATAAGATGGTCACCAAATGTTACATTTTGATTACAATGCAACAAAACGTATGAAAAACTTTTCAAATTGACTAGAAAATCGCTCTAAACCATAACTCTCGAACCTTGCATGAAAATAATGAAACCCTAAGCTCAGATATATATATATATATATATATATATATATATATATATATATATATATATATATATATATATATATATATATATATATATATATATATATGTTAAGCTCCCAATGGGCGGCATGATTTATAATTATTTGTTTGTTGTTTTTGTTAAATGAAATACATTTTTTTGTTAAGCATTATAAATAATTGTATGGTCTCATGGATGGTTAATAACACAACATATGTAAATTTTACAACATTATGAAATTTATGTATGTTTGTAAAGTTGTAGATAATGAAAATGTATTAAAGTGATATAACAGCTTAACTTAAATTCTAAACAAAGCTTTTTGTAGACAACATTTGTTGTTGATTTTATGATTTCCGCCTTCATGTTAATATGTAAAGAAGACATAAATAAGTTATAATTATTGTTGGAAGGTATTAGTCATCGAAAAATAATATAGAAGGAAATAATGAGGATCAACAATTATCGAATCGTTAAAATAAATAAGTTAATGAAAATAAGATATAAACGTATTCAATTCTTATATTGAATGCATTAACAATGAAAATAATTAAACGTTAACATTTATAGAACTATTGAAATATATAAAGTTCTTTGTAATAACATAGTATACGATTTGAACTCAAAGGCAAAACATGTAGACTTGTCCATGTGAGAAAATGGCCTCTTTAAAAAACTCAACTTTCGACAAAGTTGAGATTTGACTTTTCTTAATTGTCATTGCAAAACAGATCGAACACTGAATTGCCTACTACCGAGTTTAAAAGGAATCTTATAATTTGACGGCTAATGACCATAGTTACATAGGCGCCAAAATAGTTTAATCTTATGTTGGAATATTGATGGTTGGGTCACGATATTACTATTTTAGTTATAACATTTTATTGGTAATTTAATCTTAGTTATAACATTTTATTAGGTTTTGTAGACAAAAACATTATTATAAAATGTTTATAAATTTGCCAGCCTTTCAATTTTAAATATAAATTTTCACATAAGGACGTTTATTTATAAATTTTTATAATTATTTTGTATGTTTGGCTAAAAAAATTATAATAAAATACTAAAAAAAATTATATTTGTAATAATAAATAAAATAAATGAGATGATATGTTGCTAGGAATTGCAACGGTGTTAAACTACTCCCTTGATATCGCAAGCCGTCGCATTGTCCGACTCAAAAGCCCATCTCCGTCACCTTTTCTTATTAGATGTCGCTTGATGTCGCAAATAACATCATATAGATGTCGCAAATTACGTTGCACGATGTCTTGGAAAATATCTATCTATTAACATGATGACTGAGTCTATATTACATAGCATTTTACTGTATTCCCATTTGAGCCATACAATCACTCAACACTGTATATTTCATCAAGCTATAACCACTAACAATAGTCAATTATACAAAGTTCTTGTAACAATTGCCACTTATACCAAAATATGTCCCTAAAGACAATTGTCATCTATACCAAATATTGTAAAGCTGCTACTAAGAAGTTCTTATATTACCAGAAAAGATTACAGAAGTTGTTCATTCTAAAGCATCTCAATAGCAGGTTGTCGGCGTTGAATTAAAGCCGAAACTTTTGAGTAGCACATTGAATGACCTTTTAGTTGTCTTGTAATAAGTTCTGGGATTTCACAACTTAGTCAATTTTTTGTGTGTACTTCTTGTATTGATTTCATACGGTTATGCTCAACTTTTAAATGATTGTCTTCAATCTTTTGGCAGTCCAAAAGCCCTCGCATCCAAACCATTTCATGTTTTTGTGAACAATTATTCAACCTGTAATATGAAAAGATTATTATATATATACTTTGAACTAAGAAAAACTGCAAAATGGAGTCGTCCTTACCACAACTTGTCTTAGTTGCCTGGCTCATTGCAGTCCACTTGCCTGTGCTCTTCACTCATTCATATCATTTTTGCAGTCCACTTGCCTGTGCTCTTCACTCATTCATATCAAGATTTGGACTTGGATATTGTTACATTAACAAAGGAAAAAAATAGTATACATGAGATAAAACACAATTATTTCGTTTGAATCTATGTTGAATACCAGATTTGTTATAAACATTATCAACCATTTAATTCTAACCGATATTTCTGAGTAAAAGTAATGTAGAAGAAATCTCTTAAATATAAAATAAGTAAATAACTAATGAAGTAACAAACCACATGTTTCTCCATTAATAGGATTTTGGAGATATGGACATGTAGCTTAACAACCTATTTTCACACTAAATCTTAATACACTGTAAGGGGCAAATGTGCTTTTATCCAATCACATATCATATTTATGAAGTCGAATTGATGAACTCAAGTATTCTTAACAAAAACACACATAACTGAGTCAGACATTTCATCAAACTTTTGACACATACAACCACAACAGTTTTAACAAATAACACAAAACTTAGTTAGGTGTTTCATGGTCTACGCCTACACGTACCATTCTCTTTAAGACACATTCAAACACCATAAAGTTTCAAAATAACTACAAAGGGCATATAATTCAATTCACTGTGTGAGTTGATGAAGGCTACGGTTGAAATTACCAAGTGTATGCCATAACATATTTTCCTCTAAAAAAAGATCGACTCTTTTCTCAATTTGCATGTATACTGTTATATACAAAAAAAATCCATTGATCATTTTACCATGTGAGGTTATAAAGGGAAAATATATACTAAAAAGAAACAAATTAAACAGACTCGAATATAACAGAAAATAACTCACATGTGTCTCAATGCTTGAGTTTCCCTATCTCCGGTGACAATACTCCTTCCAAAGATAACCCATGTATTTGTCTCGGGTCCTTGTAACACACTGTTTTTATTAACAATCCCAAACACCCTAATGAGAAGATCAATACAACATTCTTTTACAGGTCTCCATTTTGAGCGTCCGTGTTGGTTGCTTTTGCTCTTTTCTTTTTATCTTTTTCTTAGTTTCAAGTTCAACGACCACATTATAATTAGTGGGCACGACTGCATAGGAAAAAACATTGCTCGCAATATGAAACTGAAGCATGAAATAGGCATCCATTTAATAAGCTCATGAAGTAAGCCTTGCACAATTCTCACCATACGCTTTTATTCAGTATTAATCTTATGATTGGTGAATGGTTTGAGAGAAAACCATAAACTTGCAACTTAAAACTTAGAGTTTTGACTTATAGAACTCCTGCTATAACTTATATCTCCTATAATAACCAGCTAAGTAAGAAGAAAGAACACAAAAACATTTCATGATCTAAGTGCCTTTGTAAACAATCACATAACACTCTCCTCTCCCTGCTGTTTCAGGTACAATAGTGGCATCAACAATTACCTTTTGACACCCTCTTATAAGACTTTGGAACACACTTAATTAGTGTGAAAGAAAAATTGCATACTAAATTATAAGATTTATATCAGTTGGTTTAGACGTTAAACATCATCAAATTGCATACTAAATTATTATGGCAGGTACCTTCTATCCCTCATTTCAAATACAGGAGCCCATTGAATTGACAATTCAGTCTGAGTTGTCACATGATTACCACTATGAAGACCGTCAAGAATGCAAAGCATTAGACGCAGAATACTAACAATAACTTCATATATCCTGTCCTCTTCCATCAACATGCTAGAAGGCATGATAAATTTCTCGATAAGCAATTCGACTAACTCAAGCACTGGTTTAAACTCTGGAGTAGTAAAATCAAAGTAGATGTCACTGAATCATGAACACTCATACAATAAAAATGGTGGAAATCAGCCAAGAGTAGAATAATCTTACCTATCGTCTTCTGCACATTACCAATTTGCATAGTAGAAATAAACATGGTCAAAAGATGACTGAGATGGAGCAAGTGTCCACGAGAAATAGATTCATTTGTTTCTTCTCTTTGACGTTGCAACAAAATTTTAAACTCTGAGGGCTCTAAGTCGTCACATAACCGCTGAAAGACTGTGACCGCAACTTCAACTACTGGATTTGAACCTGTAACAAACAGATATAGATGGTACTTCCATAACTAACACACATACAAAAAGTTTTTCTTTTTTTTTTGCATAAAGTACCAGCATACTTATTTTGATGTGTGATACGATATAATTCAGACATTAGTTAGGAGTACCTGTTACTATCTCGCTTTTCTACATCGGCTATTCGTACAACATCATTGTATCTAACACTCCACAGTGATGGCACACCTGGTTACATGGCCCTAAATGCATATATTCCAGCGTTGGGCCTGTATGATGATCAAAGATGTAAGAATAAATAAACAGGAGACGTTGCAATGGACAAAAAGAAAATCAGAAATATAGTAATGAATATGCACTCTAACAATCATGCTTTGTCAATAAGTTCTTGCTCGTTGCATTCTAGTGTTCATGAGTAAATAGTTAGGCTATGTAGGCTTCTTTTAATAGGGTCTAAAACTAATTGTATTAGCCAAATTGCTTGCAATGCCAAGTAGCATGTTGGCGGATCCAAAATTGCATTTTCATGACAACTTTTTGGTGGATACATTATAAATCCAATCTTTTGTGTTTGTTTTTTTACATCACACATTTAAGGTGGCAATTTTGGCCTCATTCCCTTATTAACGGGTCAATTTGGGTATTTTTTTTTTCTCTACAGAGGGAATTAAACAAGGTTAGCTATAAATAATTTGGATCAACTGAGTTTAACGGGTTGAACTGAAAGTTATTTGAATTGTATACTCAGTCCTTAGAATTTATCAGATCACTTAATTCGAAAAAATAAATTATTATTGACTACAAAGATTTGTAATCATCTGCCACTGGTTATTTATACAAAGATTTGAAAATTGAGACAATAGGTCTTTCAGGTCAAACTGAATCGAACCGTTTCAGCAGGCATTAAATATTCTCTGTTTTGAGCCAAAACCATTTTGACATGTTACTGAGCCTACCTGATCTGTCCATAAAAGTATTCTGATTATTTTGCTTTTTGATGAATGAAATATGATCAGTTTAAGGAAGTGCTCGGAAGAGGGGCAATGGAGACTCGTATCTATATTTGAACTCGGTAATATTCATCTTCCCAATATGCCAAACACAAACTGTTTAGACATACAGTTAAGATCTAATCAAGTTTGTGTGTAGCATATTAGTAACTTCGCATAATATACAGCCATCAAGGATGATGTTGGCATCTTCTTAGCCATGCTCATTAACCCATAAATATCTTCTACCATATGAAAGGCTTCCTACAGATACAATCACACATAAAATTTTACACTATTATAATTAAGGAAAATTATAACATATAAAATTAGCGTAATAGATAGTGACAAACATGTCAAAGGTCAAGCTCGGTTGTAACTTTTAACTGCTCAAATCTTGTGTCAAGATAAAATGAAGGCTTTCAGGAGCTGTTGGATCAGGTATGTCCTCTTGTCTCTGTACTTGTTCAGGTTGGAAAGATGATTACGGATTATCTCACAAAGCTTGTGAAACTCAGTTGTCCTTTATGTATTGTTTATGGAACTGAAAAGCACAATGAGCGGTATCCTGTATATAAGTAATTAAACATTATGTTTGATATGAACAAATAGTAACAGGTGATTATATTGGCACCTACACTATATAGCAAGTAAAACTACCAGCATACTTAAACATAAGAAAGGGTAAACATGTCTGGAAAGTACATGCAAATAAATAAAAGACGCCGGAATCACCAATATTTCTACATAGCCGAAATTAAGAATTCTAATGTTTGTGCCAAGCCCACAACCAATTGTTATCAAACCGTCACCCCATATGCACCAACTAAGAGAAGAAACGCTCAGATACTCAAGTCCACATCCTCTTATAATTCCCATAATACCCTCTGGTTCAAGCTTACAGAAATCAGCTTCCAAACATGTTAATGTTTGAGAACACCTTTAAACCCGACCCTTTAATTTTCTCAAATGAGAAATCTTTATTGCTCAAGAATACGACAATTGTTTGTAACAGAACATACACCAGAATCGGTTATGGGAACACCACTCAAGATTTAAGTCTTTAGGACTAAACACGATTTGGCTAAGCATTCTAATCCATTATCTCTTATAGAGCAACGATAAAGACTAACAAATGACAAAGATGGACAACCTTTAGCAACTGAAGAAAGTCCTATATCTGTAACTTTGAAACAGCAATCGAGATAAAGAGTGTGCAACTTTGACCCAAAATTTTCCAATTGAATTAAGCCCAAATCTGGAAGATATAGCTATTCTTTACATATGTGAGCGTGATTCTTTAGATCCCTTTCACGTATTTGAGCAGCATATGGTAAATTATATAGACACCATGCATTTTTAGGATGCGGATAAACTAATGATCCTACTTGAATGCTTACTCTGTATACTACTGCCAATTAACCCATCAAATAGTTCATTACTGGAACATGAGAGTGGCACAATATTATTTTCATACCAAAAACTGAGGAATTTGTTACACGGTACTACTCATCAGTATTATTATCATTTAATAATTCCAGGGAAAAGATAAAGAAAAAACCTGGCATTTCTCTCCATAGCGGCAGAAGCATACATAGTTTCACTGTATATACAATTTCCGAAAGGACTTAACCGGGTCTGAATGTTTATCAATATCATTCACAAAAGAATAGAACACTATGCATATGGTAATGTTTTTGGTGAGAGTGCAAGAAGATTTTAAGACTAACCATTTACTCTGGGCAGATACGGTCATTCCATTGTATGACCATGCTCCGAGCTGTCTAAATTCATGCAAGTTCATCTTCACGATTTGGTAACTGAACGACTGGGTCCTGTATGACTTATGACAATATATTTTACCAGATATTTGGTACCAATTAAAACAAAATAACTAAAATCCTTTTACTTAAATGAACCGATGTTTGGTATCATCTTTTCAGTGAAAACATTGGTTTAAACCATAAGTTCAGGTCTGATTACAATTTATATGCTATTTTATCAAATGCTTCACAAAAAAACTATATACTTACAGGAATGAAGTCAAAGAGATTGAAGAATACATTCGATACCTACTACAACCTAGAAAAAAGATCATCACAAATAATAAAAGATTATATGAGCACATAATAATAAGCAACAACAATTCAATTGCATCCTCAAAACCCTATTTTTAATTATCGGTGTGAATTAAAAACATAGACAAAAGAAACAAAACAAAATCAAACCTGAAAAATATTATGAGTTCAAGAATAAAACACATATTAGGGTTTGAGATGCTCCAAAACAACACGTTTATGTACCTACAAATATACAAAATATACACAAAAGTTATATAACAATTATGAACATAATAACATAATAAAGCAAAGATTCATAGTTACGATTTACGGAAAAAAATGATATTAGGGTTTGTGAGAAAAGGTATATTACTTAAACATTTAAATACGTGTATCATATTTAGATAAATACATTCCTTTTCAAATTAATAATAATGGTTAATAATTAGTTGTGTAGGTTTATATTTTTGGTTTTGCAAGATATAATCAAAAATATGTTGGTCTAGTGGTTATCATGCTTGTTAATGAAACAAACACCCTAGGTTCAAATCTTGCAAGTGACAAAATTTTAAAAAATCGTATTTTTATAATAAAATTTCAAAAATTAATACATAGTTAATTAAATTTCAAAAAATTATACATAAATAATTTCGTAAAAATAAAAAATTGTCTAAAATTCAAAATTATTTAAATGTCTTCAAATAAAATAAATTTTAAAATGCTTACATGGCAACAATGTGATGACATGGTCGATAATGAATTACTGAAATGAGGTGCTTACGTGGCATTATCTAACGCCTCTATATATATATATATATATATATATATATATATATATATATATATATATATATATATATATATATATATATATATATATATATATATATATATTGGGAGTCATACGACATTAGTGGGTACCAAAATGGCTTTTGGCATTACAACAATTTACCCTACCTAACTTTCACTTTCTAACTTTTAAATTATGACAATTTACCCCTAAAATTTTGACCTTTTCAAAATAATTGAAATGTACCCAATATTTAGGTTAAGCAACGGTCAAACCCAACCCGTACTCAACCAAACCCGACCGATGCGAAAACCGATTAAGGATAAACGTGAACCGAGAACCAACCTATTAAAACAAAACCCGAACCAAATAAGGTCGGCTTTTGCGGTTCGGTTCATTCGTTTAGCTAGTTCAAATGAAATAGGTATGTTTTGACCCTGACCGAACCGAGTAAACCGAGATAATTATACAAAATCAAAACGGAACCGAATAAGGTCATTGGCTTGGCTCGACCGATTTGTCGGCTTGTTTTAATTTGTTGATGCATCTAAAATTTGTGATTGTGGTTTCTTTTGCATTTTAATTTTTTCATTTGATGTTAACTCAATAAAACTCAATAAGGAATATCTAAGTTTTGTAAGACAAAACCATTATATCTCTAATGTAAAGAGTAACAACGGTGGCCATTTTATATTTGCTTACGTAATGGTCGGTAGGTAAAACAACGCCGCTTACATCATTGTCGGTTTTAGGCCTTTTTGCATGTTTTAGGCCTTTGTCCAGAGCTACGTGTATATGAGCGCCCGTTGTTTCTACCTATAAGTTTTAAGTGGAACGATTCGGGCCGTTCTAGAATAATTTGTGCTACGCTTCTTCACACGGAGGAAAGTTGGTAGGTGCGATCCGAGATTTTTAGGTTTTGCTATATGCTTGTGTCAGCTACTTTTGCTCAAGGTTTTCATGATGCTTTTCTTGCCATACCTAGGTTTCAATGTCGCAGAATCGGTGTTGGTGTTGTTACGTGTTATGCAAATGTTTATGTTGTGTTTATTTAGGTTGCATGTCATTTTTTCAACGCTAGCATGTCTCGATAGTTATACGGTGGCCATTTTATATTTGCTTACGAATGGTCGGTAGGTAAAACAACACTACCTACGCCATTGTCGGTTGTTGGGCGTTTTGCATGTTTTGGGCCTTTGGCCCGTAGCCACTGATATGTAACATCCCGCCTACTGCACTACACAATATTGTCCGCTTTGCTCGCAGTGCTCACGACTTTGTTTTTGTGGCCTCATTCAAGACTTCCGTAAGTCACCCAAGCCAAGATTACTCTTACATGAGCACGCTTAACCGCCAGCTTACTAAGAACTCCACCCGTAGTAGACCACAATGTGTCATTGTAAGGCGAATATTATCTTATGAGCCCAACATCTCTCCTGGCCACAGCCGATGTGGGATTTTCCTAGGGTTTTACAATCACCCCTCCTTAAGGACTCATCTTCCTCGATGAGGTTTGCCCCACCATCCCGAACGGCTCAGGAGTAGCTCTGATACCACTTGTAACATCCCGCCTACTCAGACCACAATATTGTCCGTTTTACCCGCAGGCTCACGGCTTTGTTTTTGTAGCCTCATTTGAAGACTTCCCGGCAGGTCACCCAAGCCAGTACTACTCTTACATGAGCACGCTTAACTGCCATTTACTAAGAACTTCACCCGCAGTAGACCACAAAACGCGTTGTGTCATTGTAAGGCGAATTTTATCTTATGAGCCCAGCATCTCTCCAGGCCACACCCGATGTGGGATTTGCCTAGGGTGTTACAATTTATGAGCGGCCCGTTGTTTCTACCTATAAGTTTTAAGTGGAACGATTCAGTTTCGTTCTAGAATAATTTGTGCTACGTTTCTTCACACGGGAGGAAAGTTGGTAGGTGGTACAGATCTGAGATTTTTTTAGGTTTTTGCTATATGCTTGTGCTGCTGTTACTTTTGCTCAAGGTTTTTTGTATAGTTTTCTTGCTATACCTAGGTTTCAATGTTGTAGAACTGTTGTTGGTGTTGGTACGTGTTATGCAAATGTTTATGTTGTTTTTATTTAGGTTGCATGTCGTTTTTTCAACGCTAGCATGTCTCAACAGTTAGATTCTGGGTTTATGGTTTGTTATATTGTTTTTGTGCTACCGCATGTGTTGTGTTGCTCTTTTAGATACGTGAATGCATGTTCCAAAGGTTTTGGTTTCTGTTCATTTAGGATGTCTAGCCCTTACTTAGGTTGGTAGGTTTAGGTTGTAATGGTGTTTTGTTGCTTTTCTTTGTTGTCTTCTTTTTATGCGATGGAGAGATTGTGAGAGATGTTTTGCGCCGCTTTTGTCTTTACGTATGTGTGTTCATTAGGGTTGCTCTTTTAACCAGTTGTGTAAAGGTGGTTATTATGAGAACTAAAAGTAGGGTGCGCAAGAAAGTAGACGTTGGTGACGAGTCTTCTGAAATTGTGCGGCCCAACGATGGCGTTAGAGGGTTAGATGCTAACGTATTAGAGATGAGTTCTTCTGCTGAGAATGACGAGGGTGCTCAACAACATCTTTCAGTTATTGGTGTTAGTCCGTATCACAATGTAGGTGACGACCATGGTACCCTGGGCGGTGCATCGAGGGTTGTCTGTGTTTCATGACTTACCGCGTGCAGGTCCGGAAGTGGTTCAAATTATGAGCACCCACCGTTGTTACGTGTTCTCTAGAAAATCAGTTCCAAGAGGAAGGTCGGTGAAGGTTTTGGTCATAGCTTGATTCGTTGGTTTTTCGGAAAGAATCAAGAACCGATTTAGCAATGGGGTATGCTGCTTTGTTAGCACTGCGTTGGTATTGATGAGAACCTCGGGGTTTACTGTGTCGTGGGACCAAAGGTTTATAGCTTTCAACCATTCGGTGTTTTGTTTGGCTAAACATATGCCTTAGCGGTATGAAGGTGTTAGGAATTGGAAATTCCATTGTGAAGTGTCGGTCACCCCAACTATAGACTAGCACAAGTTAGCTCGTAGACAAATCGTTATTTATCGCTTTATTAGTTAGTTATTAGTTTAGTTTAGTGTTGTGTAACACCGTGGAGGAAGGACGGTCTTTACCCATCAGATGCTTGATCCACAATCCAAAGGAGGACGGTAGTATGTAATTATAAATACCTCTACCTCCTAAGGTAGGGTTGGACCTTTATTCTAATCTAACCTTTTCTTTTGTTTACTCTCTCTAGAAAGGCTCCCATTCTACTTTCTCTCTAAACTCTCTATACTATTCGATCCATACTTGTGTTTGATATGAGTTTATGAAACCAATATCTTACAATTGGTATCAAGAGCCATGGTTTGATCACTCATCTTTCATGTTCTTGGATTTCTAGTGGTTTTCATAAGTTTTTGGGTTTGAATGAGTTTAGAGTAGCTTGCATCATTTGGATCATTTCTAGTGTTAAAGTTTGGATTTTGATTGTACTTTTGTGTTTAGAATCATTATAAGTGTTTAGGTTTTGAGTTAGAAGGCTTGAATCATCGTGGTTGGGTTGTTTTTGGATTGAAAAGTGGTGGTTTTTGAATGTTTATTGAAGCGAGTTGAGCCACGCGCATTTCTTGGATGCTAGTTGTCCCGTATTTGATGCAAGTTGTCACCTTGCTTATTGAAGCGAGTTGTTTTATGCGAGTTGTTAGTTTTTATCGCGACTTGTCCAGATTCGATGTACCGTAAGCGAGTTGTTCGTAGCGAGTTGCTTTGAAGCGAGTTATCGCCTTATGCGAGTTGACTTTTAAGCGAGTTGTATCTTAAGCGAGTTGTCGTTTAGCGAGTTACCTTAGAAGCGAGTTGTCGCCTTATGCGAGTTGTAACTTAAGCGAGTTGTCGCTAAGCGAGTTGCTTTGGAACCGAGTTGTCATCTCAAAGTAGTTGTCATTTAAGTGAGTTGTCTTGGAAGCGAGTTGTCCCGATGCGAGTTGATTGAAGCGGTTTGACCAAAAGTTGACTTTTCTTGACAAAACTTCAAACGCCATAACTTTTGAACCGTAACTCGCTTTCGCGTTCACCCATCAAACGACCGTGAGAACGAGGAGAATGGCACGCCATTCACGCCAACCTTCGAGGCCTAAATCCGCCCAAACAGTAAATTATTGAGGTTTTATGTTTTTACCTAAATTTCTCCGTATAAACGGGCATTAACCAATCCAAATCTCAACCAAACAACATCTCTGCTAATTCTACAAACAATCATATCCCCTAACACACAATTTTCTATCATTGTGTCGATCCATCAGTCATCTTAACACATTCCATTGGACATTGCTTAACGGTTTGGTCTTGATTTTAGTAAAATCCCGCGAAAGAGTCTATTTCTCGGTTTAAATCACAGACTTGTAAAAGCCCTTGTATACATCAACATCATGTCCTACACTCCTGATTTAGTGATTTCAGAAGTACTCAAACTGTATGATGCTGTAGACAACCATGAGAATATTAGCTATACTGAACGGTTAAAGATGATGAAATCAATCAATGAGGATGTGAGATCTCCGTGTTTAGAATCTAAAGAGAGAAATGCACCACAAGGTTACTGTAATGCTCTTGCAATGGGTAAGGAAAGTTGCATTGAACCTTATCGACAACTTCATTCACACTCATGTTACTTAGAATTGATGACAAATACCCAATAGGAATTGTACGATCATGTATTACACTCTTTCGTCAAAAATTATCATCGACATCGGAAAATTGTTCTTGAACTTGGAACGATTAGAACAACAACTTAATAGGAAAAGGTTCAAGAAGCCGCTCTAAAGTCGCACTTCAGTGATCAACAAACAACTTCACCATTCATCAAAAGGGAATACACTTTAATATGATTATCTGGTGACCGAAATGTGCTTTAAAAATCACACCGATGGAAGTTAATGTATTCGAGAGACATTAATCCAAATCATGGATAATGTGGAGAAGTATATTGAGGAAGTTACACGAATGATGAACATGTGGATGATCATGGGTGCGGTAAGAGATAGTTGTGATGAATCGAGTAATGCATCGCTTGAAAGATCGTGTTTGCTAAATGCGTAATATTAGAGACGACAATGAATTATGTAACCAAATGTCAAGAACTCCCGTCACACAAGAAGTGGATGTAGCAATCAAAAGGTGAATGAATGTCGGTACAATCAAGAGATTGTAGTGTTGAGACCAAGAAAGCATCGGATGATGGATCACTTGGCACAAAACACGAGGCTCAGGATGATAAGCTTGACACAACCAAGAGTTCAAATGACTCTTGTTATACATGACGCGGATGCGATATCGAATCGATAAATGAACAGTGTTATGTGATGAGGTACCTTAATCGATAAACATTGTGCATCCGCTAATGTACCTAAACAAACCGATCTTAATATCGAACTTGATTCGATAAATGTTCCTTGGTTGAGGTGAATCTAATAGATTAAAACAAATGATATGGTTGATAAAAAGGCTTTTGAAGAACTTTCAAACAAATTCTCAAACTTGAAAACATTGCATTTCTCTTGAAATTGCAATACAAAGAAAGGAGGAAAGTTTTCAAACTATGAAACCATGTAAAATCCGAATTTCCGAATTTTTGAAATAAACGATTTAAAAGCTCACCAAGCCAAAACTCGACTATCAACAATTTGAAGAAACGATTTAATATGCATGTGAAAAGTAATTTGGTTACAAGTAATTCGATGTTAATGCTATTGATGATATTCAAGTGATAAATGATGAATTAGCTGATTGTGTGGCCAAATTACTAAAGGAAAATGAGTCTTTCAGAAAGCATCACATAGAACTAAGTGACTCTGTCAAGAAGCTAGAATTAAGTCAATGGAACAAACAAACTCTTTGATGGCAAAAATTGATGAACTTAAAGCTCAACTTTAGGAAAAGAGTTTCGCTGTTGTTGCCTTAAAGAATTAGCTTAGAAAAACCGTAGGGAAAAGTGTGAATACTAAGTTTACAAAACCATCAACCTTGGGGAAGACAGTTTCTCATCCCACTAGAGACCGGTTCGTTGTTAGGCGTACCCATCGCATTTATATTTGAAAGAACAAAATCTCTAAAGACAAGGCTTGCCTCCCAAGTTGATGCGATACAAGTTTTGACAAAACCACCACTTCACCGAAAGTTACCTAAGTATAATGCTTCTAGCTCGCTAACCCTCAACAAGTAGCCATTTCTACTCCCAAGACCTCTAGGATTAGTTCGAAACAAAGGTCAATACCAAGCATTAAAACCCATAATTCATATTATATGAATGACTTGTGGAAGAACTATTATCTAGAAGAAGCTAGGAAAAGGCATGATTCGAAAAGACGGAATTTTAGGTGCAAGAACTAGGGTGACTAATTCTACGAGATTTCAAGGCACCGCTAGTAGTTTTAAACAATTACCTAGGAACACTCAACTAAAGACTAGGGGTTGGCTTGAATCTAAGCATAGTTAAGCTCAATAAATCTATTCCCATAGTAGATCACTCTAAGAACTCTAGATCATCTTCTGAATCCAAACAAGCTGTTGGCTCGAATTGGCTAAAATGCATCTTTAAGGCAAATCATGATAATTGTTTTTCAAAATCCCTAAAGAATGTAAAAGCTCTTGCAAAGGTTCAATCTATTAAGTCTAGGATCTACACTAAGTCTATGAAGCAAAAAAAACAAAAAACTTCGCCTAGATAGATACCAACTGCTAAATCTTTGGAAACTAGGAATAACGATAGGTCTTCCACTATGCATAAGAAGCTTAACAATCCTAGACCTTGCCATAAATGGATACCGTCTGGTAGAATGTTTAAGGATGTTGGACTTAGGTAGATTCCTATCGGAAAGCTATTTTCTGATGACAAAATCAAGGTTGACTGTGAAACCCCAAAGGGTTTGGATATTAATGTCACTAACCAAAATATATGCAATCAAGTTTGTAATATTAGTGCAGGTAGTCCTTACTCAGTTGCAGATACTTCGATCCTTCACTACATGGACTGGCTTAAAGTATGGATTACAAATGGATTGATATCTCATAACTCACGGGTTCAAGTAAATCAATCTTGATATTCATTCGGCAATGACGTTTGAACACAACTGTTCAAGCCTCGTTCTCTAAAGAAAAGAAAAGTGTACGTTTCAGTGCGCTTTATCTTCTGAAGCAGAGAAATCTTCTTATGATGTCTGTTCACATCGGCTCAGCCTCGTACTTTATCATTATGGCGCCCGCAGATAACACTTCGTGCCCCTGCCTCAAAGAAAAGAAAGGTGTACGCCCATCGCGCTTTATCTTCAAAAGAAGAGAAATCTTCATGTTTATGACCATTCTCATCGACATTCTTCATCAACAAGCTTCATGTTTTTTCACGCCTTTCAACCCTCAAGTGGATCTACGCTCATTGGTGTATATTCTTATTCACTTGTTCGATCAAAATGGCAACATCGGATGCAATTTTTGAGGGGGAGAAAAGTGCATATACTACATGTTGATGGATGCTTGATTTATAGTCATATGACTCTCTTTTAATGCCTAATGCTTCACTTACTAAGGATAACTGGGATTCATTGTTTGGGATTCATTGTTTCAAGATATGTTTGATGAGTACTTCCAACCTCCAACGAATGTTGATCATCCAGTTTCTGAAGTTCATGCTCTGGTTCCTACTGACTCAACTGGTTCACCATCTAAGAAGTATTTATCGGAATTCACAACAAAACCTTATCTCCAGTTATTTCAAAAGGCGTTGATAATGACTATCATGATATTATAGTTGCACTATTGAATAATAATCCGCTCTTTGGTATTCCTTTGCCAAATCTTCACGGATTATTGTTCATGAATAATGATCCGCTTTTGGTATTCCTTTACCAAATCTTCACGGATTATTGTTCCTCTCATTGTGCACGCTTATAAATCAACCTCATGAACATTAAGGAAAATGACTACCTCATCCGCTCAAGACATTATTGGTGAATCTTCCATATGAGTCTCTACATGTATACCTTTAGGAAGAATGCATTAATGTTGAGGAATCATTTGTTCCGGTTCATTTAGTGGGTCAATGTACACCCGATTGTATGTTTATTCACGTGTTGGGCATTTGACACAAGTTGATTACTTCGTAGTTAACCATTTATCACTTATTTGAGATTGAAGTTGACTTTCACAAAGGTGTGTTCTTATTTGATAACTTGCTCGGGCTTAAGAATTTAAGTTGAAGACTTGGTTTATCTAGTTACCACCGTCGGGGTGAGACGGTTGAAGACCGTTAACTATCACTATTAGGAGTTACGTTGTTTTACTCAAGGTCACACGAGATTACGCTGTGGATAATCGTAAGAGGTGTTAATGTCTCATACTTTGGTTGAGTATCGAGTACTTAGAGATTTGCTTGGAGCATGAATTCTCGAACCGCTCTTTCAACATTAGGCAAGCTTAAGATACAAATGCGGGAATTCGCCTACGCTTCAAAGTTTGGTATATTGGGTTTGCTTCATCATGATCACTTCAAATTGTCTACATCTCGGTTGATTAAGATAGTCGTGAGAGTTTTTGTAGCTACCGATTCTCACAGATTCATTTGAGCTAATTTGTTGTTCTTTTCTATTTCAAGATTATTTGGTATGTACAATATCTTGTTGATTCGAAGTATCAAAACCAGTAAGGGGGAAGGAGACAAACATCTAAACGCGAGTAAACATTGATGAACTTAATACTTCTAAGTGATTGAAGATATCCCGGGAAGAAGAATGTCATTACCGCAAAGAAACTCAAGGTTTGACTCATGGCGTTTAGTGTTCTTATTCCAACTATGTGGGGAAGAGATGGAAGAGTTAGTTTAAGTACATAATGTGTGATGATTTCGATGTTATCGCAATCATCGTGGAGAGAAATTGTGTACGCTGGGGATGCTCATTGTTTCACTGAGTGCTTAATCGCTGATTCGAGATATAATCGCTATTCCAGTTGACATCCGCAGAGATAGTCATCCGCAGATAATCGTGATTCGCCCGCTTCTTCATGTTATCGCTATTCTTTCTTTGGATATTTGGGTACTTTGGGTTCTTGAGCTTCATACACTTTCTTCCGGGAGAGAAAAGTATACTGGGGTTATTCTTTGGATATCGACTTAATTTGCTACTTTGATATTATAAGTTTCTCCGCTTTGGGTATATGTGTATTGGGTTCTGAGCTTTTGCCAAGAGGTCGATCGCATCAATTCAACTACTGATGGAATTGTTCTCTGACACCTTTGGAATGGTTTGCTTGCACTTGGTGGAAAAGGAATTTGAGAAGATTATTTAAATGTGGGATGATACGCTGTCGTTCTTTCGGATGATATAACCTCGAACGAAGAATCACGGTGATTATTCTTAAAAGGAGCAGCAGGATCGATGATAATGGTGTGCTTTTTGTGCACTCGTTAATGGAAGCTTGTAAGAAAGCTTTGAATCGCTCAACTAAAGGATTTTCGGTTTGGGGAAGCTACCAAAGTCTCACTTCAGACGGTTCAATTTATCTCTCAATTCAAGAGCCTTGAAGCTTTGGTGGTGAATGTTTAAGAGATGACGATTTCTATCTCCTACAACGGGGTTGTTCGATATCCTTATCTCGGTACTGTATCATCATCTTCTTAAACTATATCATCTATCTATCTCAAATATTTATCAAAAGCAAAATACAAAAATATAAAACCAACAAAACAAAAGAGAAAAGTATAAAACCAACAAAACCTATAAAAATCGTAAAATTTGAAAATTCCAAAATATGTTTTTCAAGACATGTCTTCCGTATCGATAACATCTCATGGTCTTAGAAATGTCATTCAATAATGGCACGGGACCATAGATGAAGTTCGAGCAGAGGTGTAAATATTCTTTTCCAAAACATGTCTCAAAATATGGCTTACAATTATTTCATCAGAATCCGCTCAAAAATGGCTTGCATTTATTTCAGATCAGAACCGCGCTTAACCATGGCTTGCTATTATTTCGTATAGCAACCCGCTTTTCAAAGAAGGAAAGTGCTACGCTCAAACGATTTTCACAAAATACGTGCACTTATCAAATATTTTTCCTTCTAAAATTCTTCAGAAAAATATTTGTTTTAACTGAATTGGTGGAAAATGAGTGCTTGAAAAACAATCAGTATCAGAATGTTCATAAATTTGCAAACTCAATCAATGACTTCAGCGCTTTTAAAATTTTTCATAAAATAAGTCATTGATTGAGGGGGAGAATGTTTTCAAATCTATATCATCTAATGGGCTTTCTTAATTATCCTACGTGCTTAATTAAAAATGATATTTGGCTATGTCGAAGGACTAGGAATTTAGGATATGATTGTTAGGATTAGATGATTAGAGTTTGATAAACACATTATTCCCATGCTTTACATAATCTGATTAATATGTTGAATTGACTTTTATTAGTCGATTGCTGTTTGGGTGATGTCGACCACCATGTATCTGTTTGTGTGTCCACTAACGTATGCATATATCATGGTTCATAAGAATGTTCCCGATGCAGATCCCACAAATGAAGATGATTGGATGCCGAAAGGAAAGAGTAACTATATTTTGGGTTGACAAATGAAGAAACGGAGCTTAATTTGACTTCTATGGAGAGTTGGCATGAAGAAGTGCAACGTAAGAGGTCTCATCGCATCGCCAGATGGTTTTCTTCATTATCAAATGAAGAAACGGAGCTTAATTTGACCTCGCTTGGCATGAAAAATGCAACGAAGAAGTCTCACCGCTTCGCAGATGGTTTTCTTCCAAACCTCCAAAGAACAACAACAAAAGCAATTTCAACCACCTAACGATTTTGTGCAGGATAATAGTGATGATACCATTTCTTAAACAATTTTAAATAATATTGTTTTGAAAATGGAAAATAATGGTTTTGAAAATAAATTGACTTAATTTTGAAAATCACCGACTTCATTTTATCAAAACTTAAGTCACTCAATCATCGACTACGGTCATCGATCGAGGGGAGAGTGATTTAAAATAAAATATTTTCAAACGATATTTCATCTATCAAGTCCGGTTTGTACAAAATAAAGTGGTGATCTAAAGATTTAATGTTATGTCATGTTATGATTTTCTTTAAAATCAAGGATCTTTCAAAATGAAATTTTTTTTGTTCTTGTTTGATTGTGAAATTGTTTTATTTTACTTAAAGATCTCTTAAAAACTATCATACCTGACACTAACAATCTTTAATATCGAAAAATTGTTCCTTATCCATCATATTTCAAAATTAAATCTTGCCACGTCTTTCCCCTAAAATTTTCTAAATAATTTAAATCAATTGGGATCACAAATCTCAAAAGGTTTGAAATTTTTGATCGGGGGAGAGATCGTGATTTAAATCTCAAATCGATTTTAAAGGGTGATTGTTTCAAAAGCACTCCTTCCTTCATGTGCCAAATGATTTTGAAATACACAATGCACATGTTTGTGAAGGAGCATTTAACCAAAAACCAAAAGAGTATTTAAACAAGGCCACATATTCTCCCATGTTTTTCAAACCTTATTAAATCACTTGGGATCCAAAATCTCAAAGGGTTTGATATTTTTGATCGGGGGAGAATTTGTGATTTAATATGAAATTTGATAAAAGGTGATCATTTTGATTCAAGTGTGCATGATGCTCTCCCATATGTGCTAAGCACTTTCGAATCTCGAAGCACATATTAAGGGGGAGCATTTCAAAAGAAAATAAACTTTCAAAGTACAAAGATTTCTATGTTTCAACATAATGTACCTTGATTGATTTTCTAAATGGTTTCTTAATGGATCTTGTGATCGTGGATGTATTTCAAAAGAACTATTTCCTCTATGTGATAAAATGATTTCAAATATCCTATGCACATATTGAGGGGGAGAATTTACCAAAGAAAATCAAATGGCTTTTTCCATAGAAATTGTGATCAAGAATTTATTTCAAAAGAACTCTTGCCTCTATGTGCTAAAAAATTTATAAAAGCATATGCACATGTTGAGGGGGAGCATTTCTTAAGATCAAAACAATTAAGGTACACAATGCTTTGATATTATATCATAAGTACCTTGATTGATTTTCCAAATGATTTTTCAATTGGTTTCGAGAAGGAAAGAACAATACCAAAGACCGACCAATTTACTTTATGTATGGTGTTATAAGGATGGTTAGGTTAGGTATTCGCTCCCACGATCCCGCCAGAGTCGGAGGGATCTACCTGGACAATCCACTAGATAGTGTAGAGTCCTTAGGTATGATAAAAAAGGAGAAAAGTGAGATATGGGAAGAGTGCGGATCGAGACAGAGCTAGTAATCGAATAAACCCAACAAGGTTCTAGTTATGAAGTCTCGTAAGCAATCAAGGGGTTGAAGAATGAAAAGAAATGAATGTGAAAAGGGTGAAAATAAATAGCCTCCAATAATTCAACCTTAGGGAAGAAACCGGTTCAATA
Source organism: Chrysanthemum lavandulifolium (assembly GCA_022545495.1). Classification (NCBI taxonomy): domain Eukaryota; kingdom Viridiplantae; phylum Streptophyta; class Magnoliopsida; order Asterales; family Asteraceae; genus Chrysanthemum; species Chrysanthemum lavandulifolium. The sequence continues at coordinate 223,107,098 of CM040240.1, read as the reverse complement.
CATATGCTACCGGTCGTTACTAAGGTAACACCGTATTGAAGACAAGACGCCATGGACCCAAAGGATGCACTACTCTACAACTTCTCAAGCCACTCAAGTTTCTCTTAAAAGGACTTGTTTCATTCTCACGGGGAACCTACATAATCTATCGATTTTCTCTTAGAGATTGTTGATATTGAAGAAGGAGACCCTCTCCTTAGTCTCCGGCATAGGAACCAAATGTGCACTTTTGAGTCTAGAGCCAAGAGATCATCCACAATATCTCATTAGGACACAAAATTAATGAAAACTTGTTGTTTCACACAATGTGGAAAGTAAGGATATATTGAGAGTCCTACGCATTATCCTTGTGGTATTGCCAGAACATCCGAGTGATATGTAAAGTATTCACGATGAAAATGGAAATCCTTCTAGAGCCAACATCAAATAAGCTCTTGGTGGGTGACATGTGAGATCGTTTCAAAAGATCAAGCTTGTGACAACTGGATAGAAACGATGGGGCGATTCATTCTTGAATCAACCTTGGTCCAAGAAATGAATTGACGAATACTTTTGGAAAAACCGTTCGATGTGCAAATCTTCTTTTCTCTAGTACATAGAATGTGTATTCATATTTCAAACTCAAAAAGTATCTCTGATTGAAAAAAAATATACTAAAACCGTTCGATATGCAAATCTCTTCTTTTCTCTAGCACATCGAATGTGTATTCTCTTTCAAATACAAAAGGTATTTTTGATTGAAAATTGATCTTTCTCATAAAACCTTCGTTGTATTGCAAAACTCTTTCTTCTAAGCAATACGCGATTTTTTTTGAATCAATTTTTTCATCAATAAGTGAATCTCAATTACCGGGTTTACTCACTCCGTGTTGTCTTCTTTGAGACGCCCGGCTTGAGAACAACAGAACAACCGCGAAACCCGGTCAAGGAGATTCTTCGAATTATACTTGATCACGTGCAAGACTTGTATCGATCAATGGGGAACCGCTGGTCGGTACTCATTTCAACGAAAGTGATCAAAGACACTTTCATGTGTTTTATTGCTAACAGCTTGTTTGCAGTGCATTTGGATGGTTGCAATGATCGTAATTGAGAAGTCAATCCTAAGCCGCATGCTCACAAAGATCCACACTTAATTTGAAGAAATTCGACAAGTGCTTATCTACATAACTGGCTCGATATTTTTATACTATGCTTCACTACGCCGCAAATATCTTGAACCAAGAAAGCTTCGCTACTCGATGAAAAGATGTCATGATCCGTAGTGTGAGCATGTCGGTCCGAAAGTCACAACACCACATGATGGCAACACAAAAGGGTGATCCAGAGATTTACTATGGCTGATGATCTTAATGAAAGCTCAAGATCATCAAAGACGTGGATCGAGAAAAGACCTCCACCGAAAGTACAAATCATTCGGACTATGAAAAGTCACCGCTAATGCACAAAGATTGCTAA